>JAMKFB010000831.1:0-600000 GCA_036247105.1 Cirrhinus mrigala
GGTGCTGTCGCCCACGAGAAAATTTTTCCTCGCATCTCTCAAGGAAATTTGATGGTATACCCACTGTTCGAAAACTGATTAACTTTGTTCGGGGAAAAACTGACATTAATGTTTGCCATTATTGTTTTGGTTCTGGTCATTGGAAAAATGACTGTCCAATATTAGCAAACAAATTGAAATAACGAAATAAAAATGTAAATCCCGTTGTTCCTACATTGTTAGTGGAGATGTTGTCCACTTCAGTAAATTCACCTGTATTCCCAGATTCTGTTGTGAAATCAGAAATGGTGCAGACATGCTCTAATTCCAGTTGTGCTCCGTTTATTACGGATGGCTTTGTCTCATTGTCTGATGGTATGGACAAAGTGCCCATTAAGATTCTTCGAGACACTGGATCTTGGGAATCCTTTGTCTTGGAGTCTGCGCTACCTTTTTAAGCTACCTCAAGTACGGGGAAAAATGTCTTAATACGGGGGATAGGATTGCAGACTTTGTCAGTTCCCTTACACCGAGTTCACTTAAAATCGGACTTGGTTCAAGGAGAAGTAACGCTTGGAGTGCACCTATCATTACCTGTGAAGGGTGTTTCGATAATTCTGGGTAATAACTTGGCGGGGGGCAAGTATGGCAGGATATTCTTCCTCCACCGATAGTTTAGTTTACTCCTTTGAAAGAGAAAACTGATGAATTGGTTCGAGAGTTCCCTGAGGTGTTTGTTTCTTGTGCTGTGACGCACGCAATGAGTCGTGCTCTACCATCAAAATCTCCTGAAGTAACCAAATTTGAGATTCCTGGTTGATCTTTTTTTTTCTCCTATTTCTCGTAGTGATTTAGTAGTGGCGCAGCAGGAAGATCCTGTTTTGCAATCTCTGTTTGCTGTTGTGGGACCCCTGAGGAGGTGAAGAGTGTAGCGAATGGCTACTTAATACAAAATGAATTTTTGTTGAGGAAGTGGAGATTTTCTGGCCCGTATACAGTTAAACGTAAGGTATCTGAGCAAGATTATATAATTGTGACTCCTGATCGAAAGAAATCTAATCAGCTGTGTCATGCAAATTTGCTTAAACCTTATTTTTCTCATCACCCATATCCGTCTTGTGGACGTGGGTGATGCACCGCCAATATGGCAGCGTTTTTATTGGGTTCCTGTGGAGAAGCGAAGAGCGTTAGAAACAGTGGTCCAGTATATGCTTGATAACGGAATAGCCCAACCTTCATCCTCTAGCTGGGCATCGCCCTGTTTGTTGGTAAAAAAAATTGGACAGTACGTACAAATTTTGTACTGATTACCGGAAGTTAAATAACATAACGAAACCCAATGCATTTCCTTTGCCTCCTGTGGAAGATTGCGTCAACCAAGTGGGTGCGTCAAAGTTCGTGAGCAAGTTAGACCTTTTGAAAGGGTACTGGCATGGGTACTGGCATTAACGAAACGTGCCCAAGAAGTTACCGCTTTTATCACACCATCCGGGCTGTACTCCTACTCTGTTATGAGTTTTGGGTTACGCAATGCGCCAGCAACATAGGTTAATGAATCGCATAGTTTTTGGTTTGGAGGGGTGCGCCGTCTATCTAGACGATGTGATTCTTGGTGATACTTGGGAGCAGGATTTTCGGCGGTTGCGGGCATTGTTTGAGCGTTTAGCTGAAGCACACCTTACAGTGAACCTAATAAAATGTGAGTTTGCCCAAGCCAAGGTAAAGTATTTGGGTAAAGAGGTGGGACAGGGCATGGTACGTCCTCTTCAAGTTAAAGTGTCGGCAGTGGAAAAATTTCCTCCTCCATCTACTAAAAAAGAGTTTATGCGTTTTTTTGGGTCTTGTTGGGTATTATAGAAGTTTTTGTCCAAATTTTTCTATGGTCGTTTCGCCGTTGACTGACCTATTAAAAGGGTCTACGAAGTTTGAGTGGACTCTTAACTGTCAAAGGGCTTTTGACAATATGCAAATGTTGTTGGTGACAGCTCTGGTCCTTGTGTCACCTAGGTTTGATCGGCCTTTTAAAATCCAGGTCGATGCGAGTCAGGAACCGGCACTGTTTTGTTGCAGACTGATGAAAATGGAATGGACCACACTGTATGCTTCTTTTCTCGAAAATTTAATAAACATCAGAGAAATTATTCTGTGATCGAAAAAGAGGCTTTAGCCTTGATCTGGGCGCTTCAACATTTTGATGTTTATGTCAGAGGAGGCGCAGAGGTGATGGTATACTCCGAGCATAACCTTCTGTCCTAGTCAGCGTTTGATGCGGTGGGTTTTATTTTTACTACCGTATAATTTGCACATTCGGCATATTAGAGGAACTGATAATGTTATAGCTAATGCGTTGTCACATACATTTGAGCTGTCCGGTACCAACTGATTTTTTTTCTCTGTTCGGTATTGATTGATTCCAATGCTCTCAACTTTTCTTGAGTCCTTAATTCCTTCTCTTTTTCACCTTAAATGGCTTTCAGGATCCGGATTGCTGGGGATAAAGAGGAGGTGGTATGTGAGATGGAAAGGTTAGTGGGGTGAATCTTTTCAGCTGTAATTTTGAAAGTTTTCACGAATGTCATTTTAATGTAATTTGATGCCTGTAATAGTTTTTTGTTGTTTTTGTAATGGATTTTGGGTGTGTCTGGTGTGTTGGTGCGGTGCGTGGGTTTTGGGCGATCATCTCCGGCATGGACTTTGGTGGTCTGTGATGTACTGAGTATCCCGCCCGGCCCTGACACGTTCCATTGTTTATATTATATTTATGTTATTTTTTGTTGCAGAGCTGGCTGTAACGGAGACATTCACTGGCAAAGCGAAATGTCCATTAGCAACAGGCTAAACAGGTAGCACCACCTTCTCGTCGCGATCCCCAGAAACACGCACTTTGGAAGATCCACCTGCAATGGCTGCCTCCCAAGAAAACGTAACACACAAGTTCTGGTCAGACAAACCTTCTTCCAGTCTCTAGGGGTGGGGAACATTGATGTATTTCGGTTGAAGGATGGTGACAGAGAAAATGAAGGAAAACAAAGAGGCAGTACAGAAAATATCTGTAATGCCACAATGTCCTTTACCTCTTCTACCGTTTCCTCTGTTTTGCCTCCTTACTCTTCCATCATGCATCCTCACTTTTCTGCTTCTTCCTGGATCTTGACCCTGTTCATTTCTTGGTTGTTCACCCACTGTCAGAAATTGTACTGCTGTGTTGTTCTCTGTCTATATGTGTTTGCCAACTGAGATGCACCTTTAAGCAATTTTAGAGAACTGGTTGTAAGGACCACCCATGAGCCCAATGATGGAATGAAGGTATCAATGGAGGTATAATGCATGTAGGTTTTTTTAAGGTTCACTTAATTTTTTAGGATTGAATTTCAAATTCACTGCGTAATCTGCCTGCTCAGAACAAAATGTGCAGTCTGTTGGGTCACTTCAAAACAACTTGCTAAGATGGTGATATACACAAATCAAAACGTCTCTGATGATGTGCGTAAAGCTCTATTCAGATTTGAGGTAACAGCAGCCTCCACATGAACTACTAGTCATAATGAATTTGGGAGTTTAGAATAACACAACTATGACATTTCATCAGGCAAAAATGTATTGTGCCAATTACATAATTAAAGGGGTCATCAGATGTCCATTTTCCACAAGTTGATATGATTCTTTAGGTCTTTAATGAAAAGTCTATAATATACTTTGGTTAAAATTGTTCAATGGTAGTGTAAAACAACACCCTTTTTACCTTGTCAAAATGAGCTCTGCAAAAATCATCCCATTCTGATGGATTCCTTTAAATGCAAATGAGCTCTGCTTGCCCGCCCCTCTCTTCTTTCTGCTGCTCTGAGAGATTGTTTACTTTAGCTGCATTTAGTGCATTTAGCCACAAAACTTGCTAACTAGCAAGTTATTAGGAAAGGTGATTGCAGAGATTCATAAAAAAAACCCTTATACTCACTTCTGCTGTAGGAGAAGCTGGATCACGAATGATTTGCGTGAACATAGACGCGTTTATGTAGATCAGGAGGCGCATTCCCTTCACAAACAAACATAATCCACTGCATCTTCAGCGGTTTAGATGTCGGGAGTAAATGCCGGCCACTATGTTCATTATTATGTCCAGCAACAGAACACCTCATTTGCTCAATCTGAGATATTCTTGTGCTTCTGTATGTGGCAATTACTTATAACAGTAAGGCCACAAGTATCCAACATTCTCTGTGTTGCAATGGATGACTTATGAAACAGCTTTACCACTGACCATGCCTTATCAAGGATTCTTTTGACACATGCCTTCCATGTTTAAACACTCACCCCAGGTTATCATCAGTTTCTGAATCAGAGTCATTTTCCACTACGGGGGAGTCTTTGGAGTCAGAGCTAGTTTCTTCTTCTGCTGTGATCTGTTTAAATGCCACCACCATACTACAGTGCATGTGTCATGGTTAGTGTGTGGGATTAAGCAGGCTGATGAAGACGAAGAATTCCAAAACACGCTTTCATAATTTCACAACAGGTAATCTCCAGACAGGACAGGAACACACACACACACACAACACACACACACACACACACACACACACACACACACACACACACACACACACACACAGTTGACACATCTTGAGTTTTCCATTTTACCATTATTTTCCATTACAGTTACTGTCAGTAGGTCACTTTTGAGAACTCTGTTGTGACTTGCCTTTGCTTCAGTGTTTTTAACAATCATTTAAAACAGATCCAAAAGGAATTACAAATATAAATATTAGATTTATACCTTTAGAAATACTTGAAATGTATATGTGTTTATGTGCATCTACAGTTTAATATATTTGTAGACTTAGTGATAACTTAAGAGCGTATTTTTATGTCTTTTGTAAAGATGCATAAAAGTAAATACTTGTTGATAAAGAATGTTCTGTTACGCTGATAATAAGAGTTTCTGAGTTTTTGGGGTCACCGCTGTAGTTGAACTGGAGTTTAAAAGCTTAATTTTACTGCCAGTTGCATACATACTGTTGAAAAGTTATGTATTGTTTTATTTTTTTATATCCCATAGAGGTGTTCTGTATGTTACATTAACTTAATCTCGAGTTAATCTTTATTTCCATTATTTTTCATTACAGTTACTGTCAATAGAAATGTAAACACAAATATAAATATTAGATTTATATCTTAAGAAATACATGAAATGTGTATGTGTCCTGGCATTGCCAGGTATAACATCATGTAGCCAAGCGACCTCTTGTGGTCATATGAGGAATAGCAAGAAAGTAGAACATAACCTCATCAGTAAAAGACTATACCTTTAGTGATGTCATCACAAAGAGACTGAATCAGAGACAGATCGTTCATGTTATGGGCATTCATTAATCCAAAGACTTCCTCCATTTAAAGTTATTATTAAGGCATTCCCTGTAAGTCATCTTATTTTGCCATTATTTTTGATTGTGTTCAGTGCATTTTGTGTAGTTAAATATGCATATTCAATGTTATTTAGAATGGCTTGTTTATGCTTGCCAATACAGTACATACTTTCTCATCCTTCACATATGATATTGTTGTATAAAGTTGATATCATATTTTTGGAAGTATAGTGAGTTTGTTGACCGAGTAGTCACTATGATCATTAGTTATGCTCATACAAAATATAGTAAACTATTATAGAACATGCCACTTATTGTATGTATTTGTATTTTCAGTTTCACACCAATCATGTGATAAAGTTACACTCTCAACATCACCTTGTGGTTCCGGGAGTTATTACGTGAAGGTGTTTAACTTGCTGGATAATTGAATTAGGTTCAATGAGGCCAGTACAATATGTGTTTACATTTTATTGTCAGTTGCATACATACTGTTGAAAAGTTATGTACTGTTTTTATTTTTTAATATCCTAAATGCATGCATGTTATCCCATAGAAGTATGTATGTTACATTAACTTAATCTCGAGTTAATCTTTATTTTCATTATTTCTTATCTTATGTTTGTGTAAGTCCTTTAATTAAATTACATCACTTTTGTTTGCATTTAGACAGATATCTACTGATCAAAGATATATCCTCCAGAAACCCAAACATTAATATCTGACTTTTGCAGAGTGCTAATACACATTTGTTTTTAAATTTATAAGACCACAAATACCACTAATAAAAAAAATTGTATGGAAGGCTATCTTTGAATCTTAGGGTATGATAAAGTAGACATATGTCTGATACAAACGTCAGTTTGTCTGATGTGAAGGTTTAGCACATTTTATTGAAAGATAAATGGGTGTATAATTCATAGACTGATATATTTCAGTGTGTACAGAGCAGATAGGATGGTTGCAGATTTCGCTGCATAGACTAAAGAGTTTTCCTATGAAATATTAAATATTCTGACATGAGACATCTGTTCCTTTAATTTAAATGGGAGACAGAGAAAATGTATTAATAATAGCCTCTGCTGCTTCAAATTTAATAATAGGCTATTGTAACAGGACTCGTGGGAAGCATATAAGATCCAAGTGCGAACTTTATTTGAACACAGCATAGTCAGACAGGCAGGGTCAATTTCCAAACAATCAGTGAAACGTAGGCAAGACAAAAGTGTAATCCAATAAAACAGGCAATGAGTCCAAATACCAGTAAGCAGTCCAAAAAAGCAAAATAAACAAGGCTATGAAACTAGGCAAACTATGGCAAAAACAAGACAAAAACTATGACTATAAAACAAAACCGTGGCAATGAAACAGGAAAAACGCTTAGTAGAGTCCACACAGGCAAAACAATACTTCGCGGGGCCTGTTTGGTGTAGGCCTCCTTAAATGGCCACCAAACAGGAAGTAACCAATGAAGCAGAGGGAGCGGGGACAGTCAGTGCATGGGTGAGGGCTCCCTCTGCTGCGTGGCGTTACAGAACCCCCCCCACCCCTAGGAGCGACTCCTGGCGCTCAAGCAACAACAGTCCAGGAGGGTGGGGGAACAGAGGCAAAACAGGGGGTGGGACGGAGGGCCAGGTCCATTTAGAAGAGGTGGGCCTGGATCGTGGAGCAGGGACAGACAGGGACGCTCTGGAGGACCTGGGCCATGGAGCAGTGGCAGACAGTGAAGCACAGGAGGACCAGGGCCGTGGATCTGTGGCAGACAGTGGAACCTTGGAGGATTTGGGCCATGGAACAGTAGCAGACCGTGAAACACTGGAGGGCCTGGGCCGTGGAGCAATGGCAGACAGTGGAACCTTGGAGGACCTGGGCCGTGGAGCAATGGCAGACAGTGGAACCTTGGAGGACCTGGGCCGTGGAGCAATGGCAGACAGTGGAACACTGGAGCAGAAGTCCACCATGCTTGATTCGGAGGAGCCTGGAGCCATGGTGGAGCAGGGAGAGCCGGCAGCCATGGCGGGGCAGGCAGAACAGGGAGCCATGGCGAGGCAGGCAGAGCAGGCAGAACAGGGAACCATGGCGAGGCAGGCAGAGCAGGCATTACAGGGAGCCATAGCAGGACAGACAGTGCAGGCAGAGCAGACAGGAGCAGAGAAATCCACAGTGGAAATAGTGACATCCATAGCAGAGCGGAGTGCTCATAGACGATTTCCTTGGCCGTGACATGACAGGCAGAGAGTTCATGATAGGCCTTCTTGGCTGTGACATGATGAGCAGAGAGTTCATGATAGGCCTCCTTGGCCGTGACATGGCAGGCAGAGAGTTCATAGGAGGACGCCACCCCCTTAGGGGGTTCTGCAGCCGGAGCCGCCGGAGCCGCCAACTCCGGGGGCACTGGCGCAAACTCATAGTCAGACGTGGCAGTGAGTTCATGGGTGGACGCCGCCTCCTTTGGAGGATCTACAGCAGAAGCTGACACCTCTGGAGGGCATAGTCGCAAACTCGTGGGCAGAGAAGGTCTCTGGCACAGACCCGTGGACAGACGAGGCCTCAGGAACAGACTCGTGGTCAGGCGAAGCTTCTGGAGCAGACTCATGGACAGACGAGGCCTCTGAAGCAGACTCGTGGACAGACGAGGCCTCTGGAGCAGACTCGTGGACAGACGAGGCTTCTGGAGCGCAGTGTGTGGCCCACACGCTCAAAATGGCTACAGCCATTACGGGCAGCACAGTAGATAGTGGGATGCCTGCCGGTCTTGAGGGTGTGGACGCTGTGGACATGTGGCTTGGGAGCGTGGGCTCTGCGTGGCTTGGGATGTCAGCTGATACGTGACGAGGTTCTAGGGGGTCAGCTGAGACGTGACAAGGCTCTGGAGGATCAGCTGAGACATGACGAGACTCTAGAGGATCAGCTGAAATGTGACGTGGCTTTGGAAGGTCAGTGGGGACCTGGTGAGGTTCTGGCAGGATGGCCGTGGCTTGGCGAGGCCCTGTACTAGCAGCCATGTTGTGAAGAGGTGCTGTTATGTCTTGACTTGACTCAGGGAGGTCTGCTGTGACTTGACTTGACTCAGAGAGGTCTGCCGTGACTTGACTTGACTCAGAGAGGTCTGCCGTAACTTGACTTGACTCAGAGAGGTCTGCCGTGACTTGACGTGACTCATGAAGAACAGCTGTATCTTGACCTAGCTCGTGAAGACCAGCTGTGACTTGACTTGGCTCATGAAGGTCAGCTGTGGCTTGACTTGGCTCATGAAGCTCAGCTGTGGCTTGACTTGGCTCGGGAACAACAGCAGTAACTTGGCTTGGCTCATGAAGATCAACTGTGGCTTGGCTTGGCTCAGGGACAACAGCAGCAACTTGACTTGGCTCATGAAGATCTGCTGTAACTTGGCTTGGCTCATGGAAATCAGCTGTGGCTTGGCTTAATATAGACAACCCAGCTGTAATTTTACTTGACTCAGGAACAACATGGCTTGACTTAGAAACAACAGCTGTAACGTGACTTGACTCAGGAACAACAGCTGTAACTTGGCTTGACTCATGGGGAACAGCTGTGTCTTGGCTTGACTCATGGGGAACAGCTGTGTCTTGGCTTGATTCAAGAACTACAGCTGTAACTTGACTTGATTCCAAAGTAACAGCTGTAATTTGACGTGGCTCAGGAAACACAGCTGTCACTTGATTTGGCACTGAACATGCAGCCCTGACTTGACTTGACACCGAAGGATCAGCCATCACTTGATTTGCTTTGGGTGCAGCAGACATGGCAAGATGAGATTTGGATGAGATGATTTTGGGCTGATGAGGCTAATGCGTGGCAGCCATCTTGACTGGGGACTCAGATGGGGCGGCCATCTTGTGAACAGGCTTGGGGATGGCGGCCATCTTGTGGACTAGCTCTGGGATGGCGGCCATCTTGTGGACTGGCTCTGGGATGGCAGGCATGGCGTGAGCAGGCCCTGGAGCGGCAGGCATGGCGTGAGCAGGCTTTGGCTTGGCAGGTATGACGTGAACAGGCTTTGGCTTGGTGGACGTGACTTGAGCGGGCTTTGGAGCAGAAGATGTTGTGCGATGAGGCTTTTAAGTGGTCGTCATAACGTGATCAGACTCTGGCTTAGTGAATACTGGAGGATCACAGGGTCCCTCATCCACGATCCCCACAGTAAATGATGACCCTGCAAGCAACAAAGCATAGTCAATATACTGCTCTAAAGTCCAATGAATTTTCCCCCCAGGTAACTGGGAGCGAATGGGTTTGTCTAACCCTTGACGAAAAATGTCTTTAAGTGCGACATCATTAAATGCTACCAAATAACACAGTCCGCAAAAGTCCACAACATAATCTTCAATAGACCGATTACCTTGGCGGAGGCGGAAGAGGCGTGATGCTGGGTCCATGGTTTGATCTGTGTCTCTGAAAGCCGCTGGATCTTTGGGAGGCAAAGTATTCTGTAACAGGACTCGTGGGAAGCGTATAAGATCCAAGTGCAAGCTTTATTTGAACACAGCGTAGTCAGACAGGCAGGGTCAATTTCCAAACAATCAGTGAAATGTAGGCAAGACAAAAGTGTAATCCGATAAAACAGGCAATGAGTCCAAATACCGGTGAGCAGTCCAAAAAAGCAAAATAAACAAGGCTATGAAACTAGGCAAACTATGGCAATGGATCAAGACAAAACTATGGCAAAAACAAGACAAAAACTATGACTATAAATCAAAACCATGGAAATAACAAAACCATGGCAGTGAAACAGGAAAAACAGTTAGTAGAGTCCGCACAGGCAAAACAATACTTCACGGGGCCTGTTTGGTGTAGGCCTCCTTAAATGGCCACCAAACAGGAAGTAACCAATGAAGCAGAGGGAGCGGGGACAGTCAGTGTATGGGTGAGGACTCCCTCTGCTGGCGTAGCATTACAGCTATACTGCACATAAATGGTTAAATATGCTATTGCAGATGTGGACTAGTTGGATGATACAACTGAAGCCTAAGAAATAATAAAGATAAACACAAACGTGTTACAACTTGTCTTAACACGTAAAAAGACTACCGGTTACTTGCACTTCGGTCGCCATAGGTACATGCTAACAATGCGCAAAGATGTGTAGGGAGGTGTTAATACATAGGACTTCATAAAATTCATTTTGTCTTATTGTTTGTAGCTCGAAATAATAATTAATTATGTAATTATTAATTTAATTTAATTAATTATAATTTAATTAATCATTTCATAATTTAAGATTCAAGTTCATTTAAAATGTTTCGGATATTTTATTCTACAGTTTACTTTTATCTTAATTACTTTTAATAATTAATTCTTATTCATTTTTATTCTATATTTTGTATTGCAATTCATTGATTATGAGGAAATTACGCTTTTTTGTCTTCTTGAGAATGGTTAACAAATAGATTATTAGCCATTTTCTATTATGCAAGAGAAAACAGTAGAAAAAATTGGTACATTACAAATTTTCTATTTTTTTTTTTTGTCACATTGTCAACCAAATTTCTGTAGGTTATTTTTGTGATGTAAGTTAATAATGAAATGAATAATTTCTGTACATTTTGTATTTTTGTATTGCATATTCACGGGTAAATAAAAGAAGTAATTATGTACATTGTACATTTTTGTAATGCAGCTTATAATTATTTCAAAAAAACACTCTTCTATACATTTATTTTGTTTTATTAAAACCAATTGTTCTACACATTACTGAAAATACTTTTTACAACGATTTACAACATAGCTTAGGGTTAACATCAGAAAAACAACATCAATTTTAAGTCCAGCCCTAACTCCATGTGTTCTGGGGAGTTCGGGACGTGAATTACTTGGTGGTAAATGGCCAAAAACTCCTCAGCGACTCTGTGAACAATGCGGTGGACAGTAGAACAAGGCATGTCAAACACTCTGGAGACCACTCTTTATGATGTACCACACGCCAGCCAGAAGAGAAACACAGGGGTCTCTACTGTAGCACTCCATCAATGCTGCAGTTCACTTCTCAGAAGATCCAGCAGCACTGTCAGGGCCTTCCTGCTCAGTCGAAAACTATTAAAAAACTGTCCAACACTGGCACATTCAGGTACAGGGGTCTGGTCTGAAAAGAGGGGAAATGTACTAGTCATATTTAAAACCTTAGTTGAAAGGATAGTTCACCCCCAAATCCACCAAATAAAATGAAAAAATAAAATAAAAATGATTATCATTGCTGGTTACATGGTTGCTATAATTCTGCTACAGCAATGTTTAATTTTTCATGTAATTAATAGGATGCAACATTTATCAATAAGGTCATAAATTCATTGTGCTTTAACAAGGATGTGTACCTGGGTGTAAATTGTGCTAAAATCCAGGTTGCTGAGAGGAAGGTGGAAACAGAAGTTAAAAAGAACATTGGTGTGTCTGAACAACATGGAAGCCTCACTCTCCTCTGCTGCAAATTCGAGGAGTTTACCGTCCCGGCCAGCCTCTACCAAGACAGTGTGGAGAACTTAACTGAGCAACTGCCAACCACCCCACAAATTAAACATGTCCAAAAACATGTGATAGATACAGACTTTGCTCATGATGAATAAAAATGGCTTATCATTTGTAGAAGTAGGTCAGTTTATTAATTTTTAGTTTAATAATTCAATTAGTTTACAGTTAGTAGTAACCCAGATAGCACATGTATGTCTGCAAGATGTCTGTTAAAGATCTCAATCTGGAAAGCATCTGCTATGCATAAACATCTGTAAGATGTCAGTTTTACATACATTCTAAATCATAAACATCTTAAAGACATCTAATAGACGTCTATTTGACATCTGATAGGAAACGTCCAATAGATGTCTTGCAGATGTAAATGCAGACATCAAATAGACGTCTCAGAGATGTACGTGTGCTATTAGGGAATGGTCATTTTCTGTTAATTTGAAATCTTCTCATTCTTTTGTTGTTTTGATAATTTATGTTGGACTCATGCAAACATTTTTATATCACCACTTTCATGATGGCCTAAGGATGAGTAAATTATGAGAACATTTTCATTTTGGGTGAACTATCCCTCTAATGTCATCTATATTCTCATTTTCTTTTAAACACTGACATAAGCCCTATTCGGACAGTACTAGTTTTCTGAACTACATTTGAGTTTCGATTCTTATGTATATTTTCATGTATCAAATCGGACGGGACTAACATCTCCGTGTTTATTACAGAGGTGGGAGGGTCTGTTTCCTACATCTGGGCATTGCAGAGATCACACACTCATACGTGCACTGTGTATAGACAGATTAATTACCTTAGTATAAACACAGTTTTACTACAAATACCATGGTGAACCTGTATGGCTAATATAGCAAAACAAATTTCTCTAATGACCTCCTGTAAAACTAGTCCTGTCCGAATAGGGCTATAATTCAATTTTGATATAGTCAAAAATTTACAGTCTCTTCCAAAAACATTGATGACTCATCCATTATACAGATTTTTGTCTAGTCATATGCTGTCTAGAATCTGAATGGAAATCTGAAAAACATGACATTTTGAGCAGAAAGTTGCCACGTTGTGAGTAAAATACAAGCTATTTACTACTTTAAAAAACACAAGCCCTTCTTTGTGTCCTAACCAAAACTATTGTTTCAGTAAATACATTTAAAAAAATAATTTTGTCCACAAGACAAAATAATTGCTCCATCTTAAAAATGACCCAGTTCAAAAGTTTCTGCATGATTGATTCTAACTGTTGATACCTGTATAATACTGATTTTTTTTCTTTTTAGCATTGCAGGTCAAGCAGTCGTGAGGATATAATATCACAACTACCAATTGTATCCATAATGGTGACAAGCCTTTATATCCTGGAGCCAAACTTTCAAAAGATAAAAGTCAAACTGCACTTCTGGGCTACATGTTACGCCACCATGTGACCATGGCAGGATGTCAAGATTTACTGTATTTGCTTCATGTGCTTCTCCCTGACAGTAGTTTACTCTCCATCAACCACCTTGGGCAAGTATATCATTATATCTTAATGCTGTCTGTGGTGCATACATTGGCTGTTGAGAGACTATACTCTGTCCATTGTGTGGTACACAATTTAAAATGCTTCATGTACACCCCCTTGAGAAATGAAATGAAAAATCTTTTTGAAAACCAAAAGCTTTAAGACAAACAGAAAAAAATACAATTAAAAAAAAACAATTCCATTCTTTAAAGTAACTTTGTATAATGTACCTATCCATCAATCTGTAAATTTCAACACATTAACAGTAGCCTAAAATTAGCTTATTTGCAGTCACGTGATTCTGATCGATTTGAGCAACTATAAACGATGCAAAACAAAGGCTTTCTTTTTCATGCCACAGCAATGGAATGTGCTAACAATCCATTGGAGGCACCAAGCAGAATATGACATTATTATTTAAAAGTGGATAGAAGAACAGATATACAAATGAACAAATAACACAGCACTAGGAGCTAGGAAAAAAAAAGTTTACTTCATGTAAGATAAATGTAAAAATAAATAAATAAATAATGGTGCTGTTCAAATTTTTATGGACTATCCTCTTAGCATAAACTAATTTCTGCAGACGCCAGTTCAAAAAATTAATTATCCAAAAATTGTACTTCTGTTTTTGCTAACTATATGATGTTATATATATATATATTTTTGAGACTTTTGTAACAGAATGGGACTTTCTTCTGTATTACGCCACATAATGTCAAAGACATGCCCTTGTGGGTTCTTAAATATATGCAACAACCCCTCCCTCTCAAAGTCAACTAATAGCTGTCGAGCTTCTTTGTATTTCAGCCCCATGGTGTTGGTATCTGCACTCGTTTCAGTGCACAGTAGTTGTCAGTGATGAAGCTGTGTGTGAATGAACCATTGCAGAGGAATTTCATTGATAATCCATGATTTCAGTGGCTTCATACACTTGGACCTGTTGAGGTGTAGTCCGTCTTCCAGTGCCACTTGGATGCTCGTATGTTGACTAATAGGAGAGAGATGGTTCTTGATGATGAGCAATATTGGTAAGAGTAGTAATACTATTAAAATACATTAAAACGATACCCATTCCTACTGCTAAGTGCACTTACACCTCCTTTCTTTTAGTGTGGCCGTGACAATCTTATGTTTAGGTGTTGTGAGGAAAGATTACAAATATACCAATGAACTGCTGGTCTGACAAAGGAACCAAGGTCTGACACTATGAACAGGAGTTCCTTGTGTACAACACGCATGCCATGCTGCATATAGCAAGTGATGCTGACAACTGTGGTTGTCTGGAAATAAAGTGTCTGGCATATAAAGAAATACAGAGAGTACAACAGACTGCAAAGAAACGAATACCTGACATTGACATTTTCATTCCGGTGGTGAACGTTTCACAGGCACTTCCAGAACAACAGTTACACTAGGAAAGTATGAACTCATTCATCCAAAAGAACACAAATTAAATCCCTCCACTGCCGTCCCTATAGTTTGAGGTAGAAAATGATTGCCTACATTGGAAAATTAACACAGTGCGGGCCTGAACACTGGGCTAAACATTTAAACTTTCTAGACCCAGTAACCCAATAGGTGGCTCACACAAACTAACTGTTAATCTTTCCAAAATGTTTAAGTTAATTCCAGAGCAGAACTCAGTTCTTTTGAAAGGTCTCTCCTTTGTACCAGCAAGTTTACAAAAATATCGATGAATACTCAAATTAGAAAGAAAGAAAAAAAACTTTCATTCACCTGTGGATCAGATTGGACACCCACATTAGCTAGTCTCTCTAAACAAATTACTGTGCATACAAGCACCTTAACTGGGGAAATGTAGCAGCACCAAATCCATCCATAGGTGAAAGGAAGGCAATAGATGAACTTAAGTATAACAGAGACATAGTAATAAAACCCACGGACAAAGGAAATGCAGTGGTCATTATAGATCAAGATCAATATTTCTGGGAAAGACAGAGGCAGCTTAATGTAGCTCAACAGTATCATCCCTTGAGTGAGCACATTTATATCCAGAAACAATGAAGGAAGTAAGGCAAACTTTGCAAGAAATGGTTCTATCTTTTACCAAAAATATATAAGGAACCCAAAAGATGGAGTATACCATTTCGAATTCCACCTGGAAGACCAAACAGTGTTTTGTCAGTCTTTCAGACTGTAACAGTGAAACATACTACACAGCTGAAAATGTGGAATATACTTCCATTTCTCAAAGACATGCTAGCTATCTCAAAGACACTTCATATACTTTTTAATATTTTATAGAAAAAATAAGTTGTCCGTTAATTTTCTCTAATGCCTATATATTTAATATAGATATTGATAGTTTATATGTATATATTAATTCAAGCATTTCAAATATATATAGAAAAATTAAAGATAAAAGATAAAAACAGACCAGTACATACTTAAACAGCTTGAATTAAATCTAACAAAGAATGATTTCGAATTTAACTCCAAGTTGCACCTCCAAAAAGGGAACAGCGATGGGCAAAAACTTAGCACCATCGTACGTGAACGTCTTCATGGCTTGGGAAGAAATAGCATTGTCTTTTCCTATAAAACCTTTTGCATACTATCGATATATAGGGTATATGGACTCACTCGAAGGAGGACTTTGTTGCTTTTGCTTTAACCTAAAGGTGCTATGTGAAAGTTTGAAACAGAAAATAGTGGTTTTCATCTAGCCACTTTCTTGCTAAAGAAAACACATTTTTACTTAAATTAATCAAAATGGATTTATAACAATTCGGACCAAACTCTTCGTATATATACCACCAATTCCTGGAAAATTGGGTCTTGTAAATACTACACCCCATTACGGTGGGACTAAAACAAGTACTAAACAGATCACAGATCTATGGGCTACAGCAATCTTGGACATATTTTAACACAATTTTAAAATGTTAAGTTTTAAAAAGTAAAATTGATTTTTGTTCATAAATATACTGTCATTAAACATTTTAATGTTTCACAAGTAAAAAAAAAAAGTAAATATTTTGACAGTTTTTTTTTTTTTTTTTTCCACTGAAAGATATCCCATAATAATTTTAAACAGCTTTACTGTAGATATAATGACTCTATATGGTAACACATCATTTTGATGGTCCCTTCTGAAACTTTCTGTTGACACCACCTGGATAGCAAAATTTGTCGGCCCACTTCTGGGCCAAACCCTTGCTTCAGTTCTGGCCCACTATACGGCTGGGTCCTTGGCCCAAAACCAGCCCATACACTGCAAACCAACACATACAATTTCATCCGGCCCACTCCCTGTAAATTGACCTGTTGTTTTATGTGGCCTAGACTTGGCTTGGTCCCCAGGCCAGGTCATCATCCAGGCCAGTTCAGTTCATATCTAATCGTGTCAGTACAGTCACGTCAAAAATATTGCTGAATATTAAGTTTCCCCTACCAAGCAAGCCAAAGGCAACAGTGGCAAGGAACCCAAACTCCATCAAACTCCTCAGGTCAGATGAACAAAAGTGAAACCATGTGAGTATTATACCAAACTATAATGGCATAGACTAGGCCTACCAAGTTATATTAAAATCAATTCTTCCTGACATGTATATATAACAACACAATATAGATGACTTAAATTAAATTGCTTACCTTTCTGGAGCTGAACATTTCCTCCCAAACAGTACTGCATTTCAGCCGGAATCGGCCCGAGTGTGCTTGCTATCTGGATAAGTAATATTGCACCTACATAATCAACTAATTCTCATTAGAGTATTAGTAGAGTGTCTGCTTAATATCTGTTAACTCTTTATTGTGATTGTGTCTCCCAAGAGACATTATACTAAGTAACTTTGCAAGTACATGTCAGCTTACAATGACCCTAACCCTACCAGTCTACTAACACTCTAATGAGAGTTACTAGAAATGTAGATGCAACGTTACTTATAGTCCACAGAATGTGTTAAAGAGTCCATCAAAATAAAGTGAAACCCTCTAGTTTATTAAAGGCTAATGTCTTATTTTATACTGTCAGAAACGCTCCTGAAGCTCATTTTAGTCTTGTGAGGAATTGATTATATTCATAATTCATACATCATTCAGACATTTCACATATTTATCATCAATTAAAATCTGATCACAAGATGATCTGACATTGTGCTTTATAATTTCTGCACGAATCAAACAAATGATAAAATATAAGAATTACATGTCTTCAGTACACACTTTTTTTGTGGTCTGGACTGTGTGGATGAGGCTCATTGTGTCAGAGACACTGTAGAAGGACAGAGTTCCTGCACTGTGATCCACATACACTCCTATTCTACTGCTGGTGGACTGGTGGAGATCAGTTGATATGTTATTGTGCTTGAATGAGTAACTAGAGGGAGTGCAGATCAAACTCCAAGACTGATCATTACGTCCAAACACGCACTTATCACCCCGTCCCTTCCTGCTGATGCTCTTATATGACACTGATATACACACACCAGTCCCACGCCATTCAATCTCCCAGTGAGAGCGTCCACACACACTTTCTCTACACAAAACCTGAAACACATAAAATCTGTCTGGATGATCAGGATATGGCTGAGACTCGTCCACTCGTGTAACCTTTCTGTTCTCCCTAGAAAGACTGAGTTTAGTGTTTGCAGTGTTTGGATCCAGTGTGAGAAAACAGGCATCTGAACACAAGAACAGAGACATTTCAGCCACTGTGTGTGTGTATACTACTATTCCCAACATTATAAGGACCAAGCCCCCACAAGTATAATAATGTCAGTAAATTTGGACCTTGTGGGGACATTTTTGGTCCTAATGAGGAGACAAGCTTATAAATCATACAGAATGATGCATTTTGAGAATGTAGAAATGCCTATGTTTTGTGTGAGGGGTAGGGTAGGTGACAGAAAATACGGTTTCTACAGTATAAAAACCATTATGCCTAGAGTCCCCACAAAAAAAAATGGAAACCAGAATATGTATGTGTGTTTGTACGTACATTTGTTTAGTCCTGCTTTAATCCTACATTCTCCTCCATGATCCACACTATAAAACACATACAGAGGCACATTCAATCAGCAAACAAACACAAAATCAGATTAATATATTTTCAGTTATGATTTTGGCTTCCAATGATTATGACAAATTATATTTTACCAAGTAAAATATTGATTATTAGTAGCTCAAATCGCTTTATCTAAACCTCTTTACTTGACAGTCGGTCACACACATCCACCTTGATTGTAGTTTTAATACACTTTCTATTCGTGTTTGTAGTTCTGAACTGAATCCTTCGGCAAAGTGCAATGGATTGTGGCCAATATTAGCCAATAGAGCAGGGGTGCTCAACCCAGTTCCTGGAGATCTACCTTCCTGCAGAGGATGGATAGTATGAACATTGGCATGCAGGGATGTTATATAAATAGCGCTAGCATCAGGTGATAGAGTCTGACACTTTCAGACTCTGTCTATTGCTGCTCGACTAAATCTCACCACAAATAATGACAACACAAAAGAAATGATTAAACCTCTCAGGATTTTCCCAGAGGACTTGTTTGGTTTCACAGAGACTGAAATGCTCTAAAGCACAGATTCTATGAAAACAAATAAAACCAGTCCATGAAATGAAAACTTGTGTCAAAATCCAGTTAAATATTTAATGTGACAGGTGAATCTCGAAGTTTCATGCATCATAAAATTTTCACAAGATCACATAGAAATGATAACTGTATTATGAACAAGTTTACAGAAGACAATGACAGTAATATGATATTGTGTTCAGACTAAATGTGTTTTTGTAGAACACTGGATTGAGCTTTTGATTTACTTTGTAATTAAGTGATTTTAAAATTTCTTTACAAAAAGTATAATGTTTCTATGAAATTAATGTGCTATATTTATTTTCCATATTTTTACTTTAAAGATATTTAATGGCACTAAACAGTATTTACTATGAAATTATGCACAATGTATTAGTGCCATCTAGTGGAAATAACACAAAACACATATAACATCATGGTGTAACACTAGATATCAGTCTGTTTAGTGCTGTGTGTTTACGTAGCTGCTTATATGCTTATTTTCAGACAGAATTACTAACTTTTATCAGCTTTTGTATTCAGACATATATTTAGAAATGATCAAAAACTACTTTTTGTCAGAGGTTAGTTTATGCATTATGAAGACAGTCAAACCTGAACACAGAGGAAACATTAAAATAAGATGAACAAGAATGCTTTTGATCATCTGGAAATGATCTTATCTGAGTCTTCTGGCAAAACTAACTGGGAATCATGCTGAACGTGTGATAAAGCAGTGGCTATCAAATACTTCATTGCACATTTAGCATGTCTCTTCATTTGAGACACTCATTTCAGGTGTTGGAGTCTCAGCTAACGGGCTTATTATCTGAATCAGGTGTGTTTAAATGTACAGTCATGCTAAATGTGCAGTGATCGGGCTTGTTTGCTAAAACATGCTAATTTTCTGAAAGCCATTTAAATGATATTAAACTTTCAGACAAGGCAATATCCAAAATCAAAGTTTTTCTACAACATTTCTACTTCAAAATGTTTAGTTTGTAATAAAAGTCATATTGTTTATCAATCAATGTTGAATCAACATTCTCTATTTGGGCAATTAATCAGAAGATTCTTACATCAAAAATAAAACAATCATTCAACATTGAAATGAGATCGACATCAAAATGAACACTTTCGGCTGAAATCATACTGTTTGTTCAATGTTAAAACTTCTGTAAAGGAAATTTTAAAATGAAAATTTTAATCAATAAATCATAACCTTACAATTTCTCGCAGGTTTAACATTTGGCATTCCTTTGTAATAATAACTATAGGAATTCATGGTTTAGGGAACAATCTGGAAAAAAAAAAAAAAAAACTTGCTTTTGCAAGTAACATAGGGGTTTGCTGATATGTCATATAAATGAATCAATCAAATTAAAGGAGAATGATGTAATGTGACATGATGTTATTTTTTGTTATGCACCCTTGCTATATAAACTGTTGTATTCTTTTTTTTCCCCAATTGTTGTGGGGATTCTCTGTGATCGGTATTAGGTTCTCCGGGCCGTGATTAAAGCATATTCAAAGGCATTGTCTGGAGTCTGTGTGGTTACTGAGTGTAGTGGAACACTAGAGTTCTGAGTCCCGAGTCATAGTGTTCAAAAGGGTCGAGACATCATCCGACTCAGTAGGGTGTCACCAAGGTAGAGGATAAACTTTGTAAGTTTCACCAGTAGATGCTTAGTGTCGCCAGCAGATGCCACCAGGTCAACTTAAAGGTGCCATAGAATGCATTTATAAAATAATTTAAATCATTTTCTGATATCTACATACAAGGTATATGGCTTATATAAGGGCAAAAATTCTCCAGAAATGGTTTTACATGTCCATTTACAACACTTACAAATGTTCTGCTCAGTTCGGCTCTTTCACAGTGTGGCTCATTTCAGTAGTTCACAGAGCAGGAAGGAAACAAGGAGGAAAATATATATTTAATCAGGGAGCCGCTATTAATATGCAGGGCATTGAAACTGCTTTTGAATGCACAATCACTTTTTACTTTCACTTTAGAGATTTGCGTTCGCACGTGCTCTGTGTATACTAGAGCGGCAGAACTTGCCACATATTTTACAAGATCAGATGCTTGTCAGTGGTGCTCAGGATCTGTAAATCATTTGCCAACATCCTCAGTCATCTCTCCTTACTCTGTTTATGTGGTAAGTGAAATCTTATGTACTGTAATGTTACAGGCAACGGCTAGAAAGCAGCTAACCATGTCCCTTTAGTGGCTCGTGTTATTTTATTAAAACACGTTGTTTTTTGTGTCATTCTGAATACAAACACCAACCCACAACCTGGAACAGAACATTTATTTCCATGATCTGCCATTTTCGCTAATGTCCTTGCTTGTTTCTGGTATATGCAAATGTGCGGGGCGTAACTATTAATGATCCCGACTATAATGTCACAGTCCGTGTTATGTTGGGATTTGCCTCTTTTTCAGTGCTCTTTTGCACACATGAGATTTACATAAGGAGGAAACAATGGTGTTTAAGGCTCATAGTATGTCATTTTCATGTACAGAAATGTTAATATTCAACTATGCCAAGGCAAATACAGTTTTCCACTCTATGGCACCTTTAAGTAAAGTGCATAGGGGAATTTCTACCACAAGTTTGATGAGCCAGCCAGGAACCCTGGCAATCTGCCTCCGGAGGAGGATGGAGTCACGACTCATGAGGACTAGGAGAATTAAAGGCTTAGTACTAGGACCATTTTTCATGCTTTTCATGCTTTGCATTTAACATGTACTGGATGATTAGTAGCATTCTAGCAGACCAATCACAGTGCTTGCAGTCCGTGTAGAATTGACGCGCTGTAACATTTTTGGAGAGGCACACGTCACGCTACACCACAGGAAATGCACGTGTCTTATCGAATTCCCGGTTCTTGGAAATGTGGAACTCGTTAAAAAATGGAACCAGTTCTCGATACCAAACCCTAATGATAACATCACTGAATCAATGATTAACTGACTTTAACGAAAAAGTTTGTGTTTTTTATCGTCTTTCTTGCATTGTCCATACACAGTTATCCTGTTTATCACTTTTAAGCTGCTTTGACACAATCTGTATTGTAAAAAGTGTAAAATAAATAAAGGTGTTTGGTTGGGTTTGGAGATTAAATCAGCAGGGTGTTGGATCACCAGGAGCAGAGTTGGAGACTTACACAGTCAAATGAGTCTGTCCAAAATGTAGTTTTCAAATACTGTAGTAGTTTACCCGTATTTTGAAACTGATGTGTGAATGGTGTTTTACTGGTAAAATGACAAAACGTCATTGCCTGTGTGAACAGCACATTTTTGTATTTGCTTTTGCTGCAATTTACTGGTATTACTGTGAAAGGGACTATGTTCAACAGATGCAGCAGTCTCCATCCTAGAGAGACAAAAAAAAACAGAATAGAATAAGAATAAAGCAAGCTAGTGTTAGAGGCCTTCTGTTTTTTGCTTCTTGTTAATTATATAATAAATAGAAAGCAAAACAAATAGAATACATAAAGAATAGAGATGCATGTGTTAGGTTTTTTAAAAGAAAACCAGCTGTTAGTAAATTAATAGAGCGCAAGTCTAAAAGGGGCTATTTTTTAAGGAATAGAATTAAATTAGAGAGTGCTAGAGTTAGAGGGTCAAATAAAGATGGCAGAGATGTGGTTTTAGCCGATTCTTGAAGATGGATAAGTACTCAGCTGCTTAGATTGAGTTGGGCAGGTCATTCCACCAGGAAGGAACAGTTCATGTAAAAGTCTGCGAAAGTGATTTTGTGCCTCTTTGGGATGACATAATTGTGTGCTGTTGACTTGCAGAGTGCAAGCTTCTAGAGGGCACATAAGTCTGAAGTAATGAATTTAGGTAAAGGTGTGCAGAGCCAGTGGTGGTTTTGTAGGCAAACATTAATGCCTTGAATTTTGAACAGTGAGTTGTGAAGCATGTTCCGAAAGAAATAACCCGATCTTCATGATGTTGAATAGAGCAAATCTGCAGGACTGGGCAGTTTTAGCAGTGTGGTCTGAGAAAGTCAGCTGATCACAACTCCAAAGTTTCTAGCTGTTTCTGAAGTTATGGAAGGAGTTATGGTTGATGTGCCTAACTGGATGGTGAAATTGTGATGAAGCAGTTTGATGGAACCACAAGCAGATCTGTCTTATGTTGATAATACAGTAAGGGTCTCTACAGGTTAATGTTATCTCACCAATCAGATAAATCTGTTGACTAATTTCCTCCAGGTTACATTAACTCTAAATGAATGAATATAACTACCTATCCCTGGGTGGGAGAAAGTAAATTGTGTTATGTTGTACACAAAGGAAGGTTTTGAGCACTGTGGACTACATGAAGACATAATAGATACATGACGTGAGGGTTTATCTTAATTTCATTTTAAATAAAATTCCAACATTTTTTAATCTTCTTCCTACTAATGAGAGATGAGAGTCTGATTGACAGATAAACAGCACACTATATGTAATTTTGCAGAGCAATGCATGACTTGTGTGAGAGAAATTTACTACTATTATACCATGTAAATATTGATTTACATTAATTGGAAACCCTATTTGCCATGTGGATAACAACATTTGATATCGCCAGTAAATTTGATAATGGTGACCTGTTCCATAATTGGCACTCAATTTGCTCAGGTTCAAGTGATGCAATGTAAAATATTCTATTGGACCTATCCAGTTTGTTAAATATAATGAACTGAATAACAGGGTAGTAAAAAAAAAAAAAAAAAAAAAAAACATTTTATACTAAAATTCCTTTTTTTAGCAAGTAGCGACTACATTATTTTTTTTGCTTTAAATAGGACATGATGGATTTTTAAATGCATTAGTAGGGATGTACTGATACTGTTCTCCTTTACTCAAATGCTCTGATACAAAAACAAACAAAAAAAAGCGATACCACACAGTGTGTGAACAGTGACACAGAAGCAGTAGAATGGAGTTATTAGAGATTAAGGATGTCTGTAAAGTAAATGTTATTAATATAATGTTAAACATTCTCCTGTATAGCTGATGTGCGGAAGCTGATAAGCAAAGGACACTGAGTACAACAAGTGTGCAGTGGCACAGATCTGCCAACTTGTTGAGTGAATATCCCTTTCTCTCAGACATCACTGGAAAGTTTGTAGTTTGGTCAGACATCAAAAGCAAGTAAGTAAAATGATGCACAGTTACTAAAGTCACTTGATGGTAAGGAGAGAAAGAAATTCCTGTTTGGTCATTTTGGACACACATGACTTGGATTACAACTAACTACAACATATATGGAATAGTTCAGTACAACTTAAAAAATTGGCTTGACATACTTCAGCTTTTCCAGTGTGCAGTTTGGATCCTCCAGTTTTTCAGAGAGCAGCTTCACTCCTGATTCTCCTGGGTGATTGTAGCTCATGTCCAGCTCGCTCAGGTTTGAGGGGTTTGAACCCAGTGCTGAAGACACATAATGACAGCCTTCCTCTGTCACCATACAGCCAGACAATCTATAAACACACACAGCAACAGTCCATGTGATCAATCAAACTTCACTGTCACATGAAACTCATCATATTTGGCCTAAAACCTGAAAAATAATATCTCTCTTAAAAGAAATGTTAAGCAGATAATAATCCATGCTTTTTTCCTGTGTACAGAGGTTTACGGGAGTATTTTGTTGTTAATTAGATGCAAAAAAAACCCACTGATGTGGCAAGCTCAGAACCAAACTAACCAAAAACCGTGGCTAAAAAACAAGGTACGTACTGAACTGTGGACTAACTGTATTATTGCATCCCTAGATCTCAGTCAGGTATGGTAAATAAGGGAGACATGCAAAATGTGCAGAGCAGGGGGCTCCCAGGACCAGGATTGAGAACCACTGCTGCAGTGATTATGTAATTACATCATCATATTTGATTAGTCACACATCAGCATTAATTCAACAGATGAAACCACTGAATTGCATTCCTCTGAACCAAACAGGAATGATTGTTGATGCTTAGTCCCACCCCAGTGCCCAGATTGGTTCAAACTGTCATATATTCAACCAATAAACATAGGTTTCTTTGGAAATTTGAACAAACGCAAAGTGAAAGTGTATCATGCGTGCATGAAAAGATCCAAGATCCAAAGCAAGTGCAAGGAGTGTTTATTAAGTGACAGCAAAAGGAAACCAACAGCTGATGGGAACTCCAGCCGAGAGCGAGAACGCGCTCACAATGTGCTCAACCAGCAATCCAAACAACAGTGGGGTATTCCAAACATGAGTGCAGTGTAATCCAAAAAGGCAGGACGAGAATCAGGAACAACAGCAAGTTGAACGAGACAAGACAAGATTAATGAATTGACAACGCACAATGCAAATGCCAGCCTTAAACAGACAGCGCAAATGAGCGGAAAGCGAATATAATTTGCCTTTAGGCAGAGATGGACCTGGTAATACGTCTATTGCACAGTTGTAAGAATGATGCGGAGATAGAGAAGCAGCTTGAGCCTTAACGTCCTGGGGTCGGCTAAGGTGCCGGCGGGAGCACTTGCATATTTTCCAGATGACAGCAAAAAGAACTTGAATTGCTCACTCAGTTTTGATTGGACACATAAAAGTAATACATCACCTGAATCTGTAGAAAGTTTACTTTTATTTGTATATGCTCAACATAGCAACAAATGTTTGTGGTTTTTATAAATAAAGAAAATATACAGGGTGTCCTTTCAGTCTTCTCAGTCTCTGAATATCCAGTTGAAATGCGTCACTTAAATGAACTAAAACTCAGCTAATACATGACACACACACATGAGAGATATATCTATAGAAAGCTTGAAATGACTAGTTTTAAATGAGTTTAAGTTTAATCGAAAACACATATTCTGTGTTTAAGTAATCCGTATGAAACCAATGCCATGTCCTGTTTTTCCCCTCTGAGCTCATTACGTCTAATTAGATCATGCCCACGAGCTGTTCGGCACTATTGTTATTAAAAACATCCACGTGAGAGATGCATGAAATGAACGCCCACATCAACTCATAAACAAAGCGGCAACATGTTTGCGTCGGGTACTTTAGTTTTTGGAAGAAGGAGCTGAGAGGAAAAAGCCTTGTATTTACTCCAGACGAGAACGCACTGAGAGGAACAGGCTAAGCTTGTTTATCTCACGAACAGAACGCGAGCGCGGCTACAGGCAGCTGACGAGAGGATCTCGTATACAGTGTAAGTAATGTTTCTTATTGGCATTAGATAATGTGTTGTTGTGACAAACTTGAACGCATTTACTAGTTGGACTTTTTAAAAACAATAATTCCAGACTTAAAGGGGTCATCGGATGCCCATTTTCCACAAGTTGATATGATTCTTTAGGGTCTTAATGAAAAGTCTCTAATATACTTTGATTAAAAATTCTCAATGGTTTTGTAAAACAACACCTTTATTACCTTGCCAAAATCAGCTCTGCAAAAATCATCTCATTCTAAGGGCTTGTTTACATTAGCCGCGTTTAGCCGCTAAACTTCCTAACTGCCACATTATAAGGAAAGACGATCGCAAAGATTCATAAAAAAACGCTTATACTCACTTCTGCTGTAAGTGAAGCTGGATCATTAATGATTCGCGCGAACATAGACATATATATGTAGATCGGGAGGCGCATTCCCATCACAAACAAACGTAATATACTATATATATACTGCATATATACATACCACCCGTCAGTAACCTCTTACCTACTGGGTACTGGCTTGTACCGGACACCAAGCAACGATGTGACCGGCGGCCCCACAATACAAACACAGTCCCCTCTCCCTACATCTCTGCTTCTTCTGCTGCGAAAGACGGGACCTGGGCTCAAGATCTGGAAGAGAAAGCACAGTTACACACAGGCACAGGGATAGATGAAAAGTGGCCCTGTGGACTGACCGGCAACCCCAGAGGTGTCCGCTGGCCCTGCTTCTGCAACCTGGTATCCACCCGAATAGCCAGGTCTATGAGGCTATCTACGCTGGTGGGTAACTCCAACGCATAGGTCTCATCCTTAATGGAGTCAATAGCCCATATAAAAACATATCCCGTTGGCACCAATAGCCTTGTGGGCAGTGCGTTGACATATGGTCCCGCCTCGTGGACCTTTCACTATTCTACTCCCCTCTCTCCCACTCACTTCCTGTCCTGTCAAAGAAACATATAAAACACCAAAAAACAAACAAACAAAAAACAACATGTCCCATTGCGCCTTAGAATTCCAACCACATTCAGCAGCCAAAGTGCGAAACTCAATAGAGTAGTCAGTTACAGTGCAGTCACCTTGATGCCACTCCGTAAGAAGTCAAAACACTTTTGTAGTTTCCTGAGAGCAAAGTTATAACAAAAGCCACTTTAGATTCCTCAGTGGGAAACGATGAAGGTTGGGGAGGAATATACTGAGCAACATAACTGGAGTTCACCTGAGTAAAACGCTGGAAGTGGAAGGAGGGGGTTCGGCAGAACGACAAGCCTGGTCCATGGATGGTTGCTGAGTTGAGGCGGTCTGCATTTTCATTATTGAAGCTGAGTAGTTAAATCAGAAACCTGGGCAACCAGAGCCTGGACAACATGACCCGTGGCCACCATTTGTTCTTCCTGGCACTCCATGCGTGTGTTGCTGTTAGACGGAAAATCTCTTAACTCCAGCACACTTGCTGGATCCATTCTGGTTGGTTCATTCTGTCACAATGAAGAGTTTCAAGATCCAAAAGCAAGTGCAAAGGGTGTTTATTAAGTGACAGCAAAAGGAAAGGAAAGGAACTCCAGCCAAGGGAATGCGCTCAGCCAGGAATCCAAACAACAGTGGGGTATTCCAAACGTGAGTGTAGTGCAATTCAAAAAGGCAGGGCGAGAATCAGGAACAACAATGAGCTGAATGAGAGACAAGACGAGATTAGCAAACTGACAACACAATGCAAATGCCAGCCTTAAATAGGCAGTACAAACGAGCTGCAGCTGTAGCACTTTGATTAGACCGGCAGCTGCAGTTGCTAGGCAATGGACACACACACACCAGACAGAGACGCAAAATGAACACACAAACCCATGAACTGTCTCAATAACACATTTGCATGATAGCATTTTTTAAAAAAGCACAGAAATACACACAACAGAGCCCTTTGACAACACAAACCAAAAAGGATGAAACAGCAGTATATATCAGATAAAGCACTGGAATTTAGGTTTTCGTGTCACTAGGCAATGTCCCAGTAAAATAAATTCCAATTCCAAGGGCATATTGTGAATTTGAAAATCATTTCCTTCCTTATGTTGAATGTATATGTTCCTGTAACATTTATGCCTTAGCATAAATGAAGTAAGTAAAACAAGATAAAATAATAATACAAAATAAAATAAAATGTGACTTTATACATTATAAAATCCTCCAGGACAGCAACCACTCTGGCTTCAGAAGTAGATATGCAACTGAGACTGCCTTGCTCTCAGTTGTTGAAGCCCTAAGACTGGCAAGAGTGGATTCCAAATCTTCAATACTTATTTTGTTGGATCTGTCCACTGCTTCTGAACCACCAGATCCTCCTGTCAACCCTGTTGGCAAAAGGCATCTCAGGAACCACACTGCAGTCGTCTGAGTCTTACCTCTCAGATAGGTTCTTCAAGGTATCTTGGAGTGGTGAAATGTCTACTCTAAGTCACAACATCTAGCTACTAGAGTACCTCAGGGCTCAGTCCTTAAACCACTTCTCTTCTCTGTCTACATCAGGGGTGTCAAACTCTGTTCCTGGAGGGCCGCAGCACTGCAGAGTTTTGTTCCAACCTTGCTCCAACACACATACTATGCAGTTTTCAATTAAGCCTGAAGGACTTGATTAGTTAGATCAGGTGTGTTTAATTAGGGTTGCATCTAAACTCTGCAGGGCTGCGGCCCTCCAGGACTGGAGTTTGACACCCCTGGTCTACATGGTATCACAAGGTCCTGTCATTCAAAAACATAGCATTTCATATGATTGCTATGCTGATGACACTCAACTCTATCTCTCATTCCATTCTGATCTGATGATAGCTGCTTGCAACTCAGCATGTCTTATAGACATTTCTTGCTGGATGAAGGACCATCACCTTCAACTTAACCTTGCAAAAGACAGAAGTGCTTGTGGTTTCAACATCCAGCTAGGCACTTCAACCAATACTCTTTTAAAGACAGCTAGAAACTTTGGAGTTGTGATTGATGATCAGTTGAATTTCTCAGACCACATTGCTAAAACTGCCTGATACTGCAGATCTGCGTTATATAACATTACAAAAATCAAGCACTTTCTTTGGAAACATGCTACACAACTCCTTGTTCAAGCTCTTGTTCTGTCCAGGCTGGACTACTGCAATGCTCTGGCAGGTCTTCCAGCCAGTTCTATCAAAATTCTACAACTAATCTAGAATGCGGTTGCAACATTAATCTTTAATGAAAGAATAAAACTATCCACTCTCCAAAGATCAAAAAAGTCTGGAGGACTCAGGGCACCTAACTTCTATCTTCATCTCTCAACAGTTAATTTACATTTACCATTTGGATACATAATCCTAATCTTCCTTGGTCAAATAATGAAAATGAGCTGGTTCAGTAATTAAATATAAAGTTTTTACCATTAATAGACAAATCAATAAAAACTCTCCCTGGTTACAAAAATAATACCATTAATACCACCATGAATGCTTGGCGGAAGTTACGTGACCTATTAACACTGTAGAGTGAAACCATCAGCCAGTACAGCATAATCCATATAGCATATATTATAGCATAATCCAATGTTTTTAATTAACAATAAACCTTTTCATTTCTCCACATGGAGTCAGAGAGGGGTAAATACCCTGGGAGGATACGAGGAGCAAAATGCAAGGCAAAGGGTTAAATCCACCACTATGGCGGCAAATCAATGCCATTAATAACCGAGCGCGCCACTGATGCTGGCGCGTGCGGTAAATCACGTCCGTGAGAGGAAAACAGATCTACACACGAGGAAACAGGAGCCGCGAGCTCTGTCAAACCTTCACACGTGCGTGACTTGTCATCTGCGCGCAATACAAGCCCTCGCGTGCGCGCGTGATCATTCCCACACCCTTGCGCTCAATCTTCTCTCACCTGCTTGCACGAACACTTTTATTTTTGTCAGTCATGGGGCGGGACTTGCTGTTTTAATTGTAATCTCAAACGCCATTGGTTACCTCCTCTTTTCCGGAAGTCAGCTGTGATTTAAGAAAAGTTACAAACAACATATACAGGCATATTGGTTGGTAGGACATGTTGGCTAGGTTCATGTTTATTTGTGCTTCATGCTTATAACAATAATACAGTGTGACCTCCTCTTCAGACTTACCTCTTAAGTGGAGAAGCCTGTGGCTATTCGGTCAAGTAATCGTTCATTATACGTATACTGTATGTTGATGACCACTGTCTGTGCGATTGAGTTTTCCAATCAGATCCATCCCCAGAAGTTCAAAGGGCTGTGTGACCTTGCAAGAAATTTTACAATTTTTCAGTAAATGATGTATATATTATGTTGCATACATGTGCAATAAAAAATAAAATGGTGCGAGTGAAAACATACGGAGGGTTATTTGGCAAATTTAAAAAACTTTTTAATGTTAATTAATAGATGACTGACTTTTCCATTTGTTGACATGGTTAGATTCAGATGGTAAATATCATATATTATGTTGGGTGTCCACCTGTCATGAATCTGGTCGGTGACCTTCGGTCCGCTCACCACCAGATGTCGCTCTCGCCTTGTCACGTCACACAGACTCTTAAACTACACCCTGGACTACGTATCTTTGTCACCCATCGCACTGATTGAGTCAGCACCTGTGGCCAATCAGGCGCACTATATACAGTGCCCTCCACTAATATTGGCACCCTTGGTAAATATGAACGAAGGTGGCTGTGAAAATAAATCTGCATTGTTTATCCTTTTAATCTTTCATTCAAAAAATTCACAAAATTCCAACCAATCATTGAAGCAAAACAATGGAAAGCAGGGGACAAATCTCATTATGAAATAAAAGTTTTTCTCTAGTTCATGTTGACCGCAATTATTGGCACCCAATTATTGTAATGTCCTTTTTTCAAGATAGAATGAGTTTTCTCCTTTATTGCCTGAAGAGTTTGGAGAACACCTGACATAAGATTAGAGACCATTCCTTCATACAGAAACTCTTCAGATCCTTCAGTTTCTCAGCTCCATGCTGGTGCTTTTTCTCTTCAGTTCACCTCACGCATTTTCTATGGGGTTCAGGTCAGATAACTGGGACGGCAATGGCAGAAGCTTCATTTTATGCTCAGTGACACATTTTTGTGTTGATTTTGATGTTTGATTTGGATCACTGTCCTGATGGAGGATCCAACCACAGCTCATTATAGAACTTCTAACAGATGCAGTCAGGTTTACATTTTTTATCTGTTGGTATTTGCTAGAATCCATGATGCCATGTATCTGAACAAGATGTCCAGGACCTCTGGCAGGAAAATAAGCCCACAACTTTTTGCACCCAAACAACGTTTTGCCTTTTAGACACAATCTCACACAATTAGTCAGCATTTATTTAAAAACATTTCACCAAGAATAAAACGCGGAATACATCTGGTATGTTTCACTATCTGTATTGTTATTATTTTTTATTTAACGTGTATATCGGTATGTACCCACGTACATTTCCATGCATTTAAATGGTATGGGACATGTATTTTGGTCTGGTGGTGTAACATCATAAGGCTGCGCCGCGCTCTGCGAAGGTTGGTGTTTTTAACTACTTAAAATACATAATTAGATGTAAACCGTTAAATCTATATGACAGATTTACAAGCGATGTAAAACTAAGTAATTATTACCAAATGTAGCATTGTCATGCTCTATCTAACAGTAGTTAACGTTGTTTATGTGCATCCAGACGTGAATAACAGAAAAGGCACGGCTCGTTTCGTTTCATATATTGTGAATCAGTTGTAGTAAACACGAATTCGCGGAGAAACAATTCAGGGCAGTTGTTTATTGGTGTGATTCAGTGATTCGTGCTACCAGAACAGTGTAAATGCAACGAGAACAACAAACACAAACGAACCATCTGCAAAAAAAATTATTTTCTTCCTTAGTTTATTTGTCTTGTTTTAAATCAGAATGTATTTACTGGACAAGTAAAATTAATTGCCTTCTTTTCTTAAAAAATTACCCAAATTGTGCCCCAAATATCTGCAAGTGAGGCAATACAAAATTAATATTGTTTAGCCTTCATTTTTTTTTTTTTTTTTTTACCCCATTGGCTTGTTTTCTGAAGACAGACATCCCAAATTGTGTTCGTTTTTTTCTTAAAACTGACTTGAGATATTATGTCCTGTTTTGAGGAAATGCATCTTGATTCAAGAATGTTTACATATTTATACTAGAAAACAAGTCAAAAATACTCAGGAAGAAAATCATTTTTGCAGTGTATTGTCTGTTTAGCTCTAGTCTAAACTACAAATTATTTAATACCAAGTATAAATGACAAATATTAAGTGTCTGTGTTCATTTCTTTATTTCTTTATTTATTTTTTTTTATTAATTTGCACTGTTAGTAGTAATAGTAGCGTTTTTTTTTTTTTTTTTTGGGCTAATCAGTGCATTTATGGTGATTAACTCAAACTCTGACTGACTCTCTTAACAGTGCACTGACTACTAAACTAAGGAGCTGATTGAGACACACCTATAAATGTAGTTTGGGTTTATTTTCTTCCTGTTAATTTTTCTCAGGTTGTCCAGACGCACAGGAAAGCTCCTGGTGAAACAACTGAGATCCATGTCACACACATGAAGATGGCGTTTATTAAAGAAGAGAGTAAAGATATTAAGATTGAAGATGTGAAGACTGAAGAAACATTCAGTGTGAAACAAGAATATACTGAAAAACAAACAGGTTGGTTTTCATTCTCAAAGCTGAACTCACTCATTTGATCCTCATTAAAATGTCAGTCTCTACAGAAATTAATGATATTATTGAAGAATCTCATGTGAGTGTCGTTATTAATGTGGTTTTATTTGACATGGAGATGTTAAGGACAAATATTAATGCTGCCTTCAAGTGCAGCTGAGAAGATCCTACCTATAAGTATAACATTAAGATCTACTTATAAATTAATGAAATTAATGAAAAACCATTTATTTCTATAATTTAATTATGCAACAGTGTCTAAAAAACATTTTGCATAATGCAAACTGTTAATTGTGAACGATTACATTTGTTGTAACTGAGTTTTTTTCTTTTTGTCTGTAAAAGCACTGTACTAACATATCACACATGAATATAAATAGCAATAAATATTAACTAGTCATGTGTCAAGGAGGAGAGGACAGAAACTAATCTTGATCACAATATTACTATTGTATTTTACAAAATGCAATTACTAATATCGTTAAATAATTTGTCATTTGGAAAAGGACGTTTGACCGTAAAGTACAGAGTTTGAGTTGGGATACAGATGTAAATGTATACATTTACATTAGCAACAGTCTGAGACAACATCTGAAAAAAAATGTTTAAATGTTCTGACGGTACAGACGGATCTGACCGTAAAGTCCATACAAGATATGCTCACTGATATAGGATGATGTGTATTATGTCATTGCATCTGTGTATTCGGTTTTAAAGGGACAGCGGCCTAATTTATAGAGATGTTCCGATACCCCTTTTACCTTCCTGATGCTGATTCCTATACCTGGGCTCAGATTATCGGTCGATACCGAGTACTGATCCGATACCTATGTGTGTGTATCTGTATATACAGCTGCAGATACTACTAGCCCTGTATGAATTGATAGAATTATTTTATAGTGTGCTTTAGACTTATTCCTTCATAAAACATGAACAAATACATACAGTAAACTAGAGTATTTTTATCATCTGACATGCATTTGACAATAATATTATTTGTTTTTGAAAAAGAAACTTAACTTCAACTTTTGAAAAAGAACTTCAAATGCACCCACGAATCTAACTCTGTAAACTGAAAAAGGTATTTTAGTTTTACAATATAAATGTATAATAAATATAAAAAAGGTTAATAACAAAAGTTCAGAGACTATGTCCATGATAAACAATGGAAAACTAGTGTATTCTGAGTCAGTGTCACAAAGATCCTGACTCGCAATTTCTTGCCTTTAGCGAGAAATGCATCGTTATAGATTACGTAATGAAAAGGGTTTTGGTTTTTGATTTATTTTATTTCGTTAAGTAATAATGTAAAGCTTTCTATCTATATATCTATCTATATATATCATGTCTGTGAGGCAGTATTCACTGAGTTTCGGTTCATTATTCTGAAGCGCTCCTGAACGAGACTGTAGAAAGCGCATCATGTTTGTTTTCTTTACTTTATAAAAGCACTGTTTATAACATTTGGTTAATACTGTGAGTGCACACAAATAAGAGTAGACCCTTTACAGTTCCAAATGATGTATTACTCTTACCTTTGTGAGCAAAAATTACGGGTAATTTTAAATTGTTTCCATTGAAAGAAATGCAAATAATCGCCCTGGCACCTCTATCCTGCAAAGCGTACTTCGGCTTCCACTCTCCGCACAAAGGATTGGATATGCGCCTAATAGCGCGCATTTATCTAGGTTTAACGTTTAAACTAACATTGTTTTATGCCTTGAACTTTTATATCTATATATATTTTTTTTTAGGTAAGTCATGATGTATCGGAATTTCGGAATTGTATCAGAGTCGGAACAACCGTACTAATTTAGTTGCAATTGTCTGTGTCTTAAGCAACAAAAGAAAGACAGAAAATCACTCACTGTTCTTGACTGAATCACTTTAGTAGCTCTAATACAGTTAAATCTAAATTTATTTATAGAAGTAAATGTATCTGCTTGAAAGAACAAAGAATGTTATAAAGAATGCATAATTAGCCTATATAATCATTGGTGTTTCATTGAAAAGACCATGTTCTTGTTCTTTATGAAAAGTGGTTTTATTTAATTTTCAAGGCATGTTGTGTCACCGCAGTTTAATTGGTGTCTAACATTATAAAATCTTAATATCAAAGCTATATGAGTTTGAAAATTTTAGAGAAATGCTTAATAAATGCATTACACTAACTAAACCCATTGGATTTTAGCTGACTAATTTTACTGTAGATTTAGTCGACTAAAACTAAACCAATTCAGATGATTAAAACTAAAATGGCGTTTTAGTCCAAAGAGAATGACTAAAACTAAATCAAAATTTGCTGTCAAAATTAACCCTGCCACATGTTTACATGCATGCATGTGTCAAAACACACTTTCATTTTCTTATATTATGTATTTATTTTACGTTATTTCTCAATGACTTTCAACGAATTTGTTCAAAGATTTATCTTTCTAAACCCCTCCTTTGCATAAGGCCACTCTGCTCTGATTAGTCCAGTAACCCAGTCTGTTATTTGCGAATGGCGCCTTGTGCATTTGTAGATGGCTGCATGCATTTGTGCATCCCTGCACTCATTTGTGGATTTTAAAACATTTCTAGCATCAAGACGCTGATATTCCACAAATGCGTTGACTCACCTATCATCTATTCAATCCAATCAGATAACAGCCACACTTTGCTGACCAATTGTAGCACGTTCTCGCTGTAGGGCTATAACCAATCATGTTAATCTCTTTACATTTATTTGTGGTTCATAATTTATTGATTTGAAATAATGCAACAATTGAACCCTCATTAACAATAATGGTATACATTTTAGCCGAACACAGACATAGAGTACTGATAAAGCACTGCAGTTTGTAAACCATAGTATTTAGGTAACTTTGACACATTTCTAGACAATAGTGGGCCCACAGATTAGAAGAGCTATAATGTGAGTTAGCCAAACAAATGGACACTGACATGACTGATCTTTCAAAGACAACTAGTTTGTGAATTGTGCATTAAATCTTACAGAGCAAAAGGTTGTGATTATGCTACTGTGGTATTTTAGTAAAATGCATTCTAACCACTGAAAGGTCATTTTTAAAAATCCATAATAAGGGCACTTTGAAGCCATTTAAAGGAGAAATCCACTTCCAGAACAAAAATTCACATATAATGTACTCACCCCCTTGTCATCCAAGATGTTCATGTCTGTGTTTCTTCAGTCATAAAGAAATTCTATTATTTGAGGAAAACTTTTAAGCGTTTTTCACCATGGACTGCTATGGTGCCCCGAGTTTGAACTTCCAAAATGCAGTTTAAATGCGGCTTCAAACGATCCCTAATGTGGTTGTAAATGATCCCAGCTGAGGAAGAAGGGTCTTATCTAGCGAAACAATCAGTTATTTTCATTTTTTTAAAAAAATACAATTTAAATACTTTTTAATCTCAAACACACGCCTTGTCTTGCTCTCATCGAACTCTGTGTATTCTGGCCCAAGACAGTTATGTTTCGACAGGTATGTCGAAAAACTCAACTTCAAAAATCATTTCAAAATCATCCTACACCTTAACAAAAAAGGTGAAACAGTGATATAGGATGATTTTGAAGTCGAGGGAGAACATGAGATGGGAGTTTTTCGACATACCCTAACTGTCATGAACCGGAACAAAAACAGTCCAGGCGGAGTAAGACAAGATGAGCGTTTGACATTAGAAAGTATCTAAATTGTATTATTTTTTATAAAAAATAACCGATCATTTCGCTTGATAAGACGCTTCTTCCCGAACCACATTTAAACTGCAATTTGGAAGTTCAAACTCGGGGCACCATATCAGTCCATTATATGGAGAAAAATGCTGAAATTTTTGCCTCAAAAAAATATTTCTTTACAACTGAAGAAAGAAAGACATGAACACCTTGGATGACAAGGGGGTGAGTACATTATCTGAAAATCTTTGTTCTGAAAGTGGACTTCTCCTTTAACAGAACCACGTTCATAGGATGTCTAGACACAAAAATTCATTTTTCATCAAAGCTGTCCTAACACAAGAACGGGTGTTGTTTTAGTTTTAGGACAACTTTGATTAATAGTTTTGATCCACTTCAAATGTTGAGTACTGTAAATCCTTTCAGTCAAATTTTGCATTGTACACCACCTATAATCCATATTTTTAACCTCACCATGTTGGCAAGTAATCATGGTCCAACTCAGTGTGAACTATGTAGGTACTTTTAATAGCAAGGCCATTTAATGCACGAGGGTCAACCATGTCAATAGTAAAGGAATCACCAACAGAATAAGTTTGTGTCTAAAATAAATGTAAACCGACTAGACAAAAAATTGGATATGGTCTAAAGTCCAAACCGATGCATTAAGCCTTGCAGCCAGAAGTGACTCTAGTCTGAACATACAAGGTGCTACTGCCAGGCAGAATGGAAAGTCCATATGAGAATTCACAATGGAGAGAAGCCTTTCACATGCCAATAGTATGGAAAGAGTTTCATTGAAAAAGGAAGCCTTACCAGACACATGAGAATTCACACTGGAGAGAAGCCATTCACCTGCCAACAGTGTGGAAAAAGTTTCGATGATAAGGGAAAACTTAACAACCACATGAGTGTTCACACTGCCTTTCACCTGCTCTCAGTGTGGAAGAAGTTTTGTTCAAAAGAGAAAACTTAAAAGACACATGATAATTCACAGTGAAGAGAAGCTTTATGTATGTCCACACTGTGGAAAGAGTTTTAAGCATAAAGTAACGTAACACCCATTTGAGAATTCACACTAGAGAAAACCTGTTCGTATGCGGTCAGTGTGGAAAGAGCTTCAGACGTAAAGAACATCTTGCGATGCACATGAGAATTCACACTATTCACAAACCAGACGGACCTGAAATGTCAGTTGCAATTCCGATAGCAGCATACTGTTTTCTATTACAAAAGTAATGTACTGTAGAAATCAGTGCATTCTAGGCATTATCTTTCATTTTCTATGATGGCAATTTACTGTGAATTAAAGGGAACCTATTTTTCCCCTTTTGACTAGATACACATTTTTGAGTGGAAGAAAAAACATGCTATTTTCATGCATGTCTTTAAATGTAAATGAGCTGTTGTTCCTTCTCAGAGTAAGGTTATGCCTTTGCAGCTTACATCTTTGATAGTCTGCCAAAATAAAACTTATGTCTGGTTTTGATTATCATGGGTCCATTCTTCATACCTCACTTAATACATCTAAGATGATTTGACAGATGCCTTTTAATTGTGATAATTGATCTCTGGCTAATTTGGTTCTTCAAACATTTAAGCGGATTTGACTGAGATCAGCATTGTCTTTTATGGCTGTGGATTCACCCAAACTACATGAAACTTCAGGAGTCTTTTAGTCGGGCCGAAAGCTTTCTCACTCTGTTGCTGGTGAAGTCCCAGTGGTAAACTAAATTGTTTTCCATCAGTTCATTTATCAACTTTAAAACTTTGTCAGAATGGTTTCCTCATTTTCTCAGAGCTGTACATATACCCTTAAAGGAGAAGTCCACTTCCAAAACAAAGATTCACATATAATGTACTCACCCCTAATGTCTTACTTTCTTCAGTTGTAAAGAAATTATTTTTTGAGTTAAACATGTCTGCATTTTTCTTCATATAATGGACTGATATGGTGCCCCGATTTTGAACTTCCAAAATGCAGTTTAAATGCGGCTTCAAATGATCCCAAATGCGGTTGTAAATGATCCCAGCTGAGGAAGAAGGGTCTTATCTAGCGAAACGATCAGTTATTTTCATTAAAAAAAAAAAATACACTTCACTTTTTTTGAAAATAGGTTCATTGTCTAACTCCCCTAGAGTTAAACAGTTGAGTTTTACTGTTTTCGAATCCATTCAGCTGATCTCCGGGTGTGGCGGTAGCACTTTTAGCATAGCTTAGCATAGATCATTGAATCTGATTAGACCGATATGTTGTGACCCCGAAAGGATCACTACAAATAAGGAGAAGATGAGTGCATTTGCGTTGAAAAATAGAGAGACAACACACACACACATCCAAGTAACGACCGAAAGTGTCATCACAGATAGCATCTCGCTCAAAAATAACCATATATAATGGTATTTTTCCTATATTAAAACTATTTAAAAGCTCTAATTCCAGCATAATAATCAAAGAGCTTTGCTGCCGTACCATGGGTGCAGCAGGTGCAATGATATTACATAGCGCCTGAAAGTGACCGGCAATAAGTTTGTGTAGATGCAGAATATGTTGCAGCCAGCACAGTTGATGGCTGCGTAATATCATCGTGCATGCTGCACCCATGGTACAGCAGCACAGTTCCTTGATTATTAAATATATAATAGTTAATATTATTAATTATTAAAATCGCAACTTTTAATTTTCGTCCGTTTTTGTACACGATGTAACTGCAGAAGAGTTAATATCAATACTTTCAAAAATATCAAAACTCTTTGGTCATTTTTGAGCGAGATGCTAACGGTCTAATCAGATTCAATGATCTATGTTAAGCTGTGCTAAAAGTGTTACCGCCAGACCCAGAGATTGGCTGAATGGATTAGAAAACGGTGAAACCCAACTGTTAAACTCTAGGGGAGTTGGAAAATGAGCCTATTTTCAAAAAAGTGTTCCTTTAACCTAAGTCTGTTTTAAGTCTAAGTGTGTTAGTTTACCTGTGTTAATTTACTCTGCTGAATATTAGACTGTGAAATTCATTTAAAACTAAGATTGAGAATCTCAGAGGGATTATCTGATTACTCTCTTTCCATTTTCTGTCTGTCTAGTTTACGGTTTTGAGCTGTTTCTCAAAGGATGCCTCCTCTGGAGGACAAGTAGGACACTCACCTTCTTTCACAGGAATTCAGAGGATGCATGAGGTGTAGCCTTTTTTCTGCTACAGATAACCCACAATTCTTTGTGTCGGCATAAACAACTGTCATTTTTTTTGACAAAATGGTGGCACCAGCAGATGTAAACAAGCGAAGATGTGGCGTTTAAATGTAAGTATTTTCAAGTACTTTTTTATTAGAATTATCTCAGTAGGTAGGTGTGGCAAACAGGATTACAAGTGTTCAGTGATTTTTAAATGTTTACAACAGTACATTTCTAGCAAGGCAAGAAATTATTAATTTGTTTAACCCTCTTGTATTGTAGCGTTATATTTCGGGGTCACTTTCATATTGTTCACAGTAGAAACTAAAAGTAGAAATTAATTTATTCTAAAACTATTACAAGGTTATTGTCTCCGGTCAGTTTAATGTATATAAACAATTACAATTAATTATGATTAATTACAAATATTTATATCAGCTGCCAGTAGTAACTGTAACAGAGTTAAATTTCCATCAGCTAATCTGTTCGTCCAGCGAACATTTAGTATAATTTCATATGAACTCTAAGAAACTTCATTTTCTTGGCCACCAAATATCTTTCTTACAGTACTGAAGCATTAGAGCATGTAGCTTGATCAGAATAGTAAATTTACAAGCAGTGACAGAATCAAAACTGGAAAAAGGAGTCAGTTAACCTTTGAGTGAAACCATCAGCGTCATTTTACAATGGGGTCTACAGCTTATACTAAACCTTTGTTTCGTTTAGTTAAATGTTACGTTACTTGCATTTACGAGTGTCTGGATACAGTCTCGGATGAAAGTCTTGATGCTTTCAAGGTTTGGACTTGCGATCACGTCCTTCCGGTTCTGAAGAGTGATGAACTCCAAAGATGTTCTCACTTTGTGGTAGTTGGGAGTTCTTTCCCAGGTGGAAAGTGAAGAAAAATTAAGAGCTGAGAGAGAGACCCAGCTGAAATCCTATTATCTTTTGGGAATGGAAAGACAATGCCTCCTGACACAAGCTTATGGGTCCAGAAGAGTTCTAGCTCATCCTCATCCTCTTAGGTTCTAAAAGAACCACAGACTGGCTGGTTAATCAAAGTTGTCCTAACGGGTAAGAACGGTTGTTTCTGGTTTTAGGAAAACTTTGATGATGGTTTTGATCCACTTCGAAAGTTGACTACTGTATACTAACTTGCAGTAACTTATCCTGAAGTGTATGTGCAAGGAGGGTCAAACACCCTTTACAAAAATATGTAAAATAGCAAAGTAGGACAATTTTGAAGTGACCCCCCCCCCCCCAAGAAAATGTGTACTTGATTCGAAAACGCTAAATGGTCTTAAAAAATAATAGTCACACTTGTTGTGTTGTTCATGGCCAACAATGACCGCCATAGGAAATGACAGGGGTACCCACCATCACAGAGGACGAAAAAAGCCCTGAGGTGGATACTTTGCCCGTTTGTAAATGGTGCTGTTCTTAAGCACCCGAGAGTCATGGACACTCCCAGGGTACCCTACAAAATGTCTAAAAATGGCCCATGATCGTCGCCTATTCCTTGAAGCAGGGTGGAAGCTAACAGCTTTCTGTTTTTATAACACTGCCAATCAGGGTCAGCTGGTGGTTTTATTCTCACATGGCATCCATCAATTGCTCCAACAGCTTTACCAAATGCCTGGTGATTTGTGAGAGAAGCAAAGCCAGCATCAACCTGGAGCAGGTGTTCATCTGACTTTGATAGGACCACAACCTTTGGCAAAATTTCCATGACTTCATCAGCTTCTCAATGTATAATTCTGTGAATGGTTGACCGTGGAATCCCAAAAGCATGTGACACAACCCTGTCAGATGCATCACAGGCCAACCAATACAAAAACACCAATGTCTGGAGAACACCATGTCTCCGTTGCTGATGAAGCAGCTCCAGAAGTTTGAAACTCTCTCTCTTCAGAAGAAAGTCTGCCTTTGTATCCATAAAAAAACCTCCCAAGAATATAATAATGCATAACTAGCATACTTGTAGGTTCATTTGGGTTTGAATATGATACAGTGTTTTAATATAACCTAATACAGCGCACACCAACACGAGCACAGTATAACGGCTGACAGGACAGGAAGATTAATTTTTACCGTCATATGGCCTGACAATCTCATTTGACCGCAGTTCACTGATGCTCTACTGAAGCTGCTCGTCACTGGTACCATTTCCGTGCTCGGTTGACCTGTGCCTGGTGCTGAGGTGAAGTTAAAGTGTGCTGAAAAGTCTTTTTTTTTGATGTGCTCGTAAAGACGTTCCGCGTCTAAATAAATGCAATCTTTAGCATTTGTGGGTGGGTGGGGTGGCCAAACCTGTATATGTATATATGTACACATCTATACATATATATACACATATATATATATATATATATAGACACACACCACACACACACACACACACACACACACATATATACATTATATATATATATATATATAAACATACATACAGTCATGTGAAAAAGTTAGGACACCCTACTGAATTCCATGGTTTTCCGAATCAGGACATCATTACAGTTTTTTTACACACAATTTTGAAAACCGGGTTCTTTTTTTCAAAATATATTCACAATTATCCAAACACCACACTCAATTTGCAGAATTCCTAGATTGTTTGCAAAATGACACACTTGCATCAGTCAAAACATACACATTTCAGTCAAAACATATACACATATTTGTGAAAATGCTATTAGTTTTCATTTAACCAACACAGTCCTCAATGATCAGACACTATTGCAGACAGTTTCACACTGCTGTGATAAATAAAAAACACTAAATTTTAGGAAATAGCATGTGCTAGATTTTTGGGCAGACATTGTTATGTAAGGGATCATTTCGATGACAAAACAAAATAGTGACAAACCCACAACATTCTTCATGATTAGTTTGAGATATAGGGAGAATGTACACAAATAGGCCTACTATAAACTTACCAAGCACTGCACAACACTGATGCTGCAGACTGAATATTTCAAGTATTTATTTCAATTCAAGAAATACAGTATTTCTTACCATAATCAGTTACAGTAATCAACCAACAATGAAATCAATGAAACAAATAAAATCTGTAGACAAATAAAAATTACTGCATGAAGTACATACAGTTTGACTCTGAAAAAAAAAGCAACACAAATACTGTAACTATTCCTCATCTCTCCGTCTGGCTGGATCAGGCCATAAGATTTCATCCACATCACAGGCTATGTCTTCATTGGCAAGGCACCGTTGGAAGAATCGCCTTGAGTGACGAATCCACCCCTGCACAGAAGCTGCTTCGATTTGATCACATGCCTGCTCCATGGCCTGAATGAGGGGCAAACGGTCATAGGGCCGCAGGTCGTATACCTTCCACCGCCATGCTGAAAAAAACTCTTCGATTGGATTCAGGAAGGGGGAGTATGGGGGAAGGTATAAGACTTCAAATTCAGGGTGATCATGGAACCAATTCTGGACCAGAGCAGCCCGATGGAATGAGACATTGTCCCAAACGACAATGTACCGCATCTGGTCCACTTGGTTTAATGCTGTGACAATCTCGTGCAATCTGTCAAGAAATGCAAGTATTAGATTTGCATTATAGGGTCCCAGATTTGCATGGTGGTGGAGGACCCCATTTTGTGTGATAGCAGCGCAGAGGGTGATGTTACCCCCTCGCTGCCCTGGCACATTGGTGATTGCCCTGTGTCCAATTACATTTCTCCCTCGTCTTCGTGTTTTTGCAAGGTTAAATCCAGCCTCATCCACATATATAAATTCATGCTGAATTTGTTCTGCATCCATTTGCAAGACTCTCTGAAACACAGTAAAAGACAATAGGATGCTATTCAATATCTATTGCACATTTTTTTTGTGCCAGAACATTATGAGCAGTGCACAATACCACACCATAGCAGTAAAATGAACAATACATACCTCCACATACTCAGTGCGCAGATGTTTCACTCTCTCTGAATTTCTGTCAAATGGTACCCGATACAGTTGCTTCATGTGTACTTGATTTTTCTTGAGGATTCGAGCTAATGTTGACAGAGAGACTCGTTGGATGTTATTGAAAATACGGTCATCGTTGATGATATTGGCTTGGATTTCTCGCAGCCTGATACAATTATTGGCCATAACCATGTTCAAAATGGTGGCCTCTTGTGCACGGGTGAACAAAGGGCCCCTTCCACCTTGGTGTCCTCGACCCTCAATCCTATGTGAAAAATATACTGTATATATAAAAAAATACACATGCAGCCTACTGTCAAATGTCACAGTAAACAATATTGATGATAAGTACAGCAAGCTTAAGTTTCAATGTACTGTGTGGTTAGCTTACCTGTTTTCTCGATGAAATGTCCGAATTACTGACGCAGTATTTCTGCTGAGATTTGGTTTAACTCTTTGTCCAGCTTCCATCAGTGTCAGTCCATGGTTGATAACATGGTCAATAAGTGTTGCACGGATTTCTTGAGTCAAATTTGGTCCTCGTCTTCTTTGTTCAGGTTCTATCAACCTAGGCCTCTTCCTCTACCTCCTCCTCGTCTTCCTCTACCTCCTTCTCGTCTTCCTCTACCTCGGCCTCTTCCTCTACCTCCTCTTCCTCTACCTCCTTCTTCTCCTCTTCCTCTACCTCCTTCTTCTCCTCTTTGAGCTCCCCCTCTCATTCTCACTCTTCTTCTAGCTCCTTCCATTTTTGATGAATACAGGTGAACTCACCTGCTGCCTTTTATAGCACACCTGAGTGCTGCGTTTTCAAATTAGCACATGTGTGCTTCCACACCTTGTGGATGTGATTATCCAATTCGTTCATTAGTGTGGTCATTGGCAATCCGGGGCTTTGTAATGACAAGGAAGTAACCTCACAATCCTTATCTGTGTCTAAGGTGTCGAAATGTGTGTAGAGTTTTACAAATCACTGTGTGTAATGTTTTGCAAAAAGAGTGAAGCAGACATTGTGTGTAATGTTGTGCAAATCTGTGGCGGTGTTTTGCTCCTTGGAGTAGAATTTTGCAAATTGTGTGGAAATTTTTATTTTAGAGTGTAAACAATCGTAAAAAACTGTAAAACAAAACTGGTCCTTGGCCGCTCTTAAAATTTCGAAAATAAAACCTCAGATGAACAACAACGGATGACAAATTGCACCGTGTCATTATTTACTGAACAAAAATAAAGCCAAAATGGAAAAGCCATGTGTGACAAAGTTAGGACACCCGTACTGTTAACACTGGAATTAAGAGGGTAAATAACAGTCAAGCACTGCTAATCAAATACCTTTGATTAACTGATCATCAGCAAGTCTGAGTGCTTCTATAAACGCAAAAGCTTTGGCAGTTTGCTGGTCTGGAGCCTTCAGGTGTGTGTTAACACAATGCCAAGGAGGTAAGACATCAGCAATCATCTTAGAGAAGCAATTGTTGCTGCCATCAATCTGAGAAGAGTAATACGGCCATTTCCAAACAATTTGAAGTTTATTCACAAGTGGAAGACATTTAAAACAGACACCCCTCCTTCCAGCAGTGGACGTCCCAGAAAATTCACCCCAAGATCAGACCGTGTAAAGCTCAGAGAAATGGCAGACAACCCTAGAACTACACCTCAGACTCTACAGGGCTCAGTTAACATGTTAAATGATAAAGTTCATGACAATACCATTAGAAAAATATGGGACAAAAACGGCATGTTTGGAAGGCTTGGCAGAAGAAAGCCTCTTCTATCTAAAAAAAAACACTGCAGCACAGTTTAGGTCTGCAAACTTACATCTGAACAAAACAGTCTTCTACAATAATGTCCTTTGAACAGACGAGACCGAAGTAGAGATGTTTGGCCATAATGCACAGCGTCAAGTTTGGTGAAAACCTAAAGAGTGTATCAGCACAAACACCTCATACCAAAAGACAAGCATGCTGGAGGAGGGCTGATCATTTTGGGCTTGTTTTGTAGCCACAGGACCTGGGCACCTCACAGTCATTGAGTTGGCCATGAACTCCTCTGTATATCAAAGTATTCTAGAGTCAAATGCGAAGGCATTTGTCCGACATCTAATGTTGGGCTAAAATTGGGTCTTGCAACAGGACAATGATCCCAAGCACACCATCAAATCTACAACAGAATGGCTGAAAAGAAAAGAATCAAGGTGTTGCAATAGCCCAGTCCAAGTCCAGAGCTCATCCTGACTCAAATGCTGTGGTGAGAGCTGTGCATAAGCAAATGCCCACAAACCTCAATAAACTGGAGCAACACTGAAAAGAAGAGTGGTCCAAATTCCTCCCGAACGATGTGAGAGACTGATAAAGTCACACAGAAAATGAATGCTTCAAGTTATTGCTGCTACAGGCAATTAACTCACAGGGTGTCCTAACTTTGTCACACATGGCCTTTCCCTCTTGGTTGTATTTTTCTTAAATAAATAATGACACAGTGTGATATGTCATGTGATCATGTTTATCTGAGGATTTATTTTCCAAATTTTAAGACCTGCCAAGGACCAGATAATTTTTTATTATGTCCTGATACAGAAAACCATGAAATTCAATAGGGTGTCCGAACTTTTTCACATGACTGTACATGCATATATATATATATATATATATATATACACACACACACACACACACACATACATTTACATATTTTATATATATATATATATATATATATATATATATATATACACACACACATACATACATATATATATATATATATATATTTATTAGGGATGCAACAATACAGTTAGTCCATGGTTCAATGCGTACCTTGGTTTTTAGCCATGGTTTTCGGTTCGGTTCAGATATCTTACCACTTCAGTGTTTTTTTTTTTTTTTTGCAACAAATGAACAAAATACTCCCTCAAACCTCTGCACATTGAAAAAAGCGTGGTTTAGTATTTGTCTGCTTATTTTTTTCTTTTGAGAGAGGTTTTACTTTTTCCATTTTTACGCAAAATAGAATGGGTTTCATATAGACTGGACGCTAGAGGGCGCCCTCGAGCAGTAAATCCACATATGCGTCAAAGAAGTAGCACTGATTACGTTCCGTTCCAGCTTCTCTAATGTGGATAAAGGCATCGCTATTGCTGCAAGTCTGTGACTGGGTAAAAAGATATAACATTAAACGTCTTGAATGATGAAATGTAAGGACAATAAACACTCGTCTACAGTAATATATGATTTATCTGTGTTCTTCAAGCCATCTCGGGTATTTTCATAAGCCATTGCTAATCGACATACGTATAGAATTTATTGTCTGCCTCATTCTGTGATAAGAATCCACATCAGATCACATAAGGAAGTTATTTCAAACACTCGACTGATGTTGAGAATTAAAAACAAGTTATAATGTTTTTTTATAACTGTTGTTTTTCTAACTCTTTTGTTGGACAGCAGGTTTAGAAAGGCTTATCACTGCATGTCATTAGAATGGAAGATGCTCTGCTTGTGTTGCTTTTTCAGATATAAGTGGGGAAGCGTTTCCTCATTTCAGCACGTGAAATCGCGGGCACACATACAGCAAATTCCGAGAGAAATAAAACAAGGAAGTTATTTAAATGCAAAACCGAAAAACCGCAATTCACAAACGCGCATTGAACCGTGGAGGTCGTACTGAACGGTTCGATATTATATTGAGAATTGCGGCATCCCTAATATATGTATACATATATATATTGTGACGAGCGTCCCGAAGGAGCATCAGCGTCGCCCTGGAAACAAACAAGCTCAACTCATTCACACTCATCACACCGGGATCGGTCGCAGCTGCGACTCATCAACTGGCGTCCTTATAAGCGGCGTGATGCCGACTCACTGGGAAAACGATCTTCAAAGAGCTCACATGCTAACATTTTCTCTCCCTCTTCTACACAGAGAGCAGCTGACGACCGAACCCTCCTCACCGTTCACTGGATCCACCCCGAGCACGAAGACTGAGAGCACGCCTTACCACAAGCATCACTTACCGTATTGTTTTATCTTCATTGTTAATAAACCACCCTCCGGGGCTTCAACACTGAGTTTTCTGTCCTGTATTCCTTCACCCCGTGACAATTTGGTGGAGAATGCAGGCAGATTAGTGAAGATTACACGGACAGGAAAACTCAATTTCACTCACCAGAATTTTTTTTCTCTTTTTCACCATGTCCCGATCAACGGCGGTAGGTGTGCGCTCCTCCCCAGAGATGGACCAGCTTCTTCAACGGCTCACCGAGGTCAGCATCCGCCAACAACAAATCGTCGAGCATCTCGCTACCCGACAGGGTGAAACGGAGCAGGAACTCGCGGCTCTCCAAGCCGCTGCCGCCAGCCAACGCGCTCCGCTACCAGACCCGCGCGCTCAAGCGGCCCGACTACTGATAAAAGCTAACGCCACACGATGACGTGGAGGCGTTCCTTCAGATGTTCGAAAGCACCGCGGTAGCTGAGGATTGGCCACGAGAAGACTGGGCACGGGCGTTGGCACCCCTCCTCACCGGCGAGGCACAACGTGCGTATGTTTCGCTCACTCCGGCTTCAGCTGAACGATACACCGAAGTGAAGAATGAAATACTCGGCCGTCTGGGTCTTTCCCCAATTTGTGCTGCTCAGCTGTTTTATGAATGGGAATATAAACCTCGTCTCCCCGCCCGTGCCCAGGTTGTTGAGCTCGCCCGTTTGGCACGTCACTGGCTGCTTGAGGGGGACCCCACAGCCGAACGAGTAGCGGAGCGCGTTGTGATTGAACGCCTGCTGCGAGCTCTGCCCCGCTCACACCGCCAGGCGGTCAGCATGAGGAATCCTACCGGTTTACAAGAGCTCATCGAGGCGGTGGAACTGGCGGATGCTACCCAACAACGGGATGCCGGGGAGCGAGCGCCGCCTTTTCCCCGGAGGGTGGTCCAGGAGCGACGCGCGCCAGAGGGCACATCGCGACTGTTCAGCAGGCCGGCGGCTCCCACTCCTTGTGACGAGCCCATGCCAACAGAGGTTCCAGCCCCACCTACCAAGAACTGGCTGGCAGGCTGCATCGTGCACTCAGATTTACCATCAGGAGCTCCAGAAGTGAAAGTAAACATCAACGGGAAGACCTTCCGTGCCCTCCTGGACTCCGGCAGTGCGGTCAGCCTGGTACAGTCCCAACTTCTGCCCCCAAGAGGCGACACGAAAGCCGTTCTACCCATTACCTGTGTGCATGGCGAGACGAGACAAGTACCCGCCCGACGAGTCACCATTTCGGCCGCTTCAGGCACCTGGACAGTGGAAGTCGGCCTAGTGAAGGATCTCCCGGTGCCAGTCCTTCTGGGAAGGGATTGGCCAGGCTTTGACCGCCTGTTTTCAAGTGTCACTCAGCCTGCCAGCCCCAGAGGGAGCCGCCGAAATCGGAAACCAGCCCGCGGACCACGACGTCGCCCCGCCCTGCTGGCTTCGGATAGTGGGAGAGACGGTGAGTCCCCTTCCCAACACCCTAACCTTTTTTTTGATGTCTTCCAACAGGCCACAGAAGCGGGCTCATTCGCTCGGAAACAGCGGGAGCATGACCGGCTCAAGCATTGTTGGACCCAAATCCGAGTCATTAACGGCTGCGACGTCTTACCTGCCCCGCATCCTCTCCCACACTTCGTGGTCCAAAACGGCCTGCTGTACTGTGTCGCTCAGCGAAGGGGGGAGGAGAAACACCTCCTGGTGGTCCCACGGACGAAGACGGAAGTGGTCCTCGAGTTGGCACACTCACACCCTATGGCCGGCCACCTAGGTCCGGAGAACACCACCCAGCGCATCCGGGACCGCTTCCACTGGCCTGGTCTAGACGCAGAGGTAAAACGGTTCTGCCAAGCGTGCCCCATGTGTCAACGGACCTCTCCAAGGAAGCCTCCCCCCTCACCGCTGATTCCTTTACCCATCATCGACGTGCCCTTCGAGCGCACTGGGATGGATCTCGTGGGTCCGCTGCCGAAGTCCGCCCGGGGCCACGAACACATCCTGGTGGTGGTTGACTATGCCACGCGGTATCCGGAAGCTGTACCTCTCCGCAAGGCCACCGCCAAAAACATCGCACAGGAACTGTTCCAGCTGTTTAGCCGCGTCGGCATACCCACCGAGATACTGACCGATCAAAGTACTCCCTTCATGTCCCAGCTAATGGCGGATCTCTGCAGGCTGCTGCGGGTGAAGCAGTTGAGGACCACCGTCTATCACCCTCAAACGGACGGACTCGTCGAACGATTTAATCAGACCTTAAAACGGATGCTTAGATGGGTTACAGCGGAGGACAGAAAAGACTGGGATTTGATGCTGCCGTACGTCCTGTTTGGCATCCGTGAGGTTCCCCAGGCCTCAACTGGCTTCACCCCATTTGAACTCCTGTTCGGCCGACAACCCCGTCGCCTCCTCGACGTGGCAAAGGAGGCCTGGGAGCAGCAGCCTGCCCGTCACCGCTCTGTTGTGGAGCATGTTCAGCAGATGCGGGAGAAGATCGACCGAGTGATGCCGTTAGTCCGGGAACATCTGGTCAATGCCCAACGAAGCCAGCAGCGACACTATGACCGGGCAGCCCAACCACGGGAATTCCAACCAGGAGATCGAGTTATGGTCCTAGTCCCCACAGCCGCCTGCAAGTTTCTAGCCACCTGGCAGGGACCCTATACTATTGTGGAGCGAATTGGGCCGGTCACCTATCGGTTACGGCAGCCGGGGCGAAGACGTACAGACCAGATTTATCACGTGAACCTCCTTAAGAAGTGGGTCGGGACTAGAGACCAGCTCGCAGCCTTCAGCACCTCCGAGCCCGTGGTTGTAGACATGAATCCCCACCTCTCGGCTGCCCAGAAGGGAGAGCTGCAACACCTGATTGGTCAGTTCTCTGATGTGTTCTCACCTCTTCCCGGGCGGACCAACATACTTCATCATGACATCCGTACCCCGCCAGGAGTCGTTGTTCGGCAGCGGCCTTATCGAGTCCCTGAAGCTCGCCGGCAGGCTATTGAGGACGAGGTACAACAAATGCTGAAGTTAGGGGTGATTGAACCATCTTGCAGCCCTTGGTCCAGCCCAATCGTAATGGTCCCCAAACCGGACGGCACCCTCCGGTTCTGCAATGACTTCCGACGACTCAACGAGGTATCAGAGTTCGACGGATACCCCATGCCTCGGGTGGATGAGTTACTAGACCGATTGGGACGGGCCCGGTATATCTCCACCCTAGATCTGACTAAAGGATACTGGCAAGTACCACTCTCTGAATCTGCCAAACCTAAAACTGCTTTCTCCACTCCCAGCAGACACTGGCAATACCGGACCCTCCCCTTCGGTCTCCACGGGGCCCCGGCGTCATTTTAAAGACTAATGGATATCATCCTCCGGCCACACCAACCCTACGCCGCAGCATATTTGGACGACGTCGTTATCCACTCCGAGGCATGGGAGGACCACCTCGACCGGTTGCGGAGGGTGCTGACGGCGCTACGGAAGGCTGGGCTGACCGCCAACCCCTGCAAGTGTCATCTGGCGTTCTATGACGTGAAGTACCTGGGTTATCAGGTTGGAAGGGGACTAATTCGGCCACAAGAGAAGAAGGTGGAAGCCGTGAGAACTGCGCCAAAGCCGAAGACCAAAACCCAGGTACGGGCATTCTTGGGGTTGGCGGGTTACTATCGCTGCTTCATCCCTAACTTCTCCTCTCTAGCCGCCCCTCTGACAGACCTGACCAGGAAGGGACAGCCGGAGAAGGTGCAGTGGTCTCCAGAAGCGGACGAGGCTTTCCGGGAAATCAAGAAGGCGCTCACCTCTGAACCCGTTCTGCGCGCCCCGGACTTTAGCTGTCCCTTCCTGCTGCAGACAGATGCCTCTGACACGGGCCTCGGAGCGGTGTTATCCCAAGTCCAAGAAGGTGAAGAGCATCTGGTACTTTACATCAGCCGAAAGTTGACCTCAGCCAAGAGAAATTATGCCACCGTAGAGAAGGAGGCCCTGGCTATCAAGTGGGCAGTCCTGGAGCTGCGGTATTACCTCCTCGGCCGAAAGTTCACCCTGGTCACCGATCACGCCCCGCTTCAGTGGATGGCCAAAGCCAAAAACACCAATGCCAGGGTGACCAGATGGTTCCTCGCGCTCCAGGACTTCCACTTTGAGGTCAAACATCGGGCCGGGGCCGCGAACAACAACACCGACGGACTCTCTCGGATCTGGGCAACTTTCGCAGGTCTGTCAGGGGTCACTCCCCACCCACCCCTTCTTTCTCCCCTACTAACTCGTATCATCCGCAGGACCAGGACGAAGCTTGGGGGGGGGGGGTGTGACGAGCGTCCCAAAGGAGCATCAGCGTCGCCCTGGAAACAAACAAGCTCAACTCATTCACGCTCATCACACCGGGATCGGTCGCAGCTGCGACTCATCAACTGGCGTCCTTATAAGCGGCGTGATGCCGACTCACTGGGAAAACGATCTTCAAAGAGCTCACATGCTAACGTTTTCTCTCCCTCTTCTACACAGAGAGCAGCTGACGATCGAACCCGCCTCACCGTTCACTGGATCCACCCCGAGCACGAAGACTGAGAGCACGCCTTACCACAAGCATCACTTACCGTATTGTTTTATCTTCATTGATAATAAACCACCCTCCGGGGCTTCAACACTGAGTTTTCTGTCCTGTATTCCTTCACCCCGTGAAAATATATACACATATATATATACACATACATACATACACGTATATATATATATATATATATATATACACACACATATATACATACATATACATATATATATATATATATATATATATATATATATATATATATATATATATGTATATATATATATATATATATATATATATATATATATATATATATATGCTGTTTCTAGTCCTCAAATCTGATTCGCTGATAAGAGTGTTGATATTACAGTCCATCAGAACTTCAACAGCCATTTTACCGTTTGTATCACTCTGCTTGCTGAAGTTGCCGTATTTCTAACAGCAGTCATGGCGGATGCCCAAATCCACTATAATGTTAAAAATAATACTGTTTTGTGTCATGGAATGTAGTTTTAAGAGCTTTTTAGGTGTGAATGTACTTGTCTGGAATTCAAATATGCAATTTGTTAATAAAAATAACATTTATTTGAAAATTTGCATCAACGTTTTAGGACGTGATCTCCTGAGCGTCCGTACGCATATCATCTTCAATGTGAAGTTTGTCAACCTCTGTTTCACTCCTGACTGTTCTTGTTAATATTAACTCCTGCGTTCTCCAGTGATTCCTCAAACTGTGAAAGTCGTGAAGTTTGCCTTTTGTTGCTGTAGGCCTTTTAGCAGCCCCCTGACCAGTTTTCTTCTCATCTTTTCATCAACTTTGGAGGGACATCCAGTGCTTGGTAATATCACTGTTGTGCTTTATTTTCTCCACTTGATGATGACTGTCTTCACTGTGTTCCATGGTATAGCTAATGCTTTGGAAATTCTTCTGTACACTTCTCCTGACTGATACCTTTTAACAAAGAGATCCCTCTGATGCTTTGGAAGCTCTTTGTGGACCATGGCTTTTGCTGGAGGATGCAACTAAGAAAATGTCAGGAAAAGCCTACTAGAACAGCTAAACTTCATTTGTGTTTAATCAGAGGCACTTTAAATGATGGCAGGTTTGTACTGACTCCTATTTAACATGAGTTTGAATGTGATTGCTTAATTCTGAACACAGCCACATCCTTAGTTATAAGAGGGGGTGCACACTTATGTAACCACATTGTTTTAGTTTTTTTATTTTTACTCCACTGTCACGGAGCTAACCTGTGATGTGGTGTTTAATGTATGCAGAGTTAACGTGTGTTTTATGTTCATGGTAATTGTACATGTTAAGGGGTTTGGGTGATTGTTGATGTTGAATATAATTAGATAGTATTTGTAAGTTTTATACATATTCTTTGTATTCTCTGAGTCTACCCATAGAGTGGTAATTCCAGTAGAAGGGACTTATGATGTAAAAGAGCCGTGGAAAAATTGTTTGCTTGCCTCCGTGGAGTATGTAGTGTGGCCACGCTTGGTTCACATTTTGCAGTGAATGGATTTTTTATTTTTGTACAGTTTATGTTGTGACTTTTTGTAGCATGTCTTCTTTCTTGCTGGGGATTTTATCCCGGCCCACACAATAAATGCACCAGCAAATGGACTTTGGTGGTTTTGGTTATTTTACCCCGGCCGCAGAGGCTGTTCTGGACATCCACCTTTCATAAAGGTAGACTTGGAAGGATACAGCCCGGAGGAAAGATCTTGGGTGGCCTGGGACGATGGGCTTGACCCCACATTACTGGAGGAGTTCCACCATACCCATCCCAATCGTCCCGCACCCAGAGGCTGTGGTCGCCTCCATTGCCATATGAGGGCGTCAGGAGCCACTCCTGGAGGTGGGGGTAATGTCAGGGAATCTCTGCATTCACAATCACCGCCATCACTACATTCACCAGCCACAACACTCATCAGATCACAATCACCTGAGTTCTGATCACCCGCACCTGCAACCACTAATCAAGACACCTACACACTCCATTCAGTCTCTCACTGTATGGTCTACCGTTTACTACACTGAACCATACCTGACTCCTTACCTGTGTGTACTTAACTTCAGATTCTCCAAAGCTCCTACGATCCTGCTCTCCTTCGTACACAAACTCCTCCCGTCAACCTGCCTAGGAAAGGAGCAAAAGCAATACTTCAGTCATAATATAAGAGCCGGAGGTAAGCAGTTTAGTTTTTTTTCCGGCCTGTCAGTAACACAGATAACACATGACAGTGTGTAGGTGTAGCTATGTTATCATCATTCACAGCCTCTTTTTCTTTTCTTTTTTTTTTTTTTTTATAATGTAATTAATTAGTTAATTAATTAATTTAATTTATACCTTTTTATTTAACCATACTATGACAGACAAGACCGGGGGACAGAGAAAACAGGAGAGAAAAAAAATAAATAAAAAATTGGGGAGAAAGTCAACAGAGGAGGGGGAGAGAGAGAGAAAAAAAAAAAAAAAAAAAGAGAAGGAGGATAGAGAGAGAGAGAAAGAAGAAAAACAGATAATCTGCTTCCATACCTGCTGACAAAAAGAGAAAACAACAGAAGACACAACAGCAGAGAAACTGCAGCAACTACCAACAACAGTATGAATCATGGTAAATACTAAATGTTAAATGTTATTGCGCAGCACACATAACTAATATTACAAAATATGTTTTGAAGCAACAGCAGATCAAGACAGTGTGTGTCTGTGAGCACCTGTTTTTACATCAATATGAATGCTTGTGTGTACACCTGTGTGCACACCTGTGTGTGTGAGCACGCTTGTGTTCATAAGGTTCCTCCATGTAAATGTTTAATAGTGTGTGTGTGGGGAACCACAGCCCCAGGCATGAAGCAGACATGTAGGAGACACGGGCCCCAAACATCCGGAGGCCCCCCCGGGCACGGGAGTACCAGGAGAGCCACCGCAGGGACAACTGCGGCCCCCACCCAGAAAAGGGCAGAGGAGAGCCCGGAGGGGGGTCATCCGGCAGCCACAATGCAGACGCCCCAGAGGGCCGCGGCGGCAAGCCCGCAAGCTCCCCTGGCAGCCAGCCACACCAGAGCAGACCGGCCCCTGGGCTGGCGATCCAAGGGCCCCCCACCTCCCAGCCGGGGCCCAGCAAAGCCAGGAGGGCCAGGCCCCGCCAAGCGACCGCCGAGAGCGGGCCAGCGCTCACCCGAGCATCCCGCTCCGGAGCGAGAAACCACCAACGCACCGGCGACCGGGGGCATCCTCCACCGGCAGGGCGTGGTGGTGGGGTGGGGGGGCCTGAGATGATGAGTGAGGCGGAGTCTAAGGCCTGACCTGGCACATGGACATAGACAAACAGGCACACATATACACATGCATACGTTCCCACCCTCATGCACGCAAACAAATATTCACGCACTCGCCCCACATGTAGACACACAAAAATGGACACTGTACCCACACTCACACTCACACTCCCCCTCCCCATTTGTACTCTATACTCCTGGATCCAGGCACCACTACCCCCAGTGGGGCAATCAGCGCCAGACCCCGGAGCTAAACCCTCTTCACTCTGGCATGGACACAGGAAGACCACCCCGGTCCGCGCAGCAGCAGAGAAGACCACCATCCCAGACCCCGACCGGATGGCCAGCTCATCCTCACAGCCCCCAGCCCCGGACAGAGAACAGAGAACAGGGGTGTGAAAAAAAAAAAAAGAAGACCCCATGCCTCACCTCACCCGCTCAAATGTAGTGTTGGTGTGTGTTGTTTTAAAGTGCTTTAACCCTTTCATGCATGAATTATGAAAAACATTACCTGGATTTTTTAATTATTATTTTTATAACTTTAATATGACACTAAAATTGAAATCCATTTTCATTTTTACAAAATTTTGTTTCATTTAAAAATTATTTAACTGTCCGCATACGTGGACACCATGCAACAAAGGTGTAAAATGGGACATAAAGACATAGCTGACAATATGGAATATTGTGTTTTTTTTTTAATGGCCTGTTATTCTATTCATATCAGCTCATTTATTAAAAACAATAATAGTACAATATAATAACAATAAAACACATATTGTAGGAACAATAATAACAGTAGTTATATATATGCAGAAACGTTTGTAGTATGGGTAAATCATGGAAAACATTCACTGCTGATTGTAACAACTTATTTCATCCTTATCTTACTTCATGTTAAATCATCTCAGTTATAGTATTTTTAGTTGAAACTGGTTTCTTTACAGCACGCAAGAAATTATTCTTATTTCGTGTGAAAGCCTTCAAAGCAGTCAGGACACAGGGCAACCTGACACTGGATGCAGATGTATCTGGTTTTCTTTTGGCACATTTCAAAGCGGCATCTCATTGCGTTTTTGATGAATGCACTTCTTGGCCAGTGCTTCCCAATGCCATACCACACCACAGGGGGAGTGTTCACCTGGTTTCTTCTCTTGGGTGTCTGGGTCAGACTTGGCCTCCCTCTGCTGCGTTTTTCCATTGACCCAGTACTGATAAGAGCTTGGGCAATGGATGCCTTGAACTGCAGCAAGTCACAAGCATTTGCCTGTGAGTTCTTCATCTGGAAAAGGCGCCATGCATTCACACACACAATGTCTAAGAAATGGAAAAATATCCGCATGTAACATCTCTTGTTCCGTCTTCTGTGTGCATATGTTGCCAGGCACTGATCCACCAAATCCACACCTCCCATATGGCTGTTGTAGAAGGAGACTGCGAAAGGTCGAGCTATCTGAATCACTTCAGACTCCTTCTTGCTCCATCTCTTTGCAAGGTCCTCAGGACTTTTGCCAGCACAGGTGGAGGCAATATGGATGATGGAGCGATCAAGCCAGCGTGTGACAGTGATGTTGTCAGAAGTGGAGACCACAGATGAGGTTCCTCTTTCTTTTTTTTTTCATGTCAGTGGACTTCATCAGTTTGTCTTGAGCACCCTTTAGGCGGTTGGAACGGCAGGTACCTGTTGACTCAATGCCATACTCACGCAACTTCTCAAGCAAAGGCATAGAGCAGAAGTAATTGTCAAAGAAGACCTTGTGCCCATTGTTGTGTATGTCACTGCACAGGCGAACAACAACCTCTGCTGCCATTCCCAACTCCCCTACATCACCTCTTCCACCACTGGCGCCCTGGTACAGCTCGAACCTGTACATGTAGCCAGAGGTGCCAGCTCTGACCCATACTTTAAAACCCCAAGGCTTTGGTTTTTTGGGTATGTACTGCTTGCTGGAGTGCTTGCCTTTGAAAGGGATGATTTGTTCATCCACTGCATGATACTCCTCTGGCTTCACTGCAGCAAGGAATGTGGCCTCCAGAACATTCAAGACAGGTCTGACTTTGAAGAACTTACTGCCATCAGCAGGGGAGTTATTATCCACGAAATGCAAGTATCGCTTGATCTCATCAAATCGATCGACAGACATAGCATCTGCAATGGAGGGCAGGCGGAGACCAGAATTTGATGACCAATACATCCTGATTCGTGGATACTTTACATAGGTCATCATCAAATTGATACCCAGGAATGTTTTTAACTCTGATGAAGTGAGGTTCAGGTTCTCTTTTCCTTGTTGCAGGGCATACATGTTTGATTGAAACACTATGTCATCAATGAGGGTGTCTGGGAAAAGGCTGGAAAATAGCTCTATTGGCTCCTCACCTTGTGCAATAACCCCAAACATTCCCGTAAAAGCCGGGAGGACTCCTTGATAGTTATTGTCCCTCTTGTACCATGCTTTATTGCTCTGTCTGCCTCGCCCGTTTTGTCTGCCTCTTCCGTGTGTCTCTGCCATCTCACCCTGTGCCTCATTCTCTCGTGACCTCTCTGGTGGTCTCTCTGTATCACTCTCTGTATCACTCTCTGCATCACTTTCTGCTTCACTCTCTGCTTCACTCTCTGTCTCAGAGCTACTATTTTCTGGCACATACTCATCACTGCTGTCACTGTCACTGCCACTGTCCTCTGGAATATTCTCAATTATTCTGTACTGACTTCTTGACCTATTCTTTCCCTGTTTAGAAGGCAAAATGCAAATTTGTTTCCATATGAATGTGTAAAATTGCCATTTAATGCTGTAATATGTAATTTTAAATGACTGTTTATGTTGATATATTTGTTAAATGTCTGTTTTATTACAATATAAGACAATTATAACATCTTTGATAAAACAGAATAGATACACTAGCAGATTACAGAAAAAAGGACTTTTATGCAATCTGACATACGTGGACAGTTGGTTTTTGGTGAATAAAAACTACATTTTACCCTAAATTTTATTTTATAAATTACTAACATATTCATCATACTTTACTGTACATACTGATATTTTTTTTTTACCTCAATTGACCTTGAATAACCCTTTCTTGAATAAAAGTTTTTCACAGATATGCCTGAGGCATTAAGCACACGGCCATCACTGTCAGCCATCTTGGATTAATGATGTCATCAAGCAAAGAATAACTGGAATGCAAGAGAGTAGCCACTGTGACAATACTGCTGACACTGCCCTCAAGTGGTTTGGAGAAAATTACCATGATTAATGAACCTTAAATTAAGTTAAATTAACTGTCCACAAATGTGGACACCATGCATGAAAGGGTTAAAACAGGGGAGGGGCAAGACACTAACCATCCTCCGCCAGCTCGTGTCAGCTCGGCCCCTCCCAAGAGCCCTCAATGTCTATGTGTAACTTAAAATTGAGAAGTGAGCACCGGCACCAGAGGGAAGGCTGAGTGAACAGACCGCCCTCTGGACGCCATTCAGTGTGCCCACCCCCAAGGCCCTATATGTATGTGTCATGTGATAGTAAGTAATGAGAGTGTCTAAGTTGTGATGTATGAAGATGCCGGTGGCCATGAGGAGACAGAGGAGTACCACCTCCCCTGCATCCCAGCGACACACCCGCACCTCAAAACCCTACCTGTATGTTGGTATGAGCGGGAGAAGGGAAGCATTAGGGATGGAGAAGGGAAGCATTAGGGATGGGGAGGAAAGCATCGGAGGGGGCAAAGTGCCCCCCCTTTGGAGCCAGCTCCCCCGCTGACCCCCTTAGGCACACCCGTTGCCCCAAATCCGCCCAGGGCAGGGGGCCCACGGCAGCCCAGGGCGGCCCACCAGACCCCACAGCAGAGGAAAAAACTACCCCCACCCCATCATTCAGTCAACTCCCAGACTACAGAAGGCAATAGACACACAGGTTAAACCCGTCCTCCACCTCTATTGGTCCCCCCTCCCCCCCCGCAGAGTGGATACTGACAGATGGTAACAACGTCCCTACCAGCTAAAGAGGCCCCCGGATCCATCGACGCATTGAAGGCCCCCGCACCAGGGCCAGGCCCAAGCGCATGTACCAACCCACGCTCCTGGCGGCACACCAACCAGGACCCAAGCCCCCCAAGCCCAGCCAGAATCCCAGCCCGGTGGCAGAGCGGCCCCAGAACCCCAAGCCCCCCCCCGGACCTACTCCGGAGCAGTACGGCCACCAGGCCGGCAACCTACATCCGCCGGCACAGGCCTCCCCAGCAGCACCGCATGCAGCCGCCAGAAAAACAACACCCAAGAGCCACCAACACCCCATCCAGGCCAGGCCAGGACCGCAGCCCCAGCGCCGAACCCCCCAAGAAACCCACCCCTAGGGAACTCCCAGATGCCCCAAGCCCATATGGCCCCCCCACACCAACAACAAAGACCAAAGCGGGACAGAATCGTGACCCCCACTCACACTAGGTGATGGAGCTGATCAAAGGAGCCCAGAGAGATTGATCTAATGTGGCAGCAGAAACTGTTTCAAGACTAATATAGTCCAACAAACGATCTCTATATTGGTTGATATTAAGATTATTTTTATTTTTCCAGTTCATGAGGACAGTCTTCTTAGCAATGCATAAGGCAGTGGAAGCCATGTGGGTTGTGTTACCTTCTGTAGTAACACCATCTAGGTCGCCCAACAAGCAGACTGACGGAGAGGCTGGAATGGAACATTTAAGACACTTTGATAAGTCTTCACAAATCCTGTACCAGAACCTCTGAACAGGTGGACAGAACCATAGAGCGTGAATGTAATTGTCAGGTGTATTGCCTTAACAGTGTGAGCAGTTGTTAGAAGCTATAAAACCCATCCTGAACATCCGATGACCTGTGTAGTGCACTCTATGCAGGATTTTGTATTGTATTAATTGTAAACTGGGATTTCTAATCAGTTCAAAGGTTTTTAAACATATCTGAGACCAGAAATTATGGTCCCAGCTGACTGATAGATCTGCCTCCCATTTTGCAATAGGAAGCAATACTGATTCATCTATTTTGGAAAGTGTCCTGTATATTTTAGACAGTAATTTAGGGGTTTTGAGATTAAGAAATTCTGCCACACTTGGTGGTATTTGTAATTTGATATGATTAAATTTCCTTTTTACTATAGATTTAACTTGTTGATATTCTAAAAATCTGTTCTTTTTAATCCCATATTGTTTAACTAATATGTCAAAGGGAATAAAGCCCAAAATCTCAATATTATTGCATAATGCCTGTTCTACATCTAGCCAAGGCTCATCTAAGAGGGTGTGTTTTAACCACCCTGAAATGTGTTGAAGCCTGTTAGCTAAGAAATAGTGGTGAAAGTTAGGCAGATCTAGTCCTCCTTTATCCTTGGTCTTTTGCAGCATTTTTAAGCTAATACGCGGGGGTTTACCTTTCCAAAGGAATTTAGAGATGGAGGAGTCCAGAGATCTAAACCAGTCAGGTGATGGTTTGCTCGGGATCATTGCAAATAAATAATTAATTCTTGGCAAAACCATCATTTTAATTGAGGTGACTCTTCCCATGAGTGATATGGGTAGGGACTTCCATCTGGCTAGATCATCTTCTACCATCTTTAAAAGTGGGATGTGGTTTAATTTAATTAAATCTGCCAGCCTAGGTGAAACATTAATACCTAAATATTTAATATTTCCAGATTGCAGTGGAGTGGAAGCATTCTGGAAGGAGCAATTAATTGGAAGAACTGTAGATTTTAACCAGTTTATTGAATAATCTGAGACTCTTGAGAAAGAGTTTATTAATGTAATTACCTCAGAGAGAGTGGTTTGTGAATGCTGGAGAAAAAGTAACACATCATCTGCGTAAAGACTGACTTTATGTTCTACATTCTTGCATTTAATGCCTTTAATCACTGTAGCCTGTCTAATTGCTGCTGCTAGTGGTTCAATAAAAATTGCAAACAGTGAAGGGGAGAGGGGGCATCCCTGCCTGGTGCCCCTCTTAAGACAGAAGCTGGAGGATGTTTGGTCATTTGTCCTGACACATGCTGTTAGGAGAGTTATATAATATTTTTAACCAGTTTATGAAAGAGTTTCCAAAACCAAATTTGTGTAAAGCTGCAAATAGAAAATTCCAGTTAACCCTATCAAAAGCTTTTTCTGCATCTAGAGACAATATTGTTTTTTGAAGGTTTGAAGGTTTGAAATTTGAAGGTTTTTATTGCATGAATAGTCTATCAAGTTAAGTAAGCTACGTGAATTTGTTGAGGAGTGCCTCCCTTTTATGAAACCAGTTTGGTCGGGATGAATTATGAGAGGAGTTATCTTCTCTATTCTTTTTGAGAGAGCTTTGCAGATTAATTTAATGTCCACATTAATAAGGGATATTGGACGATAGCTGGTAGGCAATACAGGGTCTTTGCCTGGTTTTAGCAATAGACTAATGTTGGCAGAATTCATATTTGGTGGAAGTCTACCATTTTCCTTGGTTTCCTGCAACATTCTGTAGAATGTTGGTGCCAGAATTGGCCAGAATTCTTTATAGGATTCTGCTGGAAAGCCATCTGGACCTGGAGCCTTTTTATTGGGCATAGCAGTTTTGTTTTAGCGCAGTGGTTTTCAAACTTTTTACAATGGCGTAACCCCTGGGGCATTTAACATTCTTCTAAGTACCCCCTCTGCAGTCACACCTTTTCCATTAAGGGATATTTTGACTCCTTAAACCCTTAAATTGGTTTATATGTGCATTTTTTACCTGTAAAGGTTTTTCTTGACTTATTAATTGTATGTCATCTTCTATGTCATATTCTTAACATTCTATTAAGTGTATTATTAATATACTAAAGAAAGCAATAAATGATGGCAAAAATAAATTATACTTGTAGATTTAAACTAAAAATGCCAGTAGGTGGCGTTAAATCACTGTCTTCATGAGTGAGGCGTCCCGTCTTTCATTCATTCATTCATTCAGTAAGGAAGCGGCTGTAGTTATGAACTTATTCTCTCTGAATCGTTAAACCTGCGGATTTCTTAACATGAAAAACAACTAGCACAGGGCATGTTTCTGTATCGATCAGAGTTTCTTAAATCAATCTCTATTTACAGTCTGTGGCATTAGATTATAAACAGAATAGTGGCATTCATTATAAACAGAATACAGACGTCAAGCAAAAATGAATTTATTAAAGCAAAACTAAATGCACTGGGCTCAGAATACTAACATAAATATGCCACATTATTGAGTGTCAAAGAACTGATATGTTGCATATATGATTTGGCTTATTTCCTTTGCTAAATATTTAAGAGTCTAAATTATAGGTCTGATGTATGTAAGATATTGATTTAAGTTGTAGACAGACAAAATGTAAGACACAGTCGAGCAAATGGTAGTGCAAGAAAGTCAAAAGTCAATTACTAATGTGGATTTAGACACTTCTACAGGAATGCGACAAGTTAGATCAAGATCAAGTTCTCGAAAAAGAAATACAGAGAAGGGCCTAGAAATGCATAAACAGGAGGCAAAAAGCATGAGAAAAACTTTAACAAAGCTTACGACTACTGGAAGCAGACAGCTAAAGTCTAAAAATTAGTTCTAAATTAAAACATTTGTGCAAATGTGAAGAGCTTGAACAAATTTTAAAGGACATTCAAGATGTAGTCACTCAGCATTATGCTCCCTTACTGTGCAATCATACTGCATCTCCAGAGATTGTTAAAAAGAGTAGATGTTTGTTCCACACTGACTGCAGAAGAAAGAAGTTATGAAAAGAGAGAGTATATTAGATATTAATTAAAATGAGTATGAATCTACAGGTGCATCTCAAAAAATTAAAATATCCTAAAAAAGTTCATTTTGTTTGTAACATTTCAAAAAGTTAAACTTTCATATATTCTAGATTCATTACATGTAAAGTAAAATATTTCTAAAGTTTTTTTGTTTTAATTTTGATGATTAGAGCTTACGGCTCATGAAAGTCAAAAATCCAGTATCTCAAAATATTTGAATATTTTCTAAGATCAATCAAAAAAACAGAAAACAGAACAGAAAAGTTCAAGTTCTTTAAAGTATGTTCATTTATGCACTCAATTTTTGGTTTGGCAACACATATTACAGCAAATTACTTGCTCCTAGCAAAAATTACGGCATCAGTAAAATGTGGCATGGAAGTGATCAGCTTGTGGCACTGTTGGGGCACTATTGAGCCTTCAGATGGTCTGTATATTGTTGGATCGACTGTTTCTCATAATTCTATTGAAAATATCCAATAGATTCTCAATGGGGTTCAAGTCAGGCATGTTGCCTGGCCAATAAAGCACAATAATAGTCAGCAGTTGGAAGTGGTTTTTGCACTGTTTGCAGGTGCTAAAGTCCTGCTTGAAAAGGAAATCAGCATTTTCATTAAGCTTGTCAGCAGATGGAAGCATAAAGCGCTCCAAAATCTCCTGGTAGATGGCTGCATTGACTTGATAAAACACAATGGACCAACACTAGCAGATGTCACGGTTCTATCCCAAATGCGCTCTCTGTGGCTCCCTCTAACCGCCGCCAGCGGAAACCATCTCCGGACTTTTAACTCACTACATTTCCCACAACCCCGTACCTGGGACTCCCACTTCCTGTTCCTGTTCCGGGTCCTCCGGGTCACTTCCTCTCTGTCGGCCATTTATAGATCAGCATGCTGGCTTGTTCCTCGCAAAGTTTTGTTTAGTCTGACTATCAATCCTGAGCGTCTTATTTCCCCGTTTATTTCCTTCCTGTTGCCAACCGGACTGTTTATTCTCGTTTGTTTGAACTTCTGCTGCCTGCCTTTTGACCCTTTGCCTGGACTCTAGTTTACCCTGTTGGATTATCTACGCTACCCCAGTCTGCCGTTGTTTGAACCTTGTCTGGTTAACTCTGCCTTGTTAATAAAGTGCGTCGCATATGGATCCCACGCCTCCGGATCAGTCAATGACTTTGTTACAGAAAACTTCGCCAACTACGGATCCAGCGACTGTACTCCAGATCACATCGGAGTTATCTGCTCAAGCCTCGCCGTCGACGGATCCAGCGACTGTACTCCAGATCACATCGGAGTTGTCTGCTCAAGCCTCGACGTTGTTAGTCCACCAACAACAATTGGACCGCCTCACCGACCTCACGGGGCAGTTAGTGAGGGCTTTGCAAGGACTACAAGTAACTCCTCCACCTGCCACATCTCCCGTGACCACACCACCACCGGGAGCTCAGCCTGTTGCCGCCAGCCCACGTCTTGCCTTCCCGGAGAAGTTTGACGGTACTTCCGCGAAATGTAAGGGATTTCTTCTTCAGTGTTCACTTTTTGTCAACCAACAGCCACATCTATACCCCACTGATGAAAGCAAGATTGCGTTTGTTTGCTCACTCCTCTCTGGGAGACCATTAGACTGGGCTACCGCTGTTTGGCATCTGGATCGTCCAGCATTTCCATCGTTCCCCAACTTTTTACAACGATTTAAGGAGGTATTCAAGCCCAGTACTGAGAGCGGTGAGGCGGGGGAGCAAATTATGGCTTTACGGCAGGGCAGGAGAACCGCAGCGGATTACGCACTCAGTTTCCGCACGCTCGCGGCCCAAAGCGGATGGAACGACGGGCTTCTCAAGCTCCATTATCGCAAAGGATTACACCCCGACCTACAAGTGGAACTGGCCTGCAGGGATGAGAGCCTCACGTTGGAGCAATACATTGATCTCTCCATCCGGGTAGACATCGTCATATTGACGATATTCTTATATATTCCAACTCTTATGCCGAGCACGTCAAACATGTCAGAGCTGTACTGCAGCGCCTCATTGTACATCAACTCTATGCTAAGGAGGAGAAGTGTGAATTCCACCAGGACAAGATTTCCTTCCTCGGATATATCATCCGTTTGGAAGGAGTTGCTATGGACGAGAGGAAGGTCAACGCCGTTCTTAACTGGCCACGTCCCACTACACTCAAGGAACTCCCAACGCTTCCTCGGCTTTTTGAATTTCTACCGCCGCTTCATTCGGCACTTCAGCACAATAGCAGCTCCCCTCACAGCTATGGTAAAGAAGGGTACCTCCCGTCTCACCTGGTCCCAACCAGCCATTCAGGCCTTCGACGATCTCCGACAGAGGTTCACTACCGCACCCATCCTCCATCACCCTGACCCCGACAAGCCATTCATCGTGGAGGTGGATGCATCCAGTACCGGCATTGGGGCGGTGCTTTCTCAGTGACAGGGTGAGCCTTCAAAGATGTTTCCTTGCACTTACTTCTCCCACAAACTGAGTCCAGCCGAGAGAAACTATGACGTGGGAAACAGTGAATTATTAGCCATTAAGTTAGCTCTCGAGGAGTGGTGGCATTGGCTCGAGGGCGCCAAACACCCATTCACCGTTCTAACAGATCACGAGAACTTAGAATACCTCCGCTCAGCCAAGATGCTCAATCACCCCCAGGCCAGATGGGCACTATTCTTCACACGTTTCCACTTCCAAGTAACTTATCGTCCAGGCTCGCAGAATACTAAAGCAGACACGCTCTCACGCATCCATGAACCCGACATCTCCACCAACTCCTCTGAAATTATATTACCCACCTCCATGATTGTTGCACCGGTGACCTGGGACATTATGACAGAAATTTCCGAGGCACAAACCCTAGACCCCACTCCAGCCAATTGTCCTCATAACCTCACCTATGTTCCCCTCAACCTACGACCAAGAGTTCTGGCCGAGGTCCATTCCGCTCCCAGCTCAGGTCATCCTGGAATTGAGGCTACCCTTCACCTGCTCAACAACCGGTTCTGGTGGCCTACCCTACGCCCAGATACCATCAATTTCATCAAGAACTGCTCCATTTGCAACACAACCAAGGTTCCCCGTCGCTTGCCTGCCGGCCTTCTCCAGCCCTTGCCAGTGCCTCAGCGTCCTTGGTCCCACATTGTGGTGGACTTTATCACTGATCTCCCTTCCTCCAACGGACACACCACCATCCTCTCAGTTGTCGACCGGTTTTCCAAGGGCTGCCATTTCATCCCTCTTCCCAAGCTCCCAACAGCTATGGAGACGGTTGAACTTATGTGCAACTGGTTCTTCAGATTTTACGGCCTTCCCGAAGACATCGTATCGGACCGTGGACCCCAGTTTTCCTCTCGACTTTGGTCAAGTTTCTTCTGCCTCCTAGGAGTCAATGTAAGCCTCACCTCGGGATACCACCCTCAGGCCAATGGTCAGGCTGAGAGACTGAATCAGGAGTTGACCCGCTTCCTCCATTCGTACTGCCAGGACCACCAGGAAGACTGGAGCTGTTACCTATTTTGGGCAGAGTATGCACAGAATTCATTACGCAAACCCGCCACTAACCTCACCCCGTTTCAGTGTACCTTAGGGTTCCAGCCACCCCTGTTCCCCTGGTCCGGGGAGCCCTCAGAACTCCCAGCAGTCAACTCCTGGTTCTAACACAGTAAGGAAATTTGGAATCAGACACACGTCCATCTTCAGAAAGCGGTACGTCGCACCCAGACCCAGGCCAATCGTAAACGCCGACCCAATCCTCCCTACGAACCCGGGCAGTGGGTTTGGCTCTCGACCTGGGACCTTCGTCTACGCCTGCCTTGCAGGAAACTCAGTCCCAGGTACGTGGGTCCATTTAAAATAATCAAACAGATTACTCCAGTATCATTTCGATTAGATCTTCCAGCTGAATATCGTATCTCACCCACGCTGGCGATCCGGAAAGAGCGGAGGACCTAGACGAGACCGCCTCCCACGGACCTCCCCCCGTTATCATTGACGGCGAGGAGACTTATCGAGTCAACACTATCCTGGACTCCCGACGCCGGAGAGGTCACCTCCAATATCTGGTCGATTGGGAGGGCTTCGGCCCCGAGGAAAGATCTTGGGTCGCCGCCGGAGACATCCTTGACCCCTCTCTCACCACCGATTAGGGTTAAAGCAAAACCCTGCTCTAGACTCTGTGATCCTGATTTCAACATGAAATGCAAAATTGACTTTTATTAGAAAAGAGAACTTTGGACCACTGAGTCCAGTTCTTTTTCTCCTTAGCCCAGATAAGATGCTTCAGAAGTGGCTTGGTAGCTCTCTTCATGAAGACGTCTGAGCGTGGTGACTCCAGCTTCATTCTACTCCATTCTACAATATATTTAGTTATATCAATACAGAGACTCATCTCAGAATGATCACAGATTCCAGAGAGCCTATCAACGACATCAAAGACCTCTTCCAAAGCTTCCAGTAAGCGAGCTGACATGGAAGCAGAACTTGCAGCCAAAGTGGAGCAAGCGAAGCATATGCAAAAAAGCAAGCCCGCTTACTTAAGATGGAGAATGAGTGGAAGCCGAACGAAGCAAGAATGCTAGCAGAGATGAAACCGGAAGAAGCAGAGATGCGTTTAAGACTAGAGGAAGAAAGGGCAAAGCTTCAGATACTAAAAACAGATAAAAAGGTTAAGGTAGCTGCAGCTCAAGTAAAGGCCTATAATAATTGTGAGAGCAGTCTTGAAGATAAGAGGAGAGCAATGCAACTCGGTCTGGATGGAGAGGGGCTGATAACAAACCTCAGCTGAATCCTCAAGTAAAGTCGTCTCAGCAGAAACCTCAGGTAAAGTCATTCCATTCTCAAATACTTTAAGATGTAAACTCAACAACTCAAGAAACTCAAGAGATGGAGAATTTAGCCCAAGGATTAGTGAACTCCCTAATACCTAATACTACCTAATACTGAAAGCATAAGTTGTTTACCTGTCTGAGAACCAACAACTTTTAATGGTGATCCTCTAAAGTTTATTGATGGGAAAATGTCTTTCACAGCACTTATCGATCGCAAATCAATTCAAGCGAGTGAAAAGATGTTCTACTTGAAAACCTATCTTGCTGGAGAAGCTTGCAAGGCTGTGGAAGGGTTCTTTTATAGGAACTCTGAAGATGCATATCAGGACACCTGGAGGGTCCTTGAGGAGAGGTATGGAAATTTATTGTTTAGCGAGCCTTTCGAGAGATGCTAATGAAATGACCCAAGGTGGGAGCAGCTGATCCACTTTACTTACGAGAGTTCACTGATTTCTTACAAGGCTGGTTGAAGCTATTCCACATGTCAAAGGTTTGGCTATTTTGAACGACTGTGAGGAAAATTATAAACTACTCAAGAAATTAGTGGATTGTGCGCAAATGGAACAAAATTGTGGTTGAAGAGTTGGACATGACTGGTGACTATCCAACCAGAAAGACTGTGCTGCACTGGCCTCACCTTAAGCACACATCTCTGTGAAAGAGATGTCACTTCCTTCAGCTAATGATGTCCTAAAGGTATTAGAATCAGACTTTAATGAGAAGTGCTATGAGTAGTGGTCCACCGATATTTGGCATTTTTCAAATATCGGCATAGGCCGTTAAGTTTTTTTCTGTTTGGCCGATGTGTTAGAGGTGGGACTTTTATTTTGATGGCACATCAGACTTTTATTTTGATGGCACCGAGAACAGTAGCACCTGAACACACACATGCTCACATTCTCCCTCTGGTTCGCTGTCGTCTTTTAACAGTTTTGTCTAATATTGTAACGCCAAGCCAGCAGAGGGAGCCCTCACCCTAGAACTGCCTGCACGCTCCCTCTGCTGCTTCTATTGTTACTTCCTGTTTGTCACTATATAAAGACTGGCCATGTGCTCAAGACTTTGCGAAGTATTGCCAGTTTATCCTGCCTTACCGAGCGTTTACCATTTCTCTGTTGGATTACCTGTTGCTGTCTTGCTTTGTTTATGGATTATTGAGTTTTCGGATTACCCTTGTCGGATTGTTTGCCTGATTGGACTGACTTCACGGCATTTGACCCACTGCCTGTATTATTACTCTGCTGTTTGGATTACGTTTACTTTTTGGACTGCTTTTCCGGTTATTGACCCTCTGCCTGTTTCCTCGTGTATGTTTGCTGTTGTTTCTAATAAACTTCTGCGAATGGATTCTACTTCTGCCTCAGCGTCCACGTTACAGAATACTTCGCCTCCCATGAATCCAGCGGAAGTTACAAATACACGACCAACCATGGACCCAGCAGATCGTCTCATCCATCTCCGACAAGGAAACCGTCCAATAGAGGACTATGTAACCGACTTCTGTGAACTGTGCTATCAGGTGAACTTTAATGATACATCCCTTAAAGATCTCTTCCGTTTTGGCTTATGTAAGGACATTTCATATCTGATGCCACGCAATACCCCACATTGGACTCTTGAAAGTTACATAGATCTTGCACTCCGGTTAAGCGGCTCACCTTACACTGTTGGGATTGCGGACGAGGGACCCCGCAAACCCGCAGTAACCACCACACCACAGCCAGCTCAAGTCACGTCCACCAAGCCAAAGCCTGTTCACGTCATGCCTGCCAAGCCAAAGCCAGCTCAAGTCACGTCCACCAAGCCAAAGCCTGTTCACGTCATGCCTGCCATGCCACAGCCAGCTCAAGTCACGTCCACTAAGCCAAAGCCTGTTCACGTCATGCCTGCCAAGCCAAAGCCTGCTCAAGCCACATCCACCAAGCCAAAGCCTGTTCACGCCATGCCTGCCGCTCCAGGGCCTGCTCACGCCATGCCTGCCGCTCCAGGGCCTGCTCACGCCATGCCTGCCGCTCCAGGGCCTGCTCACGCCACGCCTGCCGCTCCAGGGCCTGCTCACGTCATGCCTGCCGCTCCAGGGCCTGCTCACGTCATGGCCGCCCGTCCAGAGTCTGCACCCGTCATGGCCGCCCTCCCAGAGCCAGTCCACAAGATGGCCGCTATCCCCAAACCTGTTCACAAGATGGCTGCCATTCCAGAGCCAGTCCACAAGATGGCCGCCGTCCCTGAGCCAGTCCACAAGATGGCTGCCATCCCAGAGCCAGTCCACAAGATGGTCGCTGTCTCCAAGTCACGCCACATGATGACCCACGTGCTGGACTCACCCCTAATGGCTGTACGGACAGCTAAGATGGCGCTCCCTCTTGTTGCGGCAGCTACCCCTGATTCAAGTCAAGCTGCAGAGCCTAGTCAAGCTGCAGAGCCAAGTCAAGCTGCAGGTGCATCTTCAGAGTCAGGTCAAGTTGCAGCTGTGTCTCCTGTGTCAAGTCAAGCTACAGCTGCTGCTCCAAAGTCCAAGGCTTCCAAGTCAAGTCCAGTTCCAGGGTCAAGTCCACCTTCAGGGTCCGGCCAAGCTTCAGGGTCCGGCCAAGCTTCAGGGTCCGGCCAAGTTTCAGGGTCCGGCCAAGCTTCAGAGGCCGGTCAAGCTACAGAGCCCGGTCAAGCAACAGAGTCAGGTCAAGCAACAGAGTCAGGTCAAGCAACAGAGTCAGGTCAAGCAACAGAGTCAGGTCAAGCAACAGAGTCAAGCAAGGACACAGCTGTTCCCCATGAATCAAGCCAAGTTACAGCTGTTCTCCATGAGTCAAGCCAAGACACAGCTGTGGTTCTCCATGAGTCAAGCCAAGTCACAGCTGTGCCCCACGAGTCAAGCCAAGTCACAGCTGTTCCCCACGAGTCAAGTCACGTTACAGCTGTTGTTCCTGAGCCAAGCCATGTTGTTCCTGAGCCAAGCCATGTTGTTCCTGAGTCAAGTCACGTTGCAGCTGTGTTTCCCGAGTCAAGTCAAGTTTCCAAGTCAAGTCAAGTTGCAGCTGCGTCCCCTGAGTCAAGTCAAGTTTCCAAGTCTAGTCAAGTTACAGCTGCGTTTCCTGAGTCAAGTCAAGTTTCCGAGTCCAGTCAGGTCACGGCTGTTGTTCCACAGTCAAGTCAAGCTGCAGCTGTTGTTCCAGCGTCAAGTCACGTTAAAGCTGTGTTTCCTGTGTCAAGTCAGGTCAGAGCTGCTCTTCCGAAGTCCAGTCAAGTTACAGCTATTGCTCCTGAGTCAAGTAAAGCTATAGCTGTAGCCCTCAAGTCAAGCAAAGTCACAGCCGTGGTTCCTGAGGCAAGCAAAGTCACAGTTAATCTTCATGAGCCAAGCCAAGTTACAGCAGATCTTCATGAGCCAAGTCAAGTTGCTGCTGTTATTCCCGAGCCAAGTCGAGCCACAGTTGACCTTCATGAGCCAAGTCAAGACACAATTGACCTTCATGAACCAAGTCAAGCCACAACTGATCTCCCTGAACCAAGCCACACCACAGTTGATCTCCATGAACCAAGTCAGGTTACTGCTGTTGCTCCTGAGTCAAGTCCGGCCACGGCAGGCCTCCCTGAGTCAAGTCCGGCCACGGCAGGCCTTCCTGAGTCAAGTCATAAAACTGTTATTCTACCAGAATCTCACCAGGTCCCCTCTGACCTTCTCAAGCCACCTCACGTATCAGCTGGCCACGCAGAGCCCACGCTCCCAAGCCACGCAGAGCCCACGCTCCCAAGCCACGCAGAGCCCACGCTCCCAAGCCACGCAGAGCCCACGCTTCCAAGCCACGCAGAGCCCACGCTCCCAAGCCACAAGCCCATATCATCAGCACCCTCAAGGTCAACAGACACCCCATTATCTGCTGTGCTGCCTGTAATGGCCGTAGCCATCTTCAGTGTGTGGGCTGCACACTGTGCTCCAGAGGCCTCGCCTGTCCACGAGTCTGCTCCAGAGGCCTCGCCTGTCCACGAGTCTGCTCCAGAGGCCTCGCCTGTCCACGAGTCTGCTCCAGAGGCCTCGCCTGTCCACGAGTCTACACCAGAGGCCTCTTCTGTCAAAGAGTCTGCGCCAATGCCCCCAGAAGCAGCAGCTCCGGCTGCAGAACCTCCTAAAGGGGCGGCGTTTTCCCAAGGACTCTCTGCCCGTCCTGTCACGGCCATGAAGGCCATTTATGACTTCCCTGCCTCACCTGCCCAAGTATCTGCGCCCATGCCCCCAGAGGTGTCAGCGCATGCTGTAGATCCTCCTATGGGGGCGGCGTCCCAGGATGAACTCTCTGTCTGCCATGTCGCAATCAAGAAGACAAAGGAAAGTATTCATGTACACACCGCTCTGCTTTGCATGTCATTAGTCCCACTGTGGATATCTCTGCTCCTGTCTGCTCTGCCTGCTCTGCCTACCCTGCAATGGCTCCCTGTTATGCCTGCTCTGCCTGCCTCGCCATGGCTCCTTGCTCTGCCTGCCTCACCATGGCTCCTTGCTCTGCCTGCCTCGCCATGGCTCCTTGCTCTGCCTGCCCTGCCTGCCCTGCAATGGCTCCCTGTTATGCCTGCTCTGCCTACCTTGCCATGGCTCCCTGCTCTGCCTACTCCACCATGGCTTCCTACTCTGCCATTGCTCCACGGCCCAGGCCCTCCAGTGTTTCACGGTCTGCTACTGCACCACGGCCCAGGCCCTCCAGTGTTCCACTGTCTGCCATTGCTCCACGGCCCAGGTCCTCCAAGGTTCCACTGTCTGCTATTGCTCCACGGCCCAGGACCTGCAAGGTTTCCCGGTCTGCTACTGCACCACGGCCCAGGCCCTCCAGTGTTCCACTGTCTGCCATTGCTCCGCGGCCCAGGTCCTCCAAGGTTACACTGTCTGCCACAGCTCCCCAGTCCAGGTCCTCCAGTGCTTCACTGTCTGCCACTGCTCCATGGCCCAGGTCCTCCAGTGCTTCACTGTCCGTCCCTGCTCCATGATCCAGGCCCACCTGCTCTACATGGACCTGGCCCTCCACCCCACCCCCTGTTTAGCCTCTGTTCCCCCACCCACCTGGACTGTTGTTGTTTTGAGCGCCAGGAGTCGCTCCTAGGGGGGGGGATTCTGTAACGCCAAGCCAGCAGAGGGAGCCCTCACCCTAGAACTGCCTGCACGCTCCCTCTGCTGCTTCTATTGTTACTTCCTGTTTGTCACTATATAAAGACTGGCCATGTGCTCAAGACTTTGCGAAGTATTGCCAGTTTATCCTGCCTTACCGAGCGTTTACCATTTCTCTGTTGGATTACCTGTTGCTGTCTTGCTTTGTTTATGGATTATTGAGTTTTCGGATTACCCTTGTCGGATTGTTTGCCTGATTGGACTGACTTCACGGCATTTGACCCACTGCCTGTATTATTACTCTGCTGTTTGGATTACGTTTACTTTTTGGACTGCTTTTCCGGTTATTGACCCTCTGCCTGTTTCCTCGTGTATGTTTGCTGTTGTTTCTAATAAACTTCTGCGAATGGATTCTACTTCTGCCTCAGCGTCCACGTTACAAATATGAATAGAAGTCTGTCTAATAATAAGATAAAACTGTTAAACAAAGGATTAAAAATGTACACAAAAGTATTATAATGATTGCTTTTATATTATTAGTAATAGAAAGGCAATCATTATAATACATTCTCATTTGTCATCATCATTCAGCAAATACACATTTATATAATTTTAACATCTTTGAATGATTAATGAACATTTAATTTCACAAACCTCACAAACTTAGTTGAATCCAGCTGTGAGATCTTGTGAAGTGTGCATTTGTATATTGCCTGATTGTGTATTCTTTGCGTGACATTCAGCTTCACTGGAGACTTCAAAGTCGTGATTTCAAACTATGCTGCGCTTTATCCATTTTCCCACTGCCATATTCATGTCATTTTCATTGTGTTCTGTCTGTAAAATTAGTGTTTTTTGGCTTTATTTGAAAAAATATGATTTCCAATGCACACAGACTTCCCAGAATACTAGTGAGTGCCCTGCTGGTTACAGTGTTTACTTCCTTTTTAATTTTTATTAAATATTTATTTATTTGTGAATAATACTTTGTCATCTGAAGTATAAGTATGTTTATTTTACATGTTTATTTTTTTAGCCATTTTCAAAGTATTTTAAATTTCTTAAATATTAATTAAAATAAATAAAATAATATTGGCTTTATATCAGCCATCGACCATCCTACTTTCCAAGATATCGGCAGTGGCACTCAAAAAACCAGTATCGGTCGACCACTAGCTATGAGGATGAATATGTGTCCCAGGAAGATGTCCTCTTTATACGCCTTCTTGTCAATGCCTATAGCAGGGGTCACCAAACTTGTTCCTGGAGGGCCGGTGTCCTGCAGAGTTTACCTCCAACTTTCCTCAACACCCCTGCCTGGAAGTTTCAAGTATACCTAGTAGGACCTTGATTAGCTGGTTCAGGTGTGTTTGATTAGGGTTGGAGCTATAGACCCCTGGCCTATAGCCTTGTGGTTGGGGGACTGCGCTTTCGGCCGACCTGGGGTTGAATCCCGACCCGGGGACCTTTGCTGAGCCCACTCCCCCTTCTCCACCCAACACTTTCAGAATCAGAATCAGAAAGAGCTTTATTGCCAAGTGTGCTTACACACACACAAGGAATTTGTCTTGGTGACAGAAGCTTCCAGTGCACAGACAGGATCACAAGTGACAAGACACAGATAACAAAAATAAACAAGTGATATAAATATATGAAAAGACACAAACAATAGACAAATAAACGAGTGATTAGAATAAATATGTGAAAGACAATACACAAGACAATATAATGTACAGATGTTCTATATACAAATTATACAAAGAAATTGAATGTATGGAATCTATAATAAATATAGGTATGGATAGCGGTATTGCACATTTTATTGCACAGTGGGGGGAATATTTATCTGTTCATGTGGTAGATGGCCTGAGGGAAGAAGCTTTTTCTATGTCTGGCTGTTTTGGTAGTCCGTGCTCTGTAGCGCCGACCAGATGGCAACAGTTCGAACAGGACGTGGGCTGGGTGTGAGGGGTCCAGAATGATTTTGCTAGCCCTTTTGCTCACTCTGGATGAGTACAGATCTTGGAGGGTAGGGAGGGTTGTACCAATGATTCGCTCAGCAGTCCAGACTATCCTCTGTAGTCTTCTAAGATCAGTTTTGGTAGCTGAGCTGAACCAGACAGATATTGAGGTGCAGAGGATGGATTCAATGATGGCCGAGTAGAACTGTTTCAGCAGCCCCTTCGGCAGATTGAACTTCCTCAGCTGGCAAAGGAAGTACAGCCTCTGCTGGGCCTTTTTGACAATCAGGTCAATGTGATTGTCCCACTTCAGGCTCTGAGTGATTGTAGTGCCCAGGAACCTGAATGTTTCCACTGACGTTACAGTGCTGTCCATGATAGTAAGTGGGGGGAGAGCATGGGGGTTCCTCCTGAAGTCCACTGTCATCTCTACTGTTTTGAGCGTGTTGAGCTCCAGGTTGTTGTGACTGCACCAGACAGCTAGCTCTTTAACCTCCTGTCTGTAAGCAGACTAATCTCCGTCATTGATGAGGTCGATGAGTGTGGTGTCGTCCGCAAACTTCAGGAGCTTGACAGAGGGATCTTTAGATGTGCAGTCATTGGTGTACAGGGAGAAGAGCAGTGGAGAGAGGATGCAACCCTGAGGAGCACCTGTGCTGGTGGTGTGGCTGTGGGATGTGAATTTACCCAGTCTCACTATCTGTTAGAAAGCTGGAGATCCATTGACAGATAGAGTTGGGGACAGAGAGCTGGGCTAGTTTGGACTGGAGGAGTGTTGGAATGATGGTGTTGAAGGCCGAACTTAAGTCCACAAACAAGATCCTCACATAATTCCCTGTTTTGTCTAGATGTTGCAGGATGAAGTGCAGTCCCATGTTTACTGCATCATCCACAGACCTGTTTGCTCGGTAAGCAAACTGCAGGGGGTCCAGTAAGGGTCCAGTGATGTTCCTCAGATAGGCCAAAACCAGTTTTTCAAACGACTTCATGACCACAGACGTTAAAGCAACAGGTCTATAGTCGTTAAGTCCAGTAATTTTGGGTGTCTTTGGGACGGGGATGATGGTGGAGCGTTTGAAGCAGGATGGGACTTCACACAGCTCCAGGGATGCAATGTTTGATTTTAAAATGCCTTTCAAATTATGAATTTTGAGATTTTAAGTTGTGAACCAATATATAATTTCTTATGATTTCTAAATTGTACTATGGAAAAAGGCAACGAAGAAAGTCTTTTGTGACAAAGGTCAGAACTCATGTTGTGATGTAGATTTTTTTTTAAGTTGCACTTTTGACATATATTAATCTTTGTAACACAAAAATATGGTGAAATATCTATTTAGGAGTCTTAGACCTTTCCAACGACGTATAGTTTGTCATGATTAGATTAGGATTTACTTGTAATATGGTGAAGTAAACTTAGGCGTCCCACAGAGGGGACGGTGACAGTTAAAGGGTTAATTTTATGCAAATTATACAATATTTTGCCCAATATCTTAGATCAGCAGTTCTCAGTTTCAGTCCTTGTGTACTCCCGCTCTGCACATGTTGTATGTTTCTCTAATCACTTCAGACGATTGTTCTATTCAAACGTAAGTGCCCTGCGAAGTGGACATCAATGGATATTCCGCCATGATTCCAGTTCGAAACAAGCGTATATGTTCCATTTAAAGGTCATTAAAACGTGCAAGACGTGAATTGAAATTGTATTTATTTACAGAGATATATTATGTCACACTTCACACTTCTCTAGTGTCGCAAATTTAGCTCAAAGGGAAATGTATATAAATAATTACAACTAATTATGATTAATTACAATTATTTATATCAGCTGCCTGTAGTAACTGTAGTAGAATTAATTTTCCATCAACTAATCTGTTCACCCAGCGAACATTCAGTATAATTTTTATATCAACTTTAAGAAATGATATTTTCTTGGCCACAGAAAATAACTTTCTTAAAGTACCTTTGCATTAGAGCATGTAGCTTGAATCGGAATCGTAAAAGGGACATTAATTTGCAAGGCAGAATCAGAATCAACACTCATGTAATTTGTGCATAAAAGTTTTATTAACGAAGGACTAACACATAACTAATCTAAACAAACATGAAATCATTTATCAACCATGTTTGTTGCAGGAGGCCAAAAGGATGGAGGCCCTCCACACCCTGAGGTAGAGGGTGGCAGTATGTGAGCTGAAGGCCCTACACCAAACAAACCCAGAGGTCCTGCTGGCTACACGCTTAGATGAGGAGGAGCGTGTAGCCCCACCTTTTGCAGCAGAAGGCCCTCGTCCGGATGGACCAGTGCCCCCACCAGCACTACTGGAGGCCCCTGCGGGACTTCTTCAGTTCTGGGCTACACCCACTCAGGTCTGGGGCCAACATTCCATGTTGATGGAGCCTTACCCACCCCAGGTGGTGTGGGCTGTACCATTTCATGTGTGGCCCCCGCCATCTGGGGTGGGGGATGCTCTCGCTCAGGTGTTGGGGGGGGGGGTCACACTGCTTGAGGTATCGGCCTCACCACCTGAGGCAGGGGCCTCATCCAGTGCAGCATCAGCCCCACCTGCAGAGAAGGGAGAACTGATGGAGCTGCTGGGTAAGAAATCACATTATAATTGTATTTCTTATAATGTTGCAGTAAATGGTAGACTAACCTGATGTTTTTTTTTTTTCCACAGAGGAACTCTGATTTGTGATTGGTGATCCCCTGGAGGACTTCCCCAAGATCAATTCTAATGATATATATATATTAGTGGTGGGCCGTTATCGGCGTTAACGTGCTGCGTTAACGTGAGACTCTTATCGAGCGATAAAAAAAATATCGCCGTTAATCTATTCTCAAAGTTGGGTTAGGAGCTGGGTCTATACTACGCAAGCTATGATGACTTTCACCTTGATATTTTAGCGCGGATGTATACCTAGTAGAGACGCGCTCAAGTTCACAGAGACAGAAGGCAGAAAGCGCGTCCTTTCTGCTTTAATTATAGTTTACAAAAGCGCAACGTTTCCTTGTTTTTCTGAGTGCACACACAAAAAAAACGTTGAGTCTTTAGAGATTCGAAAGATGCCTATTACTCTTATCTGTATGACCAAAAATGACGAGAAAAATTAAAGTTAAAGAGCAAAAATTAAAAATTAAGAGCAAGTGACCGCACCGGCGCCTGTCATGCAGTACCGCGCTACTATTCAGCTTCCACACTCGCACTGACACTTCAATAGCGCACATTTTTCTAGGTTAACATTAGATTGAGCGGCCATGTAAAGTTGCTACTACATACATCTTTCAGATGAAAAGCCATATGGTCGATGAATGATAGGTGAGCATTTGGATGTCCTGCTGTATTACCACATAGACCAGTCGTTAACGATCTGTCCGTCATGAACTCACTTGCTTAACCAGCCACACCAAAGCATACAGAAGGAGAGCATAAAGAGACAGGTCAACTAGAATTAAGTGTAAAATTACAATATATAGTTTATTTATATAAAAGGTATATTTGTGTATGAAGTTGGGTTTCATAGCGTTACGATTCCCGGTCCCGCCCACTCCCACTGACATTTTTTCCTGTCCCGTCCCAATCCCGTGATTATTAGTAGGTGTGTTCGACTTAACTCAGCGCTGCGCAGCTCGATCAAATTCTGACTTGAAGCAGTGCATGCCGGTTAGAAATTTTGTCCGACTTGAGGAGGCGCCGACGCCTCGTGACTGTCATGTGTGGCATCAAAGTACCGCGATAGCGATTCGAGAGCAGCCGGCTGACTCAGCCGGCGCAGTTTCTTCAGAGCGGCTGCAGGAGCTCTGATGACCACATGGCTGTTTCACGATTGGCTAGATTCACCGCATGACAACGATCACGTGTGTTTTGGGTTTATTCTAACATCCTGAAGTCCGATAATGCTGACAAATCTGTGTTTTTAGAACAGTAAAAGTGTTTTTACTGTAGTCGCAATGTTATATTTATCATAAAACACTGATAAAAGCATATATAACCCCGCTTTATTAGTATTTAAATAGTATATGTTTATGTTGATCATTATTCTTGTTCAGATGGCGCTGTATTAAGCAGTATATGAAACGTGTTTCTGTTGCTCATAAAAACGCTTTTGAAAAGTCTGTGTATATAAATATTGCATTTAATTCACTTTATCTGTGATAGTGCATGCAAACACCGCGAGAGCTTCACTAACGAGAGCAGAAAGTGTCCGACTTGACAGCTCCGTTTTCAGCTCCGCCCGCGACTGCTCTCGGCTACTCTCGTTGATCGCCGTCTGTAGCCGTAGATGAAGTCGAACACACCTAGTGATTTTGTTTCCCATCCCGCGGGAATCCCAAAAAAATGTCAGCCTCTAATACCTAGCCGAATTGCACTGTAGGGGGCGAGAACGAGTCTTCGAACCTGTGTGTATGCCTGCTGTGAAATTACCACATCAAACGTGACGTGCTCCTTCGCTTTATAGGTAGGCTACGTTATGTAATTTTAAATGACATAATTTAATTTAATTACTTAGCCTATTAATTACCACGACACCACGAATTACCACCACATTATGTTTGCTTCTTGATGATTGCTACTAGTAGTGAACTTATTCTGATTTGGAAACAGGAGATGAGCCCCTGGTCTAATGCGCCACCTGGCTTGAGAAACCTGTTCTCAAAGACTTATTTTTAGTCATTATTTGGGTAGCACACATATTCTGAATGCCTTTGGCAGAATTCAAATGAGCCATTTTAATCTAGATTAATCTAGATTAATTCCAAGATTACAGTGAGATTAATCTAGATTAAAAAAATTAATCTATGCCCACCACTAATATATATATATATATATATATATATATGTATAAATAGTTTAAGTTTTTAAAGTTTCCAAATAGTTTATATCTTATATTTTATATGTTCTCTGCTAAAATGTTTGGAAAAAAAATAAACTTCAATAAATGTTCAGTCAAGGTGTTTCATATAATATAAAAAAATATTTTACTATACATTTTTAATACATTTAGAAGAAATAGAAATTGGGATGTTTTCGCAAAGAAACGTCCCATTTCCAATTTATTCAGGGGCCCCTTTATAGTTTTTCCATGGGCATTCATTTTTATACAGATTATACAGTATTATGACATGAAATTGACATAGATGGATTCCACTGAGTGTGCCGAGTAAGCTGAAGTGGTTTCATCAACAATATTGCTCATATTTATGAAAAATACACTTTGTGTTAACGAACCCCATACAGTTGGCCATTTGAATAAGCTGAAACAGGGACACTTATCTGCCTACCTGTTTTTTTTGTAAGACAGACTAGACAGTGCTGTACCTTTTTCAGTCACCAGTTAGACTGGTAAGTGAACCAAAGTCCCACTTCTAGTTTATTAGACTATAATTGAAATTAGAAATGGGACTATTTGCTTGGTTCACTTACCAGTCTATTTCTCGTTTATTAGACTAGAAGTGAAATGAGAAATAGACTGCTAAGTGCACTCTAACGTATTAGACTCAAAGTGGGCTGAAACAGACTGCAAATGGGACCCGTAAAAATATAAGTAATCCCTGCACAGGCAGTGTCCCAGACATTTTATCCTCATGCCAACCAGTGCTGTAGTTCAAGATTACCAAAAGCAGACATGTCTTTGGAGGAGTGCCCTTTGTGCCTCTGTTGCTACCACCAACTGAGCCAACACCTGTGGGTCACAGTAAGGTGATGAATAAGGAGCGCAAGCTTCTACTCGCCATTGTGTCCACCAGATTGAACGTCTGGAAAGACACCTGCCCTGTTCCAGGGTGCAAAATTGACAGCAGGTGTCTGGACCTCCTTTTAAAATCTTACACTGAGTTGACCAAGGCGGCTCAGCATGATGCCTTGCAGGCTTGCAAGAGAAGGAAGATCATCAAAGACCAATTGGGCATAGGATGTCTGGGACATTCCTCCAGTTCCAGAAGAGGAATGCGGCAACCCCAGGTGTACAGTCGTCAGGGACGTCTCACGCCGGTACCGGCTGCTGAGGAAACGTTCGCATCCCACCCCAGCAGGTTGCAAGGGTAACCCAAAAGCTGCTCTCCGCCCTCAGCAGCCCTGGGGAGAAGGAGGAGGACAAGGGCCCAGAGCAGCCGGTCGCCGGGCCTGAGGAGGAGAAGGTCACCGGGCCTTCGAAGACAGTCTGCGGCGGGCCTGCCCACACGCGGTGGCCCTAAGCGAGTATGACACTTGTCGCTTCTTACTTTTACTCTATGCCCTTGACCTGACTCACATGGACCTTCTTGTGTTTTCTTTTTGCAGACCAGCTCATCGAGGAGTTCGGGGGCCACTGGGAGGGCTTGACCCCACGCCAAATCTGGTCAACAACATGGCCACGAAGATTTTTCGAAATAAAAATGTCATTGCTTTTATGTCTGGCCAGCCTGACATTTTTAAATACCGCAGGCCGGTCCCCACAATGTAGCAAAAACAAGTACACACACACACACACACACATCTATATCTATACACACATCTATCTATCTGTCTCTCTATCTATCTGTCCTTCGTACAGATGCTGCAAAATAAAATTCCAGGACTTTCAAGCACTACTTTTATCTCTCTTATGAAAAAATATTGTTTTATCTTTCAAATTCTAATAAATAAACTGATTAAACAAAATGGTACAAATAAAGAGCAGAACATGCAAAGCATGCAATAACTGTGGCAACTGCAACATTTGAAAGAATACTATGGCAAAGTTACCTCTTTCCTTATTCAAACTTTGTTTGTTTTATGAATATATGATTGACTTGAAGAATAAAAGCTATATCATACACTTTGAAAATTATGAGTTCTATCACACCCAAAAATACAATACACTTGGCTCATGAGATGACAAAATACAGATAGGTGGTTAACTAGAATGATTAAATATTTTAATACTATTTAAAGGGGTCATCAGATGCCGATTTTCCACAAGTTGATATGATTCTTTAGGGTCTTAATGAAAAGTCTATAATATACTTTGGACAAAAAATCTCAATGGTAGTGTAAAACAACACCCTTTTTACCTTGTCAAAATGAGCTCTGCCAAAATCATCCCATTCTGAGGGGATTGTTCCTGTAAATGCAAATGAGCTCTGCTCACCCCGGCCCTCTCTTCTCTCTTTGGAGTGACCAGCCTGTTTACTTTAGCCAGTAAGCTAAGTGAAGTTGGATCACGAATGATTTGCGCGAACATAGATGGATATATGTAGATCAGTAGGCACATTCCCTTCACAAACAAACATAATCCACTGCATCTTCAGCGGCTCAGATGTCGGGAGTAAATGACGACCACTATGTTCATTATTACATCCAGCAACACAACAGCTCAATTGCTCAGTCGGAGATATTCTTGTCTAACTTACATCCCTGCCCCGGCATCGACACAAAGGGGGTCGGACTGAGACATTTGATCTGAGGTAAGAGCTCATGTCACTCAACTATCGTGGGAGCAGCCTCTGTTGGTGTGATGCCACACCGACAGGCATCTGAGAATGGCTCGATTTGAAAAAGGGGATATTATTTTCACAGATTAATTAAAAACCACTGCATGGAATTTTTTATCATTATAGGGTAGATTTGTACATACACTGCCAACACACATTAATGTTCAAACAACATGGAAAAGTGAACTTAGCATCCGATGACCCCTTTAAGACATTTTTAAAGACAAAATATTATATGTCTTTTAATCACAAAAAGCAAAATGTTTTAACTAATCTAGGACCATAACTAACAATTATTTATTATATTATTTATCAATATAAAAGTAATTGTATGGTTTTATTGAAAAACACTGAAAATATATAATGTAATATGCATACACATAATATAAACATAACCATTTTAAGTACATTATGTATTACAACAAATGCCTGTAGAGGGTGCCAATGGCCTTTACAGCGTGAATCAACGTTTAAATCCATTTCATTTTAATATTTGTTGTATAAATGATTTACATTACAAATCTTGTAAGATAACACACACTGTTATCCCAGCTGAATGTTCAGCAATCCAAACTCACAGCTCAAAAGGTTTTCCCACAAATTCAACTTGATAATAAGCGAGACTGCTTTTTACCAAGGAGTATCATGAGCCACATTTAAAAACACAAGATCTTGTGCACTCCTGAACGTTGGGTGTATTGATAGGTGTGCTTCATTGTTAATTTTATGTGAAAAGATTTTTATTGAAAACAAAAAAAAATTTTTTTTTAAAAGGCAGTATATATAAAATTGAAGTATTTTTCAAGTATCTTATCATAAATATGGCTGTTTTCAAGGTTTTCCAGGACTTAAATTTCAGAAAGTCAAATTCAAGTACTTTAAGCTCTTTAAGGCACCTTGTGCAGTCCCTGGTGTGTGTGCATGCATGTGGTTTTTAATACACACTGCAAAAAATAACTACACAAATGTTTTTATTACTATATATTTTTTATTACTATAATTATAACATTATTATTTGTTGTAATAATGCTGAGGAGGGGATTTTTTTCTTCAGTGTAGGAGGATGGAGGATTTGTGGGGACTGGTCAAGGCAGTGGATGAGCTCTTTCCTGATCTCCACCAGCTCCTCTCACCACCTCTTCCAGCAAAGCCCCAAACCTAATGGGTTTCTGTTCCTGCACTCTGTGAAAGAAAGCAAGGGTTTAGCAAGAAATCATGCAGTTGAACATTATACTGACAGCGCAGCAGTTTTAAAGTTTCATGAAACCCCAGACTACTATTTTCTGAGATTCTGAGGATTCATGACCCTTTAAGAAAATTATAACCACAGATTATCATTAGCTTTATTACTTTGTGTCAGAAAGATATGTATTTTTTTTTTATTTGTAGTCTTACTGGATTTACATGAAAATAAGGTGCTGTTTTAAACTGAAAAGAGCTCTTTTGGACTTGAATGGCCTGAATTGATTAAAACCATCCCTCTTTCTTATGCTTACTTTTTGCAGTTTCTTTTACCATTATTCACTTCTGAGGTCCCCTCTAAACAAGTCATGGTTTAAAATATCTTCGAAGGTGGTGGTGCCCATGACCCAGTCTCAAGTTTGTCAAGAAGGTTGTAAATTTCTGTGAAAGTTTCCAGAAGACAGCAGATTAGTCATGTTTGTCCATGTTTTTCAAGCAATGTTATTTCTCACCTTTGGACAGGTGTTTGCCACCCAAATCCTCTTCTATTGCTGTCTTGATCAAGTTCAGCACCCTGCCCTGTCAATGGCTCTTCTCCCTGACCTTAAGGCAGCTGGTAAGGACAAACCACGTCCTTCGATTTCGGTAAAAAAAAAGAAAGAAACCATTTCAAGTGTTTAGTCAAACATTATTAGTGTACTGTAATAAGTCATCAGTCACTTGTGTTTAAAAAGTCTACTCACCTGCTGCTAGGATGTGCAAGGCACAACTAAAGTCTGTTAGCTTTAGCTGCAGGTTCTCAGTGTTGATGAGAATGTTGCATTGGTGCACACTACACACAATAGTGCAATGCTGTAAACCAAGAACATGTTATGTGTCCTGCGTTTTGTCTGAAGAACGAAGTGTAACACAAGGCTGGGGAAGGCCAATACCAAAAATTCATAACATCTTATGACATTTTCAGAAGGTGGATCGGTTTGTACCCTCCTCGACATATCTGTCTCTTGAAGCCCAGTCTAAAGAAAAGAGATTAAAAGGTTACTTAATTCTTAATTGCCAATCTCCTAACTGAAGAAAGAATAAAGGTTATCAATTACCAAATTACAATTTAATAAAACAATTCTTAAAAGACAATTCAATAAAGACTAAAAAGCTATATTTCCATGACTTGTAATGACCAGAAAAACAAGCTGCTGTTGTGCTGAGCACTGAGCAGACAAAAACCAGCCACAGACAGTATTTTAAATCAATCCATTTTCAAGGTTTATTATAACACAAAACTAAGTTAAACACATACACACTACTTTTGACTTTTATTTAGCTTTTAACCCATTTGATATTTTTCTGTACTATTAATAGGATTACATTGTATCAAGTTGAGCGTTCAGTCTTTTATTTCTTCACCATTTAGTTTTTGCTTTTCTGTTGTCTACTTTTAACATCCAGTCTTCGAAGTGGTCATTTTGTAGCCAAAGCTCTTGAAATTTACATCTTCCTGGCATGTTTGCTTTAGTTAACAAGTACAGCCTGGCGACTACATTTGACTTAAGTGATTGCTAGTTGATTGCAATAGGCAAAACACATCAGACAATGATACAAAAAAAAAAAATACAGTATAGAAAAATTACATTTTTAAAAAAGGAAACTAAAATTTACTAAAATTCCTGATATTCCATGACTTCGACAAATATATAAAATTCCCAGACTTTCAGTGTCTGGAATACACCTTTTAAAATTCCATGATATTCCAGAAATTCTATGACCCATGGGAACCCTGAGTCTTGTAAACTTAACAGTGCAAATATGTTTGCAGCCCTGTTCCTGCTAACAAGTTTGATGTCCACCTAAAACAAAAAAAAATTGCAAACATAAGTAATCTTCTTCCTTTTTGTTGTCTTTGCATTTTTTAAACATGTTGATCGAAGCTGTAAACACTGATGCCTATGTCAGGATTCAAAGTTCACAAAGTTAAGACTGAACTCCAGCAGTCACTTCTGACTAAACACACCTGTGCCGACGAGGAGCCAGTTGGAGTGTAGATTAAAAATAAAACCAGAATCAGGCTAGAATTGACATGAATCAGAGGAATAATACTTGGACAGTCACTGGTTCTTGATCAGTGCCAGTTCAACCAGAAGAGACATCTTAATGCCCTCCACAGAGTCTGGGAAAAGAAGAAGTTTCTCCGTGTTGTATGCTGTTCAAGAGCAGGACAGAGCAGATTACTTCTGGTTGTGAAACAGTCTCAGCCTTCAAATTGTATCATTTTGACACAACTGACAATGTTCCAGTCTACAGTCCTACAACGATATCACTACCACAATGAGTTTCAACAATATGCAACCACTTTATATCGACATGAAAGTAATTTTCCAAAACTGCCTATTAAAAGTTTTGACTGACAGGGATGAAACATCCAATGTATTTCAGTTAAAATGTCTTATTATATCTCTTTTTACAAGATGAAAAATTATTATATACCCAGAGTGTGTATGTTAAGTTTCAGCTCAAAATACCCTACAGATAATTTTTTATAGCTTGTTAAAATTGCCACTTTTAGGGTATGAGCCAAAGTCAGCGGTTCTGGGTCTGTCCCTTCAAATGCAAATGAGCTGGTGCTCCCGGAGAAGAGGGCGGAACTTCCAAGACCTCCAGCTCTGGTGCCAGCCTTTGCAAATAAACATTCTACTATTAGTATATTTAAATGAAAGTGTAAATTTAAATAAGCAAATAAAAACAATTCTGAATAGAAATGTCTTGTCTTTCTTTCAATACATTACGATTTATATATTTTGGTATACTACACTGTTGAAATATGCAATCATTAAATATTTATACTTCGTAACATAGCACAATAGGAGAAATAATAAATTATAAAACTATTTGTATATATAAAACCATATTTCTTCACATTATGTACCAAAAGTCAAATGAAACATTTAATATAACTAGCACCATAGTGCAGACTGCACCACCTGTGTCACAGATCATTAACCCAGACTCTTTCCCTTTATCCTTTATCACACTATAAGAGAAGTCATCAGTGGATCGAAAGTTCATCGGCTTCTCTCATTCTGGTTACACTCTGAGCACTAAATGCTAACTAGTTAACGCCATAATGAATTTCATAAAATTCGAAATTAAAAGTTAACTCACATCATCACAGCTAGCACAGTCTAATTCTGCTATTGCTCAGTCACGCTTACAGAGTGAAAATCATGCATATTTTGAAGGAATGAGGACATACCAGCATTACATATTATTAAACTAACGGTATCGTACAGGCGCGAGGTGAAACTCAGGAAGTGTTGCAGTAATGACGCTCCCTCACGCAACAAATACCGGAAAGAAAAGTTCGGCTACATTAATATGCTTATAACTCGTGAATATTAACAGAAACAAAAATTTGTTAAGTTCATTAACTCATTCTTATTACAAAATCTAGTAGAATTAGAACATAATATAAACAGTAAATAAAAAATATAATTAATAAAACAATATAAAAGGGAGGGCGGAGGGGCGAAGGGGGGGAGGGTCAGATTAAATCAATGATTTATTTATTTATTTTATTTATCTATTTTTATTTCTTGCAAGCATAAACCAGATACAGATCAATACAACACTGGATGACAGTATAAATAAAATAAAAAAGAAGACAATAAAAAAAACAAGAGGAACAGAAGTAGTAGCTCAGATTACATAACAATCATCAAATCATTACACATTTTCACAAATTTGACACTTTTTTTGTTAATGTTTTTAAGTGTTGAAATTAGGTAGTTGAAGTCACAAAGAAAATTATGTAATTTGTGTTGCAGATTTGCCAATAAATAAATACATTTCCTATATATTCTATGTTGCTTACAATGAGAAAAGATTGAATATATCACACATAGTGAAATCAATGTTTAAATTGGATTTTGAAGCAAAGAATTTTGACAAGTCAATCCATTTTTTTTTAACAAGGGGGCATTTGAAAAAAAGATGATGAATTGACTCAGTATTGAAATTACAAAAATTACAGTTCAGGTGAGTACACAAAATTTATAAGGTAAAAGCCATGCTTTTTTTTCCAGTTAATCTCATTTATTAAAGAATTCCAAAAAAATTTCCCCTTGGTGTAAATCTTGTAAACACTTTTGTCATCAACCCAAAACTTCTGCTCACTTTTTACAGTCTTTTCAAATGATAAATGGCATTTCATTAGGTGAACAAGAACATTTAGTATAGCTTTCACCACTTTAAGAAATTCCTTATGAACAACAGGGAAATTGTATTTACACATTAAATCACCGTAATAATAAACATTCCCTTGTGTATCTAGCATATCACAAAGATAATTGATACCTTTTTCATGCCAATTTTTGAAAAAAATCGACTTGTTCTTTACTAAAATGCTTTTGCTGTTCCTAAGTTTCCATGCCAAAAGTGCCTGTTAATGGAATTTAGAGAGTTTTATGGTAAGTTTAAAAGGGGAGAAACTACAAGTTAACAAAAATTTAAAGCCTCTCAGATTTCTATACATATTGTGTGGGATAAAGTACCAAATAGAATCTGGTGAATTGACACAATCCTTTACCCAATTTACTTTGAAAGTATAATTAACATCAAAGAAATCAAGCATGTCAAAACTTCCATCAGCTTTCTTACCACAGAGAACTTGTTGCTTCAGATGTTGATGTTTGTTTTTCCAAAAAAAGTTAAACAGTTAAACTATTAAGTTCAATGGTTTATTTACCAGTTACACTGATAGGGCAGAGATCATCACGCATGGGTGGGACTTTTCCTTCCCACGACTTGTAGGAGGGGAGCATCTAAAAATGTTTGCTCTGAGAGACTGTTCATGTTTTATTGGGATTATAAAAATATGAGTGGGTGGATTATAACCATTATAGGCTCATTGTTTTCACACACTGTGGCCCGACAGCATGTTCAAACACCTTATAAAAGTGATTTTTGCATAATAGGTCCCCTTGAAAATAACACAGCTTGTATTACTAGTGATTTACTACAGTGAGTTTTTGCCAATACATCCCTTCATATATGTACAGTACACAATTGTTTAAATCAGTGGTTCTCAAGTTTTTTATACCAAATACAACCTCAGAAAATATTTGGCTCCCCAATAATTCGGTAATGTTACCTGCTCACGGCCGCTCTCTCTCTCTCTCTCTCTCTCTCTCTCTCTCTCACACACACACACACACACGTTTCAGACAGCGTGTGAAGGACAAATTGATTCCTCAATCACGTTGTTTATTTCTTATGTGAATAAAAACAACTAACTTAGTTTTACGTTTCCGAATGAATGTGCGTTTTTTATTAAATCATTTGAGAACACGATTCAGCGACCCATTCTTAAAGATGGTGATTTGCTTCATTCTTAAATGAATAAGCATTTCAAATGAATCATTTAAAACAAACGACTCTGGCGACTCACTCATTAAGACTGTTATTTGATGCCACCTACTGGTGGTTTTAGTGTAATTTTTAAAGTATCTTTTTCTTACTATTCAAAATTGTATTTACAGTTTTTTTCAATTGCTAACAAGCATTTACCAATACTTGAAGTACTTTTTCTAAACTCTTAACACAGCAACACACCTAGATCACACAATTAGCCAAATTGTTCATTTTCTGGCCAAAACCATGTTTTGTTAAATAAATACAAACTCTACATTTCGAAATGCTGAATACCTTTTTCTACATATACCAACTCTGTCAAAACACAGCAAACCCAATTCAAATCAAGTCATTCGGTCAAAACATTACCACTAGTTTCTATCCAACAGAAACCTATAGTCAATCATAGCACAGTGACTGTTAAAATACTAACAGCTGATGGCTTTACAAAAGCTGCATTGATTGTCATGTTTCAGTTCTACACAAATATAACAGACAATATTTAAATCTATAGTTTTTTTTGTTTTTTTTATAGTTTTATAGTTTTTGTTGTTATTTGTTTTTTTTTTTGTTTGTTTTTTTGTAATTTGATTTTTTCCCTAAACAGAAACCCATTTTACATTTGTAGGTGTTGAATGTGTTCTTTCTTGGCAATATACTATCTAAAACGGAATGAGTCATCATTACTTTATAGAATGTACAATAGAAAAAGATAGGGTCCTCTATGCAGAAATTCGATTGGAACATTGATTGCAATTGCTTTCCAGCGGGTCGGGGTTGGATGTGGATGGTGCCCTATGATAGCTGATGCCAGTGATCAACAGAAATTCCAACATACGTGGCCTTTGGTTACTATGCAAACTTGTTTCCGTCACAGAAAAAAAAAAAAGAAAATACGATAATTGTGACCATTTTTATCTCACAATTCAGACGTATATTCTTGGCATTCCAAGTTTACATCTTGCAATTTAGACTTTATCAGAATTGTGAGGTAAAAAAGTCACAATTCCCCTGTACCCTTTATATTCCAAGGGAGATATAAGCTTTCGTAGGTTCCACATGTGTAAGGGGAAAAAAACAAACAGTCCAGCACACATTCTTACTCCTCTCCCCTACCTTTTCTTCTCCCCTTTTTTGATCCAGCTACTCCTCTACCTCCTACAACTATTTCTCTCCCTCTCCCAGACATTATTTTTTCTCTCCTTGATCTTTGTGTTGTTCTGCATCCACAAAACCATTTCAAAGAGGTCTTTTTATGTTGATGTAATGGAAAGAGCTTCAACACCTGTTTATTCCTCCAAATGAGAATGGAATCAGCTATTTCTAAATATTTCATTGATCTGTTACTTAAAAATGTGTATTAGTTGTTAAAATATTTTATATAGGAATATTTTTCTATACTTTTGAGCTGCTGTTGTTGCAGAAGTAGAAGCTTTATACTGTATTTAAGGTTTGGAACATTAGATCTTCATTTCTGACATGATGTGTTTAAGCATTAGTAAAAAAGATAAGAAAGATCTATGATTTTGGTATGAAGCAAGCTTGTGTGAAAAGAAAATTTAAGCATTTTAGAAACTTATAAATTGACTGAATATTGTGTGAAAACAACATGAATTGTGTTAATGGTATGGCCAGAACAGAGAGATGTTGTGCTAATTGTGTTTACAGTTTTGAAAATGTGACTACAGATTGGACAAAGGGATGTAAGCAATTGAAAAAAACTGTATTTTAAAACTTGAAATTCATGATCACTATGGATCATGGATCAGCTACAATCCATTTAACCCCTAATGACTAAATATTGTCAATATAAACAGTAAATTAAGACAAAATTAGAACAAGGAGGGATGTAAAAAGAGATGGCAACAAAATAAAAATACTAGAGCATGGAATGGCTATCCATTGCATCTGTAACACTTCTGATCTTGAATTACAGAAATAAGCAACACAGATGTCAGGGAGACAGAGCAAGTTTAAGAAGGAATGGAAAGAAGATCCCCAGTTCAGGGACTGGCTAGGAGAAGTATCAGGAGATGTGCAAAGGGCATATTGCAAGTTTTGCAGGAAAACCTTTGATGTTGGTAACATGGGTCACAAATGAGGGCAAGACCATATAAAAGTTGCTGCAAAAATGAAAAAGAGGACAAAAATTACAAATTTTCTCAGGGAAGGGACTTCTGAACACAAAAGACAGGACATTTGCGGACAAACTAAGACCTACAAGCAACAACTGTAGATGTGGAAAGTGGCAGTCAGTCAGCTTTTCAAGTGTCAGATACAAATGAAGAGGCAACATGCTCAGGCACACAAGGCAGCTCAGCACTGTCAAAGTACTTTTCAAACCAAGCTGTGCTTGAAGCTTTGTTGAGATTTGTTGGGTAATCAAAATGATCAGGTCACACTACTCATTTAACTTCAGCTCTGATGTGTCAGTAATCTTTAGTCAGATGTTCCCAGACAGTGAAATTGGCAAACGGGTTTCCTGTGGTGCAACCAAATCTGCTTACCTCCTAACCTTTGGCTTGTGCCTATACAGGTATGTGCCAAAAAATTAGAATATTGAGGGAAAGTCCATTTATTTCAATAATTTGTTTCAAATAGTGAAGCTTGTATGTTATATTAGTTCACTACACACAAAGTGTAATATTTCAAGCCTTTATTTGTCTCAATTTTGATGATTATGGATTAAAAACAAAAAAAAACTAATCCAGTATTTCACAAAATTAGAATATTTCATGTGACCAATAAAAAAAGGATCTTAAACACATGTTGGCCTTCTGAAAAGTGTGTTAATGTACTGTATTATGTCCTCAGTACTTTGTTGGGCCTCCTTTTGCACTAATTACAGCATCAAGGCGGCGTGGCATGGAGGCGACACAGTTGAGGTGTTATGGTAGCCTAAGTTGCTTTGATATTGGCCTTCGGCTCGTCTGCATTTCAGGGTCTCTGTTCCCTCATCTTCCTTTTGACAATACCCCATATTTTTTCAATGGGGTTTAAGTCAGGTGAGTTTGCTGGCCAATCAAGTACAGTTGATTGTGCGCACATGGCAGCCACGGTGTTCGGCTCTCCAGTGTTTGTACTGTTTTTGTTAGTTTTCCCTGTTTTTTGTCTCTCAAACACAATCAGTTTTATTAGGGATGAACTGCTGAACATTCGGCAGAACACACCTCGAAATATCCTACCGGTTTTCGATTATTCGGACGTTTTACTAAACGTTGTAGTTGGCGGAGCGGCGGCACTGATCAAACGTCTCAGGACGCGCAGACGGGGAAAACGAGCTGGCGCTCTCGTTAAGCTTCGACAGCGCGGATTTCGAACGGCGCTGCCTAGCATCCATCTGGCGAATCTCCGCTCTCTACCCAACAAAACGGACGAACTACTTCTGCTCACTCAGAACAAATAAGGACTTTTCAAACTCCGCTGCTCTGTGCTTCACGGAAACCTGGCCGAATGACGCGATACCGGACGGCGCGCTCCATCTGCCGGGCTATCAGCAGTTTAGAGCGGATCGCGACACAGAATCAACGGGGAAATCGCGTGGTGGCGGGACGTGCTTTTACATCAATGAGAGGTGGTGTACAGATGTAACAGTGTTAAAGAAGATGTGCTGTTCCGATCTAGAAGTGCTTTTCATTGACTGTAAGCCGTTCTATTCGCCGCGAGAGTTTTGCTCCTTCATTCTCGTAAGTGTATACATTCCACCGCAAGCGAACGTAAGCCTGGCTCTACAGAAACTCGCCGATCAGATCGCAGACACGGAGCAAAAACACCCGGACTCCGTTTTAATCATTCTCGGGGATTTTAATAAAGCTAATCTCTCACGTGAACTGCCAAAATACAGTCAGCATGTTACATGTCCCACCAGAGACAGTAATATACTGGACCATTGTTACACAGTAATTAAGGATGCATATCGCCCACGGGCAGCTTTGGGACTATCTGATCACTGCCTGGTTCATCTTATACCGACCTACAGGCAAAAACTTAAATCTGCTAAACCTGTAGTGAAGACTGTAAAAAGATAGACCAATGAAACAGAGCGGGTCTTACAAGCCTGTTTCGAATGGACCGATTGGAGTGTTTTTGAAGCTGCTGCCACCGATCTGGACGAGCTCACAGAGACTGTAACATCCTATATCAGTTTTTGTGAAGATATATGCATTCCTACCAGGACTTATTTAACATTTAACAATGATAAGCCATGGTTTACAGCAAAACTCAGACATCTTCGTCAGGCCAAAGAGGATGCCTACAGAAAAGGGGATAGAGTCTTGTACAATCAGGCCAGGAACACACTGAACAAGGAGATTAGAGCGGCTAAAAGGACCTATGCAAAAAGGTTAGAAGATCAGTTCGCTTCAAACGACCCAACCTCAGTGTGGAAAGGTCTGAAAGCCATTACAAACTACAAAACACCATCCCCCAGCACTGAGGTGAATCAACAACACAGTAAAATCCCCAGAGTAAAATTAACTCTGTTCAGAGAACATTTGGTCCCTCTCTAAATAGAGTTAAATTAACACTGAAGCAGAGTTGAAGTTAATGAGATAATTAAGTGATCAATTAAATGATGATTGTGCATTAATAATGAACACCTGCTGTTATCAAGCAGAACCGCTGAAGAAAAGAGAAACACAAGAACTACAACTGATTCAGCCTCAGATTAAATCAACTGAAATAAAATAAGTGATTAAATCTCTGAAGATCTCAGCAGATGATGATTAAACAACTCCACAAACAGCATCACCAGCTTCACTCATTATTAACCAGACTGACTATATTTCTGTCATACATCTACAGAAACTGTTATTGAGAATTACAGAGGATCAGATGTTGATGTTTTAGTGGTTAAAATGATGCCACCATCATGGAGATCTGCATTTGCTTTAGTTGGGCTCTAGGCCGTTGACTTTTCTGTGTTAGATCTCTCTCTTTAACCACATATGTGGTGTTATAAAGCAGAGCAATCAATGTTTTATATTAAGCACGTAAACTGATTGTATATGGTGAGATATTTTTCATGAGCTTGGTTGAATAGATCTAAAGTAACTTTCTCCCAATTTAAGCATCTAGATTTTGTACAACCAACCCTGTGAAACTACAGCAGATAAAAAAAAACTGTGATGTAATATAATGAAATATTCTGAGTTATTTTAGCTCCATGCAATACAAAAAAAAAAAAACCTTTTCTATTATTTAGAGACACACATCAAGTAGCAGCATATGAATCTCAACAATGGTGAAAATCAGCCAAACTCTTCATGCTGCAATGCATGCTGGGTAACAACATAGTAATAACTCCCATCATGCACTGCAGCATGAATAATTATTGTCACCACTGTTGAGGTTCGTATGCTAAGTGTTCATGTCTAAAAACCTGAGCTGATGCAGCCTTTCATTTTTAACACTGAAGTGTTGTAGTCATGTTTGTTTGAACTTCTTGTTCAGTAATATGTCAATCTATAAAACAAAGATAAAAATCATTTCATGATGTTCACACAAATAAGCTATAAGCAGAAAGTGTAATATAAGCTGCAATTTCAAACATTTGATTCAGCAACACACAAATGCTTATGAAGCAATTGCTTAAAAGCAAAATTATTTTAAGTTACTGAAAGGGTCAAGAGACAAACTAACGCAAACCTTGACCACAATTATGGTGGCATCATGATTTATTTATTTCCCCCCATTGACCACTAAAACATCAACTTCTAAACCTCTGTTAATTCTCAATTAGTGCTTCTGTAGACATACAATAAAGTCATTCTGGTTAGTAATGAGTGAAGCTGGCGATGCTGTTTGTGGAGTTGTTTAATCAGATTTTGAGAGATTTAATATCTTTTATTTCAGTTGATTTAATCTGAGTCCGAATCAGTTGTAGTTCTTGTGTTTCTCTTTTCTTCAGTGATTCTGCTTGTTAACAGCAGGTGTTCATTATTAATGCACAATCATCATTTAATCGATCACTTAATTATCTCATTAACTTCAACTCTGCTTCAGTGTTAATTTAACTCTATTTAGAGAGGGACCAAATGTTCTCTGAACAGAGTTAATTTTACTCTGGGGATTTTACTGTGAACTTGCTGAAGACCTGAATGAGTTTTATTGTAGATTTGAAATCCCCCACACTCGTTCTGACCATCTCCTTACACAACCATTAACACCTCCAACAAATCCCTCCTCCCCCCCTCCTGCTCTTCAGATTAGTGAAGAAGATGTGCGCCAGGTCTTCAGAAAGAACAAAAGAAGAAAGGCACCAGGCCCAGACGGTGTGACACCAGCCTGTCTGAAAACCTGTGCTGATCAGCTGGCACCCATTTTTCACAGATCTTCAACAGGTCTCTGGAGTTGTGTGAAGTTCCATCATGCTTCAAACGCTCCACCATCATCCCCGTCCCAAAGAAACCCACAATTACTGGACTTAACGACTACAGACCTGTGGTACTCACGTCTGTCATCATGAAGTCATTAGAAAAACTGGTTTTGGTTTACCTGAAGGACATCACTGGACCCTTACTGGACCCCCTGCAGTTTGTTTACCGAGCAAACAGGTCTGTGGATGATGCAGTGAACATGGGACTGCACTTCATCCTGCAACATCTGGACAGACCAGGGACTTATGTGAGGATCCTGTTTGTGGACTTCAGTTCGGCCTTCAACACCATCATTCCTACACTCCTCCAGACCAAACTAAACCAGCTCTCTGTTCCTAGCTCTATCTGTCAATGGATCACCAGCTTTCTGACGGATAGGCAACAGCTAGTGAGAATGGGGACATTAATGTCAAGTAGCCGCACCACCAACACTGGTGCTCCTCAGGGATGTGTTCTCTCCCCACTGCTCTTCTCCCTGTACACCAACGACTGCACCTCTAAAGACCCCTCTGTCAAGCTCCTGAGGTTTGCAGATGACACCACTCTCATCGGCCTGATTCAGGATGGTGAAGAGTCTGCTTACAGACAAGAGGTTGAGCAGCTCGCTGTCTGGTGCAGTCTTAACAACCTGGAGCTCAACACACTCAAAACAGTGGAGATGGTCATAGACTTCAGGAGAAACCCCCCTGCACTCACCCCTCTCAGCATCATGGACAGCACTGTGGCTGCAGTGGAGACATTCAAGTTCCTAGGGTCCATCATCTCCCGGGACCTGAAGTGGGACACTCACATCGACTCCATTGCAAAAAAGGCCCAACAAAGGTTGTACTTCCTTCGACAGCTGAAGAAGTTTAACCTGCTGCAGGAGCTGCTGAAACAGTTCTACTCAGCCGTCATCGAATCTGTTCTTTGCACATCAATAACTGTCTGGTTTGGCTCAGCTACAAAATCAGACACCAGAAGATTACAGAGAACGGTTCGGACCGCCGAGAGGATTATTGGTGCTCCCCTGCCCACCCTTCAAGAACTGTATACATCCAGAGTGAGGAAAAGGGCTCAGAAAATCACTCTGGATCCCTCACACCCATGTCATCCCCTTTTCAAACTTTTGCCATCTGGTCGGCGCTACAGAGCCACAAATACCAGGACAGCCAGACATAAGAACAGTTTCTTCCCTCGGGCAATATACCTAATGAACAGTTAAATGTTCCAGACCCCCCCCCCCCCCCCCAACTGTGCAATAAAAATATGTGCAATAACATCTCATTCTATCCTATTCTATTCTATTCTACTCTACTCTACTCTATTCTATTCTGTTCTTTTTCTATCATCTGTAGCACAACTGTATATACAATTTATTTATTTTCTTAAATCTTATATTGCAATTTATGCAATATATTAGTTCACTACACACATTTATATTTATATTATATTATATTTGTATTTATATTTACATATGTGTATTTTTTTTTTATTCTCAACTTATATTATTTTCTCTGTGCTGTTGTTGTCATCTGTGCACTGGAAGCCTGTGACACCAAAACAAATTCCATGTATGCGTAAGCATACTTGGCAATAAAAGCTGTTCTGATTCTGATTCTGATTCTTATTCCATGGCTATTAAACCAGGTACTGGTAGTTTTGGCTTTGTGGGCAGGTGCCAAATCCTGCTGGAAAATAAAATCATCATCTCCAAAAAGCTTGTCGGCAGCAGGAAGCAAGAAGTGCTCTAAAATTTCTTGGTAGACAGCTGCGTTGACTGTGTCTTGATAAAAGACCCACACCAGCAGATGACATGGCTCCCCAAACCATCACTGACTGTGGAAACTTCACACTGGACTTTAAGCAGCTTGACTTTTGTGCCTCTCCGGTCTTCCTCCAGACTCTGGGACCTTGATTTACAAATGAAATCCAAAATTTGCATTCATCTGTAAACAGGACTTGGGACCACTGAGCAACAGACCAGTACTTTTTCTTCTTAGCCCAGCACAGACGCTTCTGACATTGTTTTTGGTTCAGGAGTGGCTTGACGCATGGAATTCTACAGCTGTAGCCCATGTTATGCAGATGTCTGTATGTGGTGGTTCTTGATGCACTGACGCCAGCCTCAGTCCACTCCTTATGAAGCTCCCCCAGATTTCTGAACCGCCCTTGCTTGACAGTCCTCTGAAGGCTACGGTCATCCCTGTCACTTGTGCACCTTTTCCGGCCACATTTTTCCCTTCCTCTTAACACTCTGTTAATATACTTCGATACTGCGCTCTGTGAGCATCCAGCTTCTTTTGCAATTGCCTTTTGAGACTTTTCCTCCTTATGGAGGGTGTCAATGATGGTCTTCTGCACAACCATCAAGTCAGCAGCACTGTAAAAAACAACCTATAGAATCTACTCAATATAATGGGGTAAACTGATGTAACAATTTGCATTTAGTCTGTTTGGGTAGATTCTATCCTATATATTTGAGTAAAGAATACCTGAATTTAACAGCTAAGACAAACTAAAAAAAAGTACATAAAGTCTACACAGCAAAAAGCCCAGTGTTAAATGAACTCTCGCGGGAGTTTATTTGAGTGTTAAAATGAACACTGAAGCAGTGTCAAAGTTAATGAGGTAATTAAGTGATTCATTGAGTGATGATTGAAAATTATTGAAGACACCAAAATGTTTACGTCACCATTATAGTGGTCAGTGTTAGGATTAGTTGGGCTCTTGACCCGTAACTTTTTAACATTAGCTTTTATTCAACTGTTTAGTTAAACTAGCCAGACAAGCCAAAGAGCAAAAGTCATGCAGTGGTGATAATTCTGTTTTAAAATAAACTTAATTTGAACCACTGAAACCATTTAGAGTTCTATATCCTTTATTTATTACAACTGCCTTGTGGTTTCACAGCAGCAAAAAAATGATAAAGCCTAAATTTTTTTTTTTTTACAATTTTGAATGGACTTCTTACAAGCTCCTCCGATCAAAAAAAAAACTTTCAAAAGCTGTTCTTTTAGGCACACACAGACATCATGAATCAGCATATGAATCTCAAAAATGGTGACAAACAGCATATTCAGAAACAGATCAACTCTAAACATCATGGAAATCATCAGCTCATAATTTATGCATGCCACAATGCATGATGGGAGATATGGATGAGTTTTGATTGGCTACAACATATGTTTTTGTTGGTCACCATTGTTGTGATTCTCATGCTGATTGTTGATGTCTGTGTGTCTAAATCTAAAAAACGTTTATATTTTTTCCGGTCAAATAAATTTCAGAAGCACCTGTCTGATTAAACCAACATAAACAAAATACAACTCACTTATTCTGATCGCTACTTCATGACTTTGTCAAAGCATATTCAAAACCACAAAATCTCATTTCTTCTGGTTTGTCTGACTGTTATAACTCAATTACAACACCCAAACAAAATCTAATTTTAAGAAGTTACTGGTAAAGAGCTAAACTAATGCTAACACTGACCACTATAATGGCAACTTACAAAATTAGATTTTCTCCTTTTGGTGATTCTGCTTATTAACATCAGGCGTCTTTAATAAATGTAATACTCTTGAGTATGGACTCAAACTCCCGGGAGAGTTCATTTAACACTGGGCTTTTTGCTGTGTAGACTTCACCTACTTTTATTTAGTTTGTCTTAGCTGATAAATTCAGGTATTCTTTACTCAGACATATAGGATAGAATCTACCCAAACAAACTGAGTGTAAATTGTTACCTCAGTTTACCTCATTTTATTGAGTAGATTCTATAGGTTGTTTTTTACAGTGTAGGTATTCTTTACTCAAATATATAGGATAGAATCTACCCAAACAAACTAAATGCAAATTGTTACATCAGTTTACCCCATTATATTGAGTAGATTCTATAGGTTGTTTTTTACAGTGAGTCTTCCCCATGATTCTGAAGCCTACTAAGCCAGACTGAGACAATTTAAAGGCTGAGGAAACCTTTGCAGGTGTTTTGCATTAATTAGCTTTTTAGATTGGGACACAGGAAGCCTACAATGTTGAACTTTGTCATGATATTCTAATTTTGTGAAATACTGGATTTTTTTTTTATTTATTTTTTTATCTTTAATCCATAATCATTAAAATTGAAACAAATAAAGGCTTGGAATATTTCACTTAGTGTGTAGTGAACTAATATAACACAAGTTTCACTTTTTGAAACAAATTATTGAAATAAATGGACTTTCCCTCGATATTCTAATTTTTGGACACATACCTGTATTTCAAAGAGGAGTTGACCAAAGATGTTAGAAAGGCACAATGCTACGTAGTGTCATTTGATGAATGCTTGAATAAAGTGACACAGATGAAACAGATGGATATTATTGTCCGTTACTGGTGTGATCATGAAGAGAAAGTAGCTGTGCGCTATTTCGGAGTTTATAAGACATACTCAGGCAGAGAAGCTTTCGGAGAAAATCAAGAAAACCCTCTCACCACTTGATCCCAAGAAGCTCCTGCAGATTTCAATGGATGGCCCAATGGTCAACTGGAAATTCCTGAAAATGTTCCAAGAAGACAAGAGTCAGTTAGACCCTGATGCACCAGAGTTGCTGAATTTGGGAAGCTGTGCTTTCCATGTTGTGCATGGAAGCTTTCAAAGTGGAGAGAAAGAAATGGGTTGGAAGGTGGGAGATTTACTGAGGGCTCTTTGGCAGTTGTTTCATGACTCACCAGCCAGACGTGAGGATTTCGTAGAGATGACCAAAACATCAACATTTCCTTTAAAATTCTGTCGTTGGGTAGAAGACTTGGGAGTTGCAGAGAGAGCAATCGAAATTTGGCCCGCAGTGCAGACATACATCAACAGCCACAGAAAACTTCCATTAAGTAAAGTTCCATCATCTGCATCATACTGCAGAGTAAAGAAGGCTACTGCAGATCCTCTTTTTGTGGCCAAGCTCCATTTTTTTTGCATTTGTCGCTAGACAGCTGAAGCCATTTTTGGAAAAATTCCAGACAGATGCTCCAATGGTTCCTTTTTGTAGCAAATGAGCTCCACTCAACCATGAGAGGCTATAGTGCTATAGCAAAAGGGAAGAACTGGAAAAATTAAAGACGCCTGTATAACTGCTGGAACTAGTACCACTCAAACAGCTTGACATGGGATTCGGTACGAAGCAAGCTTTAGAAAAGGCATCGGAAAAACTCCAAGAACATCCTGTCAAAATTCAGCTGTTCAAGAAAGAACGTGTCTCCTTCCTTTCTATGAAAAATGATGAAGAGAAGTCCCCTAATGTACTCAGCTGATTTTATAGATAAGTCATAACCATAATGTGTATGTTTTAAGACTTCTGAAGAGAGGAATATATTACTTTAGGGCATGAATTTGTGATCCATGTCTTTTATTCCCATTGTAATGTTTTTTAAATTTATTTGAAGCAAATATTTACTCTAACTTTTGATGATTGATAATAATATGACATTGATAATCATAAGAAATGTTTCTTCAAATCAGCAGAATTAGAATGATTTCTGAAGGATCATGTGACGCTGAAGACTGGAATAATGATAAAACGTAGGTAAAAATCGGTCAGAGCGAGAAAATTAAGACCAATACACAGAGTTCACGAAGGGCTAGACAAGCATTTGAGGTTAAAAAGTATACTGTATAAATTGTAATTTTTTTTTTTTTTTTTTTAAAGAAAATAACTGATAATTTTGCTAGATAAGACCTTTCTTCCTCGGCTGGGATCGTTTAGAGCATTTGTACTACATGTATTTAAGTTCAAAGAATGTATATGGGCCATTCTACAGAATTGCAAGATTTGGAAACATCTGGGAAAAAAATATTTTCCCCCCCACAAATTTTGTATGTATGCAAATTGTATAAGATCCAAGGTACACAATTCTAGTAATTGCGCAGTTAATTCTCATACTGTATTTTCAAAAAGTTTTGGAATATTTGTCCTCTCCCCAAATTTGTCACTATCGAAACAGTAATATATAATTTAATAAGAATAATTATATTTACCTCTTAAGATTTACAACATATTTTTTGCTATTTTATTAAAAATGTTTCAGAGGTAAATGAATAACAGTATAATTATCAGTTTTACAGTACAAAAAAGAAAAAAGGAAATTTCAATTAAACTCAAGAAAAGTTACGCCTTGAAGCATTATTGCAGTTTCATCCCTCGTGTTAGCTTGCTGTCTAGCTTTTCAAAGTAACGCATCGTGAGGACAGTATAGTAAATAAAGGATTATGTGTTGCCTTTTGTCAACAATCATGATGTTTCGGTCTTGAATGTTACGGTAGTGACAATTTTAGATACTTTTGGGCCCAGCTCAAAGATACTAATCAGCACATGGTTAGCTAGCACAGTTCTGAAAAGCTGTACACACGTAAAAAGTCAATTTTTTGGAATAACACCCCAAAAAACAATGAAGTCACTACTGAAACTTCACCAAATGTTTCGGTCATGACTGTTTCGGTATTGACAATTTTAGATACTTTTGTAATAGATAACAGTAGTTCTCTATTGAATGTTCAAAATTAACAGCTGTACACACAAGCCATCTCGTAACACAATAAGTACTTATTAAATGTTGTTACATACACTGTAAAAAATTGCACTGTAAAATAACAGTAATTTACTGGCAGCTGTGGTTGCCGGCATTATACTGTTATTTTATAGATCTCTACTGTTAATTTACAGCTCTTCATTTTTACAGTATGTTACCGTTATAATACCATGTGGTAACTCATTTTATTTTCGAAACCGATTGCTTCAAACCATTTGAGTTTTAAAAAAACTATTGTTTATATGTTGTTAGTACAGTGAACTTATTTAATTTGAGTCCACTAAGAAGAAATATTTCTTAATACAACCCCACAAACACTTAAAGTGTAATAAAGAAGCAATCGACTTTTACTCAAATCTTTATAGATTGTCATTAACTAACAATAGCACTAATTTGTGTAATAAAGTGCTTAGTAAACAGATTGTCACTATATCAGCAATTCCACAATTACTGTCTTTAAAAAAAAAAAAAAAAAAGCAGCAAAACATCAGTGCTTGTGGCTCATCATTGCCTGAAGCACAAGCTCTACTCTCCAGCACAATGGTGACCCACAAAACTAAATTAAACTAACAGATCTCTCTTGTACAAAAACACATCAGTTAGGCACAATTAAATATTTACTCTCCTTACCAGTTAATGACTTTGCATCATTGTGTTTCTATGAACATTCACTAATATTTTAGTGAAAATAACTTGATTTGCTTGGTAAATCTGACTGTTATGTTTTACAGTATATTACTGTTTTTTTCTTGAATTAACAGTAATTTACTGGCAGCTCTGGTTGCCAGCATGTTACTGTTTTTCTACAGTGTGTTGCCGTAAATTAATTACAGTTTATTACTGTTAAATTACATTTCATGCTGTTTTTTTTCCATCGTACATCTTTAACCCTTTAAAACCCACAGCAAAATCCTCAGTTTTAAATGAACACTTATAATGTGTCAACACTACAGAGTGTTTGAGTAATACTGAATTAGTGCTGAAGTTAATGAGATAATTATATGATTGATCACGTTCTGATTGAGCATTAGTGATGAACACCAGCTGTTAACAAACAAAATCACTGAATGAAAGAATAACACAAGAACAACTGACTTCAGCCACAGCCTTAGATGAAATCAACTGAAATAAAAGAAGACATTAAATCTCTCAAGATCTGATTAAACTCCTAAAACAGCATTAATTAACAGCTTCAATTATTACCACACTGACTTTATTTCTGTCAGACGTCTACAGAAGAGAGTTGCAGAGGTTTAGGTTTTTTTTTTTTTTTTTCTTTTACTACCACGGTGGAGATCAGTGTTTACTTTAGTTGGGCTGTTGAACCTTGACATTTTAAGGTTAATTTTAGTTTAGTTGTTGTAATTGTGTATGTTTACAACATGCTTGTTATGACAATATATATGTATTAATGACCGCAAAGAAATCTGGGGTTTCGTAATAACACAGGTTTTATCCAATGTGTTTTCTTTTATTGAATATTGATGTGAAATAATAATAAAAAAAAAAGAACTGGGTATGCAGATGTAAAAAAGACCACTCATTTAAAAAAAAAAAAAAAACTGCAATATATTTTAGATACATCAAGAATCATTGTGTGAATCTCAACAATGGTGAGAACAAGTCATTGGTGAGGTTTTGTAGTGTGCTGATACCCAGCATGCATTGCAGCATGAAGCTTTCGATTGTCACCATTGTTGAGATTCATATGCTGATTCTTCATGTCTCTATTCGAGTATAAATGCTACAGTAGTTTTAAATTTTAACTATTAAATCATTCTTTTCTGGTTGCCACATTATCAAAAAATCTCATGCTCTAACACACTTGGTGGAAAAAAAAGCAACAACAAATAAACACACACTCAAAAGTAGACTCTTAATGAGTCTCGCAAGACTCAGAACCAGCTCAGCAGATGACATTCATGCCCAACTAGACACAGCTGACATTGACTGACCAGCATTGCTGTAACTAATGCAGCATAAAAACCCAGTTACAGCAAATATATCTGTTTTAATGTCAAGAGTCAGGAGCCCAATTAAAGCAAACACTGATCTCCGCAATGGTATCGTCAAACAAAACAATAAAACATCATCATCTAAACATCTGTTCATTCTCAATAAGATCGTCTATAGACATCTGACATAAATAAAATCAGTCTGGTTAGAAATGCGTGAAGTTGGTAAAGCTGTGTGTTGAGTTGTTTAAATTTTCAGTTGATTTCATTAAGGCTGTGGCTGAAGTCAGTTATATAGTTCTTGTGTTTGTCTTGTTTCTCTTTCAATCAGTGATTCTGCTCATTAACAGCAGCTGTTCGTCAGTGTCTGAAGTCACTCATTAGTTTTCATTCTCTCTGTAAGGTGGACTATATTAGTAAACTCATGTAGGGAATAGTGAATGAGGGTGTAGAGTTTGATTTTAAACACAGTCTCTGAGTGTCGATTTTGAACGCTGTTAATTCACCATACATAGCAGCAGGCTACTTTTTCGAAAATGACAAATAATACCCAGAATGCACTGTTTTAATGGAAAACAGCATGTTACTGTCAAAATTTGGCCGTTTTTTTACAGCAATTTTTAACAGTGTGACTTAACACAGGAAAAAAATCAGACGTGAGATTATTCAAAACAATAACTAAAGTCAATAATTATGTTATTATGACAAACTTTATTTAGAGAACCATTCAACCAATTATTTATCTGTTCTAAAACGGGCTCATAAAACGATGATGCATACAGAGCAGAGAATATGTAAAGAATGTTTTAGGTGTTAAGTACAAAGGAATGAGGAACTGTGCAGTTTACAATTACAGCATTTAAAAAGATAAACATTATCATCCCTGGTTACCAGCATCATGAGACAGAAAACAAATGGGACAATGTAATTGTGCATGTAGATCACTTAGAAATGGCAGGTGTATTAGAGGACATCACACTTTGCACTGGGTCTATTTTCTGCAGTTGTTCCTTCACATTTTCATACTCTGTTTGCCATTGCTCCTTGGAGAGAGAGGAAGGGCTGACCTCCAGAAACTTGTAGGAATCCATGGTTTGGAGCTTGAAGATGACAGATGCTTTTTTACAGCCTGCACCAAAATTGCTCCAAGCCTGTGGAATTAAAAGATTTCCAAAATAATATTAGGCTTTGCGTGAAACATTAGTAATGGTTTGAAAAAAAATGAGGCTATCATTTAGAAGAGAAGACTCAAGCCTTCCTTGAGGTATAAATAAAGAGAAAAGAAAACCTTATTGGGAATGTTTTTTGTAATCATGTAAACATGATTGATACCTCTTTGGCTGTTTCGATTGATTCTAGAAATTCATCTTTTAGGTCAGCAAGGTCTTCAATAAGATCTTCTCCAACAAAGGTCTTTTGTTCCAGGTAATCCAACATTTGAGCAACATTTTCCCAGAAGTTTTTCAGCTGAATCAGAATTGCCTGAATTTTTGACAAGCTACTCTGAACCTCATTTAGATGGATGGGATCTGGTATAGAATCTGCAGAGATGAAATAAGAAACATGCTTCAACAATACACATATTTTCTCTCTGTCTTAAACTAGACTTGAATCTTAATCGTGACTTTAAACATAAAAGAAAACACTCACTCCGGTCAAAATTGGCTTTGGCAAACTTCATCTGCCAATCAATGATTTGGAGTTCGAGCTGCCACTGCTTTTGTTTCAGAGCAGTCTTATCAGCGACAAGGTTATTCAATTCAGCTTCAAGAGCCTTCATATGGGCAACATTTTCAGGATCATGAACAGCATCATAGATGCTTTTCACAACTAGCCCGACGAATGGTACAACTGCAGCGAAGATGCCGAGGCCTTTACTTTTTTGGGTTATGGATCTGGCAAATTCTTGAATCTCTTGGCTTTTGCTGTTTATCTTTCTCTCAATTTCAGCAAGCTCTTCAGTGTTTTTTTGGAGTTTTGATTTCAGATCATTCAGGGTATTTTCAGTCTGCTTCATCTCATGGTCTTGTTCTGTAATCTTTTTATCAGTATCTAATTTTTCCTTGACAACATCACTGGTGGATGATGCCACATCTTTGTTGTGTAATTCATACCTACACAATGTTAAAGAAATGTTGCCGTGAAATTAACATTTTCTAGCAATGGGCTGGTTTAACTATAGCTTAAAACATTTTGCTTAATTAAAGAAGTTTCATATGGAAATATTAACTTGTTCAAGGTATTCTGAAACATGTTTTCATGAGAAAAAAAGGTTCTTACTTTTCCACTATCCTTTCCACTTCACTGATAATTTCTTTGATCCAGACTCGTGCTTTTGCTAGAAACTTGACTGCCAGAATGGCCTTGTTTTTCTCCACAGCTTTTGTCAACATGGGAAACAGTGACTGAACCAGGTTTTCACTTGTTAAAATACACTGTGTGAAGAAGGAAGAGATATGAGATCAAGTATCTTAGACTTAAAAAAAAAAGACAGCAGTGACGATAGTGACAAAACATTCTGAACTCTTATTGCTGGTATTTGTCCTGTAAATCCTGCTTATAATGCTGCTGCAGCCATTAAAGTTTACAAGACGCATATCAAACCAAGATGTGTACAAACTCTTATTTTTTATATTTTACCTAAAATGTCAGTTAAAAAAAAGTGAAAATTTTTTATGGCTCACATTATGTATTTATTGGTAGTTATTTCACCTTTTTTTCAATGTGACAGAGATGGAAATATTAAAATCAAGAGAAAATATGAAAACGTACTTTCAACATAGTTGCATCAGAAGAGCCAAACAGAAGCTGGGTTTCCACAGCCCGACACCTGATGATCCTCTCCAGGTTGGGGAAGTTGGCCAGGCACAGGTAAGATAGACGATAGAGAAGAGCCGTCTTTTCGGCAGCAGGCAGAAGCTCATTTACAAATGTCGGGCTCCAGTGGGACACAGCCACTGGTGAAAAAACATTGCATATTTTTAAAGACTGAAAAGATTACATTGATGGCTGGTATTGTTTTCAAATCTGCTGAAATAATGAAATAAGCTAATACTTGCTTTTGCTATCAGCCATTCTTAGTAGGTTTACACAAGAGTTCTTCTAAAATGTACTAAAGCAGAACCACAGTTTTGTTTGGTTTAAAACATGTCTCAGAAAATACATGTAACTGGATGGATATCTGAAAATGATTATAAAAATGTTAAGTGAAAGTGACTTACCCTTTGTTTTAGCAAATGATATGGAGAACAAGGTATCTGGTGTTTTTATACTAAAGGTATCCCCCCACCCCGCCTTAACCCTCAGAGAAAACTTCCAAAGAAACTTGGTATCATTTAATTAGGTTGTGTTATCTGATATTTAACTTCCATATATGGGGGCAGCTTGAGTCATGTTCATTACATGGTTTTGTTGGTGCAGAAGTGAGATATGTAGAGTTATGCAAGAATCCTTTCCAAGGCAAATCTAAATTCTGTGCTCCATGGGCATCAAAGCCAATGAATATCATGTTCTACAGGTAATAAAGTGATTGTTTTTTCTACAAAAAAAGACTCCCATTCTTTTGCCAATAGAATCATTTATTCTTTCTTCAATGTATCACTTTGACATGAAAGAGTCTTTTCTATTGGTCAGTATCTAAAGACAATTTAAAAATATATATAAATTTGCTGTAATTCAGTGTTGTAAAACAATAAACCATAATGTTCAGTGGGTGAGAATACATTGTATATGTAATGTATTCTGAGAAAGTGATAATGATCTTTTTTCTGTAATCACTCCCTCCACCCAGGGCCATACGCAGGTTTTTATAAATACAGAGGTCCCAAAATGGAGGTTGCTTGGTGGGGTTCGGGGCATGCTTCCCCGAGAAAATTTAGATTTTCCTGACCTACATGTGTGCATTTTAAAATGTTTTAAGGCTCATAAATCGTCACATTGACAATTACGAAATAGTACATTAGCCACTGACAAGCGCTGTAAGACCTGTTATCTAGTTTACTATATTTACTTATAGTATCGTTGGGGGCTTTGGTTATTATGCTGTTGTAAGACCTTTGAAATAACTGAAATCATATACAGGTGCATCTCAAAAAATTAGAATATTATGAAAAAAAATATTTTTTATTATAACTTATTTTAAAAATGAAACTTTTATATATTCTGGATTCATTACATGTACAGTTAAACATTTAAAAAAAAAAAATAATAATTTTGATGATTAGAGCGTACAGCTCATGAAAGTCAAAAATCCAGTATCTCAAAATATTAGAATATTTACATTTGAGTTTCATTAAATGTCCATCACTACAGTAGAAATTCCAGTTATCTCTTGTTCTTTGAAACCACACTAATGGGGAAGACTGCTGAAAGACAATGGGGAAGACAATCATTGACACCCTCCACAAAGAGAGTAAGTCACAGAAGGTCAGTACAGCTGTCTACAGAGTGCTGTATATTAAATGCATAGTTGACTCAAAGGAAGAAATTGGGTAGGCAAAGGTGCACAAGCAAAAAGGGATGACCACAAGCTTGAGAATACTGTCAAGTAAAGCCGATTCAAACACGATTCAAACACACGCATCAAGAGTCACCACGCTCAGTCGTCTTCAGGAAAAGGGCTACCAAGCCACTTCTGAAACAGAAACAACGTCAGAAGCATCTTACCTGGGCTAAGAAGAAAAAGAACTGGACTGTTGCTCAGTGGTGCAAAGTCCTCTTTCCAGATAAAAGTGAATTTTGCATATCATGTTGAAATCATGGTCCCAGAGTCTGGAGAAAGACTGGAGAGGCACAGAATCCAAGCCAGTAATGTCAAAGTCAGTAATGATTTGGGGTGCCATGACGTCTGCTGGTGTTGGTCCATTGTGTTTTATCAAGTCCAAAGTCAATGCAGCTGTCTACCAGGAGATTTTGGAGCACTTTATGCTTCCATCTGGTGACAAGCTTTATAGAGATGCTGATTTCCTTTTCTAGCAGGACTTTAGCACCTGTCCACAGTGCCAAAACCATTTCCAAGTGGTTTGCTGACCATGATATTACTGTGCTTTATTGGCCAGCCAACATGCCTGACCTGAACCCCATAGAGAATCTATGGGTATACAGCGCGATACGAACACTCTGACCACCACTCCGTGTGCTTCTCTGCACAGGTCCCGTGCACCCTGGACGCGATCTTCCCAGGTGTCCTTCACTCCGGTGCCGGGACACCACGGACCCTGGGTGCAGCAGCAGCGGAAGACACGAGCCAGGCCCCCTCTGCCGCCTCCGGTCTTCGAGATCTCCACCCAGAACCGCTCCCCTCTGCGAGACGGAACGCGACGCTGTGATCGTCGGAGACTCCATTGTCCGGTATGTTCGTGCTACTTTAGCTAAAGGTAAAGTCCACACCCACTGTCTTCCTGGTGCTCGCGTTCTCGATGTCTCTGCGCAGATACCCGCAATCCTGAAGGACGGCGAGAGCGTCGGCGCGATCGTCCTGCACACGGGGGTGAACAACATCAAGCGGCAGATGGAGGTTCTGAAGAGGGACTTCAGCAGCCTGATCGAGACGGTTCGCAGTGTCGTGTCAGGACCGCTTCCCACGTATCGACGTGGGCACGAAAGGTTCAGTAGACTTCTTGCTCTAAATGAATGGTTATTTACATGGTATAAAGAACAGAAACTGCTCTTTGTTAATAATTGGAATCTTTTCTGGGAACGTCCTAGGCTTTTCCGTGCTGATGGCCTGCACCCCAGCAGAGTCGGAGCGGAACTGCTGTCGGACAACATCTCCAGGATGCTACGCTCCATTTGACTACTAAGTACATTCTCAAATGATTGCTACGCTTTTGTTCGGAACGCTTAAATGATAGTACTCGCTCTGTCCAATCTATAAAGACTGTGTCTGTTCCTCGAATTGTGAGGTCAAAACATAAATTTAATGCAGGATCTAGAAAAAATCTGATCGTAATTAAACCAGAAAAAAGCAAAATACATGAACATAAACCATTTTTAAAGCTTGGGCTCCTAAACATTAGATCACTTGCACCCAAAGCAGTTATTGTGAATGAAATGATCACAGATAATAGTTTTGATGTACTCTGCTTAACCGAAACCTGGCTAAAACCTAATGATTATATTGGTCTAAATGGGTCTACTCCACCAAACTACTATTATAAGCATGAGCCCCGTCAGAGTGGTCATGGTGGTGGTGATGCAACAATATATAGTGATATTTTCAAAGTTCTTCAGAAAACAGGATACAGGTTTAATTCATTTGAAATACTTTTGCTTAATGTTATTCTGCCAAATATGCAAAAGAAATCTCTCCTATCTCTTGTTTTAGCTACTGTGTATAGACCGCCAGGGCCATATACAGATTTCCTAAAAGAATTTGCAGAATTCCTTTCAGAACTATTGGTTAATTTTGATAAAGCGCTAATTGTCGGAGATTTTAACATTCACGTTGATAATACAAATGATGCATTAGGACTTGCGTTTACTGATCTAATAAACTCTTTTGGAGTCAAGCAAAATGTCACCGGGCCCACTCATCGTTTTAATCATACGCTAGATTTAATTATATCGCATGGAATTGATCTTACTGATATAGACATCGTACCTCAAAGTGATGATGTTTCTGACCATTTCCTTGTATCGTGCATGCTGCGTATCACTGATATTAACTTACGAGGTTTCTTATCTCTTATTTCTTATCTCGATACTCCTCAGCACTGAAAGTAAACACTCGATGGTGATTGGCTAATTTTTTTTTTACCAACGGAGGCACGAGAGCTCAGCTCTCCCCCGACCTCCCCCTCCCCTTTTCGCTCACTTAGCGGTTATAATTAAATCAGCAGATTCAGCAAATTTGCAAAAGAAATGCGTTGCTGTCCAAATTCAGTAACATGTTATTGTATTACAGCTAACAAAATATACACATTCTGAGATATGAACTGAAATGAATTGTGAATTTTATTAACATTAAATCGTCCTCCTTTCATTTTCTCCCCAGAATTTTGCTGTGCCTCCCCTGCCGAGCTGCCACTGGTACTACTAACACTCAAACCCAGAACTTTTTACAGAGTCAGACTCTGTAAACATTAAGCCACGACTGTTCCAATTTCATATATATATATATATTTATATCAAAAGACGTTAGAATTTAGCCTTTTTTCTGTCACTCAACAGGTGGAATACTTCACTGCGACCTTCCCGTGATGCTGTTGATTTTAGTCATCAGGAGTCACACTGCCAGGAGTGTCCTGTAGGACCAGGAATCAAACCTACAGGTCAGGCAATTAGCTTTTCAGGTTTGTGTACTTTGCGTCTATATTTGCGCTTTATTAAAACCTTTAGCTTCGATATTTCCAATATTTTTACACCTAAAAGCATGTAGCCCATGAAATACATATTTCTTTGCAGATAACTTCTACGGGAGTGCAAGAGGGAACGAAACAAAACCAAAAGAAGGCCAGTTATATCAAAGATGAGGGACTTTGGTTAAAGCTAGAAATAATGGCTAAACATTTTCCAAATGCTCCAGTGTATATATGTGTTTGAACCCTGGAGGTTTCTGTTTGGTGAAAAAAACAGCATATGATGGTAGATATGTTTTGATGCTGGTTTAAGCTGGTCCTTAGCTGGTTTATGCTGGTCCTTTGCTGGTTTAAGATGGTCCTTTGCTGGTTTATGCTGGTCATGTTGCTGGTCAAGGACCAGCATAAACCAGCAAAAGACCATCTTAAACCAGCATCAAAACATACCTACCAGCATATGCTGTTTTTTTTCACCAGGGATCAATAGCCAGTCACTGACATTTTCTGTTAATCTACTGATTGGCCAACTTTTAAGTTAGAATCAACTCCAGTGGTCTTGTGTAGTATACGTGTGTCACGTTTTCCATTTTGTGTCATTAAATGCAATTATAACATCTAAAACACTACTGTGTTAGACTAAGTGAGACTTGTCACAGCACTTACATATTATTGCTCTTTTGTTGATTTCATTGCTTCTACTGTCCTCATCTGTAAGTCGCTTTGGATAAATCAGTGACTAAATGTAAAAGCTTTAATACATTCACATCACCCATGGCTGCACATAAACGACCCGAGTAATGAAAAACATAAACCACTTGGATTTATGACAGCAAGTTTGAATGACAGGCTAATAGGAAAACTGCTGTCAAGCTTGTTTTTCCTAGATCATGTCAAAACCTGTTTCAGGCATTTAAGGCTTTTGCATTTGCATTTAAAAAATCCTACAACAGCTCTAGTCTTTCATCTTGTCCATTCAAGCTTATTACCTGAAGCCAAATTAGTTAAAGCTGCTAAATACTTCACAGGTAATTCACATCACTCAACATTTATGGTCTGCTGTAAATGGTGTTTGTGATATTTAATGGGATATGTGATAATCCAGAGAATATTTAAACTGAAAGAAATTAAGCATTAAAGCTGTGATGTTTTTCTCGTACATCATCTGTTTAGGTTGCCTCACTGCACTAGGAAGCTACTACAAATACAACAGTAACTGCTCCAGGTAAGAGATGCATTTAGATGCATTTGCAACATAGTCATTCAGAATGATTTGCTTATGTTTGCTTTAGTAATGGGAATTGTATAGAATTCTTGTTCTCTTTCAAACATTATTAATTCGGTATCTCACTGTAGGAATCGCCTCGGGTGTGACCAATCCTGGAAGCACCAATTACACCACAGACCAATCACAACAGTGATGCAGGAGTCCGCCTCCCCAATATATATATCATTGCATAACAGACCCTACCTTATTCTCATTCTCTTCCCTGTGAAGATCTGTTGGAAGCTATATGTGACCCTGGACCACAAAACCAGTCAAAAGGTTTTAAGCTTTCCATTGATGTATGGTTTGTTAGGATAAGACAATATCTGGCCGAGATACAATTATTTGAAAATCTGGAATCTGAGGGTGCAAAAAAAAAATCAAAAATATTTAGAAAGTTGTCAAAGTGAAGTTCTTAGCAATGCAAAATTAAATTTTGATATATTTACAGTAGGAAATTTACAAAATATCTTCATGGAACATGATCTTTACTTAATATCCTAATGATTTTTGGCATAAAAGAAAAATTGTTAATTTTGACAAATACAATGTATTGTTGGCTACTGCTACAAATAAACCCGTGCTACTTAAGACTGGCTTTGTGGTCCAGGGTCACATATTTTCTGTACCCCTTTTCAGGATTAGCTGCTTAACTGTTTTAGAGCCATCAAGGCATGTTGCAGAACATGGCTATTTCTGAAAGTGAGTGGTTTTGCTTTCCACTGTCACGGTGTAAGGTATGAGTGAGCGAATTAACGTATGATGACGAATTTTCTTGTCTGTTACTTTCTAAGCAACATGTTGTGGTGAGGATTCTCATCCCCTGTGTATTGCATGCCTGGGGCTGAAACACATAGGCACGCTCACTAATTTGCCATACACGTCCATCTTCAAGTACATTCAACTTGGTTTGACTTTAACACCACCACAACCAACAAGAATAATGTCCAAATGTGACTGGTCAAACCTGTGCAGACATCCTGTCACTCCATTTATTCATTAATCGTGATCTGCTATCTAGTACAGCTTGGACTGTGACTATCATTTATTAACACTAGCCAGGATGTGACCATCTGAATCCTCACGTTCTGTTGTTTATACTGCTTTTTGCGTATATAAAATTAATGCTTGGAAAACAAATTTAAATTACGTGGCTGTGACCCATTAAACATACCTAATTGTAATTTAATAAAATCTTGTCAGTTAACGGTTAATAATGGCTTAATGACCATCGGATGTCGGTTAGGTGAAAAAAATAACCAAAATGAACATAAAATCTCTAATAAAAGTCACTTTTAAAAAAATAATAATAATACAGCTGCACCTGTTTATGAATGTTTCTTGATGCTCAAGTAGCCTATCTAAATAGTCTATGGGCCTAAGTACAAAAAAATAACCTCATGACACTTGTTAATAAAAATAATTTTATGTAGGCCTACACAATTAAATGATACTCTATATAATAAAGTTTTGTTTCAAATGGATGAAGAACATGTCATTTGCGCAACGGATGAAATTATGTATGGAAGTAAAATTATCAACAATTTTTTGTGCTACTCCAAAACCTATGTGACAGTTCACGTTTTTAGGGACAAACACAATTTATCAGTAAAAAGCCAGTGGATTGTGAAATTTGCTGTCTCCAGCCTATTTCCAAAGTTTTTTTTTGATGGAAAAAATGGATGGAAACTTGACCACTGATGTATAGAACAGACTATTGGACCCCTTTAAAATGACTGTCTGCTAACTCAGCAGCAGTGACAGGGCTCTCATTCACTTTGGATTGTGTTGCCCCAGGTAAAAAAAAAATGCACTTCCATAATGTACTTAATGTGCTCTGTTTTCACCCGCAAATTTCGTACTTAATATACTAAAAATACACCTAAGTGTACTCAAACATGCTATTTAAAACACTGTGAATATAAACTAAAATTCCTCAGGCATTTTATATTAATATTCTGTTAATTTTGACAAAATCTGTTAACTATTTAGTTATTTGCTATTTACTCCATGGCGCATGTGCACCCCATTCATTATTTTTCTAAATCATAGTGTATTTGTAGCGCAGTTTAACTGATTTATTCCCCTAATCTACACGACATGGGACTTTGTCACTTTTCCTGCAATAGAGTATGGGAACGTGACGTCAGCAACACATGACACTCTGGGACTTTTGGACACAGACACTAGAGTCTACACTGTGTAATAGTAGAGGTAGATGTATAGCCTCGCGGTTAGCACGTCGACATATAGCGCCATTGTGCTGCGGGTGACCCAAGTTCAAATCCTGGCTTGTGGACCTTTCCTGATCCCACCCCCTTCTTTCTCCCACTTCACTTCCTGTCAAACTTCACTGTAGAACAGTACAACAGTGTTTCATTTGTATAACTCTTTTACGTTAACAAAAATTTCCCTTTTTCCTTTTACATGGTATTGTAACTGAGATAAACAATTAAATCTTCATGGGATCAGAACAATTTTCAGCGTGTTCACTCTAAATTAAAGTATGTTGTGGAAGAATTATGAGATTCATCATAGGTTTCACTTTCAGTAGCTGTGGCAGGGTTCTGGACTGTTTGGCTGAAAGCAGTAGAAAAAGGAGTAGGAGAAAAAGGGAAAGAAGTAGGTGGTGGATGAAAAGAGTTCAGTGACTGCATGGTGCCATAAGTGCCCTCCTGTTTGTGTGCCATCATATCAGAAGCCCTGGCATGCCGTTCCATTGCACCATTCCACAGCATTGTACACATTGCACCACCTGACCCATCATGGTAGTCATAGTTTGTAGGATTTATTCTTCCTTTTCTTCCTTTTCTGAAAAATCATCTCGGGGTTAGGCCTTCTTTTACGACCTCCTGATGTCTGAGACGAAGATCTCTGGAGGGTTTGTGTAGATGGTGCGTTTGTAAGTGGTGAAAGGGGAAGATGAGTTCACAGGAGTACTTAATGTTGAGGATTGAGCTATCACCTGTTAAGAAAGAAAAATAAATAAATTAAAAAAATGAAAAAATCAATAAATTCTACGTAAGTGTAACATCCTTTTTCTTTGTTTTGTACAGCCAGACTCTAGCTCAGGGGTTTCCAAGTTTAAATCTAAATCTGTGGAGTCATCGGTAAGATGTGTGTGTGTGGGCAGGGCAAACTGCTATTAATATAATATACTGCACTCAAACTGATTGCATAAATCATTTGAACATGCTCCTTCAATCTTTGTTTATAAAACATCATTGAGAGTAATCTCATATCTATCATCAGTGCATGTTTAATGAAACTATTCATTTTGTAAATATGATTTTTTGCAGTTCTATTTCGGGGATGCAATAGATGCAGGAATTACACGCTGTAGCTGGGGTTTTAATATGAGTGAGGTCTGAGGGGTGGTTAAGGAGTTGCTGCAATGAAATTATTGAATATTATTGTAATTTAATAATAAAAGAAACCTAACATAAGAAGAAGAAGAATGTAAAGAATGTATGTAGAATGCATGTTTCCTGAGTCGGTATCGCAGAGATGAAATTCATGATCCTGACGCGCCTTTAGAGAGAAATGCATCTTTAGGGATTTTATAATTAAAGAGTTTTTGTTTTTGATTTGAACTATTAAAGTAATAATTCAAAGGTTTCTATTGATATATTCATCAAGTCAGTGAGGCAAGTATTCGCTGAGGTTCGGTTTATCAGTGTAACGCCACGTCAGCAGAGGGAGCCCTCACCCATTGACTCTCTGTTGCCGCTCCCCCTGCTGCTTCATGGGTTACTTCCTGTCTGGTGGCCATTTAAGGAGGCCTACACCAAACAGACTCGGTGAAGCATTGTTTTGCCTGTGTGGACTCTACCAAGCATTTTTCCTGATTTCATTGCCTTGTTTTGATATTTCCATGGTTTTGTTTCTTGTCATAGTTTTGCCTTGTTTTTACCATTGTTGCGATTTAGCCCAAAAGGGAAATTTATATAAATAATTACAATTAATTATGATTAATTACAATTATTTATATCAGCTGCCAGTAGTAACTGTAGCAGAATTAATTTTCCATTAACTAATCTGTTTGTCCAGCAAACATTCAGTATAATTTTTATATCAACTCTAAGAAATGATATTTTCTTGGTCACAGGAAATAACTTTCTTAAAGTACTGTTGCATTAGAGCATGTAGCTCGAATCGGAATCGTAAAGGGACATTAATTTGCAAGGCAGAATCAGAATCAAAACTCATGTAATTTGTGCACAAGAGTTTATTAACGAAGGACTAACACATAACTAATCTAAACAAACAGACATGAAATCATTCATACATGGGGGAAGGGTCAGTGAGAAGCAGTCAGAGAGACCAGAGAATGTAGCTATGAAAAGAGTCAGTTAACCACCTGAGTGAAACCATCAGTGCTGTCTACAGCTTGAACTAACCCTCTGTTTTGTTTAGTTAAATGTACGATACTTGCATTGCCTTGGTCGATGAACAAGTGTCCGAATGCAGTCTCGGGTGAAAGTCTCGATGGTTTGGAGCAGTGGTGGTTTTGGAATCGCGATCACGTTCTTCCGGTTCCGAAGAGTGATGAACTCCAAAGATGTTCTGACTCGATGGTGACTGGGAGTTTCTTCCCATGTGACAATTGAAGAAGAACCAAGAGCTGAGAGGGACCCAGCTGAAGTCCTGTGGCCTTTGGAGAATGGAAAGACAAGGCCGCAAGGCCTGGCGCAGCTTAGAGTTCTGACGAGTTCTAGCTCATCCTCCTCATCCTCTTAGGTTCTGAAAGAACTCACGTGAGACGAGTGAAGAAAGCTAAAAACCACGGAAGAGAGAAATGTCTGTTCGAGGACATTTCATGAGGATGACTTCCAGGGCTGAGTGAATGTGTCTGGCTCTTTGTGGTCGAGAGCCACAGCTCTAGATGTTGGGGTCTGTCGGGCCCACCGGGCACGCCCTGTGCCGGCTCAGGCTCCCCGTGGGTTCCTCCACACGGGCAGAAATCGTGAAGAGTGCGAAAAGAGTGAAGAGAGGGAAGAGAGGAAGAGATAAATCGTTTGGTGCCTTTAAACTCTCTGGAGGCTGCGCCTCCAGGAGGTCCACGAACCAATGGTAACTTTCTCCTTTGGAGGGAAAGTTTACGACTCTTTGTCTGCGAGCATGGTATTTTGCATATGTAATTTGATTGGGTGTTGATGCAAAAACTACTAAGGTTTCTTAAAACACTAACATGTTGCAAAGGTATCAACATCTAATTTACACCATCTTTTAGATCATCAAAATACGAATTCAAAGAAACCAAACATGACATAGGTGGGTAAACGACTAGTCATCTATCATAACGCATGCATAAAACAGTAGAAAGACAAATACAACAGACAAAATTAAAATACAATGCAGTAATACTGTACACAATGACCTGGGCTATGTGTGATAGGAAGGTCAAAGAAAGGTTTGTCTGTGAATGAATAGGAAAGAGTCCATTTCTATAGGCATTGTGTCTTTCCTATAGGGAAATGTAGTGTGCTCTGCTTGCATTCCTTGAAGCAATAAAACCTCTTATCAGATAGTCGTCCTGGCAACTGAGCCCTTTTGGGGTGTTAGTTGCTTTGGGGGGGTTGTCTCCAGAGCTCCAGCATGTAGCTGGCCTTTTTGGGTTTAAATACTATTTGTTAAATGTAACAAATAACTGTTTCATTGCCATAGTTTTGTCTTGTTCCATTGCCTTGTTTATATGTCACTTTTGGACTGCTCACCGGTATTTGGACTCTGCCTGTTTATTTGGTTTTTGCTTTTGTCTTGCTTACGTTTCATTGTTTGTTTGGAGATCGACCCTGCCTGTCTTGACTACACTGTGTTAAATAAAGCTTGCATCTGGATCTTACACGCTTCCCTGGAGTCTCCATTACCGAATAGTTCGCCTACCAAAGATCCAGCGGCTTTTAGTACACAGATCACCATGGACCCTGCATCACGCCTTGTTCAGCTCCGTCAAGGTAACCGGCCCATCGAGCAGTATGTTATGGACTTTTGTAAACTTGTCACTTGGTGGTCTTTAAAGAAAGCTTTCTCAAAGACATTTTCTTTTATGGCTTATGTAAAGACATATCAAGTAAAATGCCAGGTCATCACCGCCACTGGTCTCTGGTACGTTACATCGACTTTGCGTTGCTTCTAAGTGGCTCGGCATTCACTGTGGGGATGGCTGATGATCAACCTTGCCGTCCTCCAGTATCTGCCACATCAAGGAACTTACATGTCATGTCCGGTATTGTCACCATCATGCCAGAGCCCCCTCAAGCCAAGCCTGTCAAACCAAAGTCTGCTAGAGTCATGCCTGCCAAGCCAGAGCCCTCTCATGCCAAGTCTGCCAAGCCAAAACCTGCTCAAGTCATGTCCACCAAGCCACAGCCTTCCCATGCCAAGCCTGCCAAGCCTGCCAAGCCAAAACCTGCTCAAGTCATGTCCACCAAGCCACAGCCTGTTCATGTCACGTATTCCGCTCCAGGGCCTGCTCACGCCATGCCTGCCACTCCAGGGCCTGAACCTGTCATGGCCACCCTTCCAGTGTCTGCACCTGTCATGGCCACCAACCCCAAGCCAGTCCACAAGATGGCCACCATCCCCAAGCCTGTTCACAAGATGGCTGCCATCCCCAAGCCTCTTCACAAGATGGCCGCCATCCCCAAGCCTGTTCACAAGATGGCCGCCCCATCTGAGTCCCCGGCCAAGATGGCTGCCATGCCTGAGCCACATCAATCCAAAATCATCTCATTTGAATCTCATCTCATATCTGCCGAACCCAAAGCTAATCAACTGATGCCTGATCCTCCGGTGTCAAGTCAAGTCAGGGCTGCACGTTCAGTGCCAAATCAAGTGACAGCTGTGTTTCCTGAGCCACGTCAAGTTACAGCTGTTACTTGGGAATCAAGTCAGGTTACAGCTGTAGTTTTTGAATCAAGCCACAGTCACAGCTGTTCTCCATGAGTCAAGGCAAGTCACAGCTGTTCTCCATGAGTCAAGCCTAGTCACAGCTGTTGTTCCCCATGAGTCAAGCCAAGTCACAGCTGTGTTTCCTGAGCCACGTCAAGTTACAGCTGTTGTTCCTGAGTCAAGCCACGATACAGCTGTTGTTCCTGAGTCAAGCTATGATACAGCTGTTGTTCCTGAACCAAGCCAAGTTACAGCTGTTGTTCCTGAGTCAAGTCACGTTACAGCTGTTGTTCCTGGGTCAAGTCAAGTTACAGCTGGGTTGTCTATGTTAAGCCAAACCACAGCTGCTCTCCATGAGCCAAGCCAAGTTACAGCAGATCTTCATGAGCCAAGTCAAGTTGCTGCTGTCTTCCCCGAGCCAAGCCAAGCCAAGCCACAGTTGACCTTCATGAGCCAAGTCAAGTTACAGCTGGTCTTCACGAGGCAGTTCAAGACACAGCTGTTCTTCACGAGTCGAGTCAAGTCATTGTTGATCTTTCTGAGTCAAGTCAAGTCACGGCAGACCTTCCAAAGCCACGTCACGTCTCAGCGGACCCCCCCAGAGCCTTGTCAGGTCTTAGCCGTCCTTCCAGAGCCCACGCTCCCAAGCCATGTGTCCACAGTGTCCACACCCTCAAGACCGGCAGGCATCCCACTATCTACTGTGCTGCCTGTAATGGCTGTTGCCATTTTGAGCATGTGGGCTACACGCTGTGCTCCAGAGGCCTCGTCTGTCAAAGAATTTGCGCCTATGCCTCCAGAGGTGTCGGCTCATGCTGTGGATCCTCCAAAGGAGGCGGCGTCCACCCATGAACTCACTGCCACGTCTGACCACGAGTCTGCGCCAGTGCCCCCGGAGGAGGTGGCTCTGGCTGCAGAACCTCCTATGGGGGCGGCGTCCAATCATGAACTCTCTGCCCATCATGTCACAGCCAAGAAGGCCTATCATGAACTCTCTGCCCATCATGTCACGGCCAAAGAGGCCTATCATGAACTCAACTCTTCGATTCTATTTTTCCTTAAATTTTCTTTAATTAGTCTTAAAAAGGTCTTAAAAAAGTCTTAAATTTACTCTCATAAAACCTGCAGAAACCCTGCATTTCCCCTCTAGCCTTTACCATGGCAATGGAATTGATCAATCGAGGTTCCAGGTGGGTGGTAGGAGGAGAACGTCTGCAGTCTGGACAGCGTCTTCCTCCTATTCGTGCCTACATGGATGACATGACCACCCTGACCTCCACCATTGCATGTACCAGACGTCTATTAGAAAAGTTACAGGACAACATAACATGGGCACATATGAAGCTAAAACCCAGTAAATCGACGAAACACCCATTCCGACGGTGTTGGAGATGCCAGTCAAGAGCTTAGGGCGATGGTACAATTCAAGTCTCAATGACTCAGATCAGATAGACCAACTGAGGGAAGAAACCATTAAAGGCCTTAAAAGAATAAATAACACCTTGCTCCCTGGCAAGCTGAAACTGTGGTGCTTGAAATTTGGTTTGCTTCCTCGGCTAATGTGGCCTCTAACAGTCTACGAGGTCCCCATTAGCAAAATTGAGAAGCTGGAGAGAACGGTCAGTTCGTATATCAAGAAGTGGCTTGGACTCCCACGATGTCTCAGTAATATCGGTATATATGAGAAAAGTGCCTTGGGACTACCTGTCTCTAGCCTCACTGAAGAATACAAGTGCACCAAAGTGAGACTGGACATGACCCTGACCGAATCTCAGGATGCTGTAATACAAGCAGCTGCTCCCAGATTGGTAACTGGGAGCAAGTGGACCCCGACTGAGGCCATACAGCAAGCAAAATTCGCTCTCAGCCATGGAGACATTGTAGGACAGGTGCAGCAGGGAAGAGGGGGTTTTGGACTTGGGAAAAGCCGACCCATATGGAACAAAGGAACATCTGCCCAGAGGAGAAAGCTGATAGTATCCGAGGTTCGGCAGCAAGAGGAGGCAGAGAGATGCATAAATGCACCATAGAAGTCTGCTATGTTGAGAAAATTCCTGAAATGTTTCCCTCAAAAAACATAATTTCTTTACAACTGAAGAAAGAATGAAATGAACATCTTGGATGACAAGGGGGTGAGTAAATTATCTGGAAATTTTTGTACTGGAAATGAACTATGATCCTTTATTTCCATTTTCCTGATTATACTTACATAGTTTTACTTACATGTGTGGAATGACATGAGGGTGAGTAATTAATGACAAAAATTACATTTTTGGGTGAACTAACCCTTTAAATAACATACTCTGCAGTAACAGTTTTTTTAATGGTGGTATTAGTACTTTTACTTAAATTTTACTTATACTTTCTCCACCCATGGGGTATCTAAGGGCAGCTATTATGCCCATTTTTACAATATGTCATATAAGTCTCAGGTGTAAAAGTACTCAATGCAGGAAAAGCAGCAAATCCTCACATTTGTGAAGTTGGAACCATGAAATTGTACTTCAGTAAATTGTACTGAGTTACAATCCACCACTGTGTATAACTGTGTATATGAGCAACATCTGGCAGCAAAAAAAAAGAGCTAAAATAAAGGTTGGTGGAAGACTTTTCAAATAAAAAATGAATTGAAATTACAGTATATTAATACACAAACATGTAGCATAATTTGTTGTGTGTTAATTTAACTGGATTTTATATAACTGGATCTAAATGTGTATATACATTTTTGAGGTCATTATTGAAAGTCAGCAGTGGACTTTGATGGTAATATTTCTGTATTTTAAATGCTGTCTCTGCAGAACTTGTATACATTGAAATACATATGTGGAAATGATTTGCCATATTCTAATAATTTAGGTTATGATTCCACAAGAAAAGAGGGCTCTGTTCCTAGATCCTCTGTGGGAGAGCAAAATAAATATCAAAAGGTGTCAAGATGTGACCAGGTAAACCAGCATGTTTTAAAAAAAGTTCTAAAATTAATGGGCAATACATATTAACCGTGTTTGAAAATACATTTATTTTCATTTGTTAGAGGTCCTTCATGAGACAGAGGGGCTATAATTTTTCAAGATGGGGTTGTGACACACTTCCTCATGCCAAACAACAGGATGGCGGTTCCTGTGGGCCCTTTTTTCTTAAAGAAACTATTAGGCAACCTGAAGTGTAATCAGACTACATAGTGAATATTGCTTGAATAACTTATCTATAGCATTCAGACAAGTCACAAGCATTAATGTACAGACCACATTCTCACATAATGTGTTATATTTGCTAGGTTTTCATGTACATTGTGTATGTTGAACAGCATATGCTCAATTTTCACTACATTGTTAATTACAATTTTTTAGCAACAAAATACCTATTTATTAAAAAGTGTCCATTTCAAATCTCCACTACAAAACATTAACAATTGTTTTTAGTTTGCTGAATGCAGCCTGAAAGACAAGCCACTTTAGTTTTCTACAACTTCACAAGACATGGCTGAACTTAGAATGGGAAAAGCTATTTGCATCCTACAGAACACGGGTGAGTATTAAAAGCAGTCATTGTTTTAAAGTTGACATTCACACAGTTTGGTCTCATGAGTTGGACTTATTTTTAGCAATTGTTACAGTTGATCCAAAGTAAGCGTAATGTGTGTTTTGCATATTCAATTATAAAGACTTCTGAACGTATTTTATGATAACATTACTTTTACCCTCCTTAGATGTCTTGACAGATCTCTGCTTTCTGTGTGGGGAAAGAGACGGTCCCCAAAATGTGATGGACTTGGTAAGCATTTTTTTTCTCACTCAAACTCTGTAGACATTAAACTGCACATTGTCACACCCCTGTGGACTGTTTTGTTTAGTTTTTCCCTCCAGTGTCTTTATTTGGTTTTTCCTGTTCCGTTTCTAGTTATTACGTCATTGGTTGATCACTCACACCTGTCCTTGGCTAATCAGCTGTTCTGTTTAAGATTGATTCAGTTCCGTGTTCATGGTCTGTTCTTGTATTGTCATCCATATATTGTCGCTAATGTCGTTATATGTGAGTTGACGTCATGTTTGCGTGTGGTTTCCCTGCTGTTCCTGTTCCCTGGTTTGGATTATTATAATAAAGTACGTGTTCATGATTTCCTCGTCCCTACTCCTCCTTCCCGCACACAACGCCTGACAGAAGAACGGACCCAAAAACAAAGATGTTCTGGGCTGAGGATTTCTTCTTCAATATCCAGCAGGCGAACAAGCCTTTGGAGCAGTATGTGGAGGAATTTGAGCGTTTTACACCTGGTGAGTTGGAGCGATTCTACGATTAACGCGTGTTTTCAGATGGGGCTAAAAGACGATCAGCTGTTTTGTTCCTTAACTCCTGACGATTGCCGCAAACCCGTAGCAGATTTTATTAACCATGTCCTTGCTCTTAATAACTCCAAGTTCTATTTCGATATGGAGGATTCTAATCCTCCCCCCATCCGAAAGCACGCGGACGCTCCAGCTCACCACCAGCCAGCGTCCCCCACCTGCTGCTCCAATGAGCTCGCTCCCTCCGTTCCTCCCTCGCTTTCTCCAGTCCTCCAGGGCTCCACCTTCATCCTCAGCCCAGAACTCAAGTCAGCCTGCAGCCCCCCCGCGCTCTGGGCCGCTGGCTTCTAATATGGCAAGCCACATATGCCATAAGGACGTTATGGACCAATTTGGATTACTCTTTCCTTTGTCTCCACTGGTCCCGTCCAGCCCTCCCACGTCTCCGCTGGTCCTGTCCAGTCCTCCAGAGCCAGAGCGCCGTCCAGAGCACCCTCCGGAGCCCGCGCCGCCAGAGCACCCTCCTGAGCCAGCGCCTCCTAAGCCCGGTCCTCCTGTACTCTCCTGGGCTGACAATACCCTTATTTCCTCCAAGAAAATTTTGGCGGGGGGGGGGCTACCCTCAAGAACTGTGTGCCCCGCCATGGCCGCCTGGACTGTGTACTCGGCCATGGCTCCCCGAGCTCCCTGACCCCCCATGGAATCCTGGACTATATGCTCCGCTATGGCTCCCCGAGCTCCCTGATCCGCCATGGGTCCCTGGACTGTATGCTCCGCCGTGGCTCCTTGACCCGCCATGGCTCCCTGAACTCCCGATCCGCCCTGGAGACATTCCTCCTCTCCCTCCTGTGTCTGCCTTGCACAAGCCTCCAGGGCACCCACCCCCACTCCCCATTGTATTTGTTACGGCGCGTGTTCATGGTCTGTTCTTGTATTTTCATCCATATATTGTCGTTAATGTCGTTATATATGTGAGCTGAGGTCGTGTTTGCGTGTGGTTTCCCTGCTGTTCCTGTTCCCTGGTTTGGATTATTATAATAAAGTACGTGTTCATGATTTCCTCGTCCCTACTCCTCCTTCCTGCACATGATGCCTGACACATATAATGTTCTTTAAAATGTATAATACATAATTTCATAATATTTTTACGAACATCAGTTTAGCGGTGACGTATGTAAGCGGTGGTAACACTGTCCGTGTGTACAGAAAATGGGACATGAACAAAACTACATAGTCCTGTTTGCAGAATTATATGGTTTAGTCGTAATGATTTACGTCTTAAAAAAATAAGTCTTATTTTTATTTACTGTGTTTTTGAAGTTTGTTTAACCCTCTGGTTGTGTTCGGATTCCTGTCACACTTGTGGTGTTCCCGGTCAAAAATGGCCGGACTCCAAACAATTGCTTATAAATCTGTCATTATGCTATATTATCACTAAAGATTGGATTCATTCTTTTTGTCAACTTGTTTTCTTTCATTTAGGACTGGTTTCGTGTTTCTTTTTGCATCCATTTAATCGTAGGCCTCATTTTTCTGAGAGAAGGTACCACATTTTTTGAGTGAAAAAAATAATTTTTATGAATAACTTTCACAATATGAGATAAAAAATTATAAAAATTTGCATGGTTTCTCACACTAATGTCCTTGAATGATTAATCAGGAAGTTTCCTTTTAAATGTTTTTATTTTTTACAAAATTGCAAAAAGTCCCACTTGTGGTGTTCCCGGTCAAAAATGACCGGACTCCAAACAATTGCTTATAAATCTGTAAATATGCTATATTATCACCAAATATTGGATTCAATCTTTTTGTCAACTTGTTTTCTTTCATTTAGGACTGGTTTTGTGTTTCTACTTGCATCCGATTAATTGTAGGCCTCATTTATCCGAAAGTAGGCAAAACTGTACAAAATTGCAGAAAGTCACTTGTGGTGTTCCTGGTCAAAAATGACCAGACTCCAAACATTTGCTTATAAATCTGTCATTATGCTATATTATCACCAAATATTGGATTCAATCTTTTTGTCAACTTGTTTTCTTTCATTTAGGACTGGTTTTGTGTTTCTATTTGCATCCGATTAATCATAGGTCTCATTTATGTGAAAGTAGGCAAAACTGTACAAAATTGCACAAAGTCACTTGTGGTGTTCCTGGTCAAAAATGACCAGACTCCAAACAATTGCTTATAAATATCTTGTTATGGTATATTATCACCAAATATTGGATTCAATCTTTTTGTCAACTTGTTTTCTTTCATTTAGGACTGGTTTTGAGTTTCTATTTGCATCTGATTAATTGTAGGCCTCATTTATCCGAAAGTAGGCAAAACTGTACAAAACTGCACAAAGTTACAAAACAGCTGGCCATTGAAAGTGAATGGGGAAGAATGAAAGTAAAAGAAACAACTGGTGTTCAGGAGCATTTTGTGCTTGCAAACATAAAGGCCTTGGACCTGTGCATGTATAGATTCATGTATACTCACGCTATCTCACAAACTATTGTGAGTATTATATTTATTTCATCCTACCTTGGACTGCATGCAATATGCTTTTATGATAACTCACTGATAAACCTCTCATACACTCACACGCTCAAACTGCATTGTCTTTAGCTTAGGTTTTGAGGCTTTCATGTTCTCACAGAGTAGACAAAAGTTACAAATAAATGCTTTAGCACAGAGAGAGCTTCAGCTTGTTGTTTCATAATATTGTCTCAGTTTGACAGTGTCAGTGTGCAGGATATATAGAACTAAAATAACAGTTTTGGTTTGTTGTTCCATTAAATGTTATAATACAAATAATCTTAACGTGTTCTTTTTTGTGTGTCACGATGGTCAGATTTAACAGGAACAGCATAAGTGTTACTTTGTGCCCCTTTTCAGAACATAAAATCATTTCAAAATAAGGATCCTGCTTTTTGTGATCTTCCCCATTCACTTTTAATGGCTGGCCATTTTTGATGAGTGTGACTTTTTTGTACAAAATAAAAGCATTTAAAAGCAAACTTCCTGATTAAACATTGAAGCACACTAGTGTGAGAAACAGTGCAAATTTTCATTTTTTCTCTCATATTGTGAAAATTATTCACAAAAAATGCTTTTTTCACTCAAAAAATTAGGTGCCTACTTTCAGAAAAATGAGGCTTACGATTAATCAGATGCAAATAGAAACAAAACCAGTCCTAAATGAAAGAAAACAAGTTGACGAAAAGATTGAATCCAATATTTGGTGATAATATAGCATAATGACAGATTTATAAGCAATTGTTTGGAGTCCGGTCATTTTTGACCGGGAACACCACAAGTGTGACTTTTTGCAATTTTGTACAAAATAAAAGCATTTAAAAGCAAACTTCCTGATTAAACATTCAAGCACATTAGTGTGAGAAACAGTGCAAATTTTCATAATTTTTTTCTCTGATATTGTGAAAATTACATATAGCATAATGACAGATTTATGAGCAGTTGTTTGGAGTCCGGTCATTTTTGACCGGGAACACCACAAGTGTGACTAAGTGAAATAAAAGCCACAAAAAATTACGAAAATCCGAGAAAAATTTCTGAGATGTACTTATACCCTGTGTGAACAAAGTCAGTAAGTTTGACTTCTACACCCAGGAGGAGGAGCAGATGGAGTAAAGAGATTTGAGGCACATGTCAACAAATGCCAGAGTCCGGTTTAAACACAAAGTGCTTTTACTCACATGAGAATGGCCGTAAAAGAGCCTGAACAAGCAAACAATTAATGGTTTGAATGGTTAGCGAATTTGTGGGGAGAATGGGGATACGGGCTGTGTGATACTGTGTTACCAATTTTGGAAGTAGGATTATTGGGGTAATTGTGCCTGCCATGCATTTTTCAGCTTGTATCCAGCTCAGTACAGAGACTGGGGAAAACTAGCGTCTCCCATTAAATGGTTAAATTTGATATACATCCTAATACCATGTTTTCTGAACATGGGTGAAGATGAGCTAACGATAGTAAAAGTTACAGTGAAATGCATTCAATGACTTAATGAGACAATAATTGGTATTGAAATTATGGGGCATTTAGTTTTGATGATAAGCCTATAATAATGATAATCTATATATCTATATATATATTCTTTTGCTTGCAAGAAAACCAGGGCCTGTACTCACAAAAACAACCTTAGTATGTTTTCTCTTATTTCACAAATTTAAGAGGGTGATCAATTACATGAAAATCAGAAATGAAGAGTATAAAAGTGATGTGATGACTTAAATTTGCTTTGAGATTTGAAATTGTAAGTGATACTCATGTTTGGTGTCTGTGTAGTGACTGAGGGTCTGACCCATATCAGGAATGCAGTAACAGTGCTTATTCGTTTAGCCCGGCTCACAGATAGTGAATGTGGTGATTTAGGATGATTCTAACCATTATTGTAATCAAACATTTTAATTTAATAGAGTGAGTAGTAATGAATTTAATGAGTAGTTATCAATGAATGATAAAAAGGGGGAAATTGTGAAAGAAAAATTTATTTTACTCATCTATGTGCTTATGGAATATTGTGTAAGGGTCTGCTTTATTTAAACCTGCTAAAAGAATGACATAAGAGAAGGGTGTTAGGGCCCTAAATATAAAGATTTGATTCTTGGGAGTATGACGTAGCAGAATGTCTTTGTCTGACTCTTACAACATGTGGAAAGTTACCAGTTAGGAGATGTAACCTTGAAGGCTAGGGAAGAGATATAAATTGGAGTGAGCCCTCCCTTATGGGTCGCACTCTGCAGTAACCTGTGTTTCTGTATGACTGTCTGACCTTCTTTGCAAGGAATAAAATTATAAAAGACATTTGACTGAGTTTGTCTCTTACTTTGGTGAGAGTCGGTTTGATTTTGCCACAACAGTATATTTGTACAGTAAGTAGTTTATCAGTCAAAACTTTTACTATATTTAAGAAGTGGATTTAGGCAAAATATAAAAACAAAATAAAATCAAATACATTTTAGGAGCATAGTTAAACTGCATATACAAACAGTTATTACAAAAAAGCCAGTACACAAAACGCATTTTGTATTTTATTATGTATGAAACATTATACATGGTTATATGTGATATTGAAATACAACTCCTGATTTCATCAATAATAACAAAGTTACATTTAAAAGTAAAGGTTTTTTTTGGCATTTACCACAGGAAATCTAATTAAAAGTATTTTTAATGATGTATGAAACAAAGATGATTGTATGTGTAATTGAAAGAATCAATGAAAGCAATAGAAAAATACAGCAATGGATACAATTTAAAAAGTGCAGCAACAAATTAAGGTGATCATATATTCCAGTATATAGTTTGCATGGAGATTATAATCATTTATTTTAATATTATGAAGACAAAGTTTTTTTTTTTTCTCCATATCAGCACACAATTGTAATATATATCATCTGATTTACTCAGTGACAGAAATGCTTACATGCATTGAACAGAAGCAAGCCCAGCTGCTTTTCTGATTTCTCGAGCCGTATTTGCCAGATCATTTAGTCCTTCTCTTAAGAGGTACTGAGTGGTAGCGAAAGATATTCCTGCAGCAGCAACACTGCCTAAACCTGGAAGAAGACTCAAAAAATATTCAACAGTAGCAATGGTAGCAACCGCAGCAGACACTTGCAATCTGGTCAGTGCTTTTTCTCGGATGGCAGTAGCTAATTTAGATTTAGACAGATCTTTGAGGTGGGGTTTGTTAACTTTTTCTGATAGCCTTGTCAGTGATCTTTCATCTAAACCAAATGCGTAATAGCACCTTGTGACAAAAAGCACGAAAATGCCTAGATCACATGCTGCTGATAGGCCAGGCAAAGGGACGACTGCTACACCGGCAGAGGCAAGAGATGCAGCCCAGATCATCCGTTTAAACATACTGATCTTCTTCTCAAGAGATGCAGCAGAACACACTGGCCAGGATTGTAGAAGAGCATACTTCTTGTGTTCTGGAAGCTCATCTTCAAGAATGTTTTGAAGTGATTCAAAATCATACTCCTCCAAATCATGAGACGATATCAAGAAAACTTTGGGGTCTCCCAGTTCTTTCAGGTTTTTCTGACAATCCTCTCTTATTATGGAAAGAACTTTCTGCTCATCAAATCCTTTTTTCTTTTTCTCTGAAGAGATGTCATTGTCAATTTTGGAACGAACAAAGTAAAAGCCTTTCTTCTGTTTTCTTATTTCTTTAGCCAGCATGATGTCATTCTCCATGAACCTCACTGAGGTAAGGATAATGAAGAAATCATAGTTGTTAAACTTGACATCTTTCAGGTATTTTTTTGCTTTGAAGTTTGGGCTTCCTATGCCAGGCAGGTCCCAGATCTTCACATTTGGCATTTCAGGATGTTCATACATGGTGGGCTCCACTGTAGTTTCTGTGACTCCAGTAGGTGCTGCTCCAACATCGTCATCCTTTAGACCTCTAAGCGCATTTACAAAGGAAGACTTTCCTGATCCTGTTACTCCAGTCACAGCGACGTTAAGTGAGACATTAAAAAACTGGTCCATTTTCATTTTAGCTTTTGCTGTAGCCTTTTCCAGAGTGGACTCGCCCGATGTCTTTATTGCATCAACAACAGCAGGGTCTTGATTTTCCATGTTCTGAATGGCAAACTTAAACATTGATGAATGCTAAGAATTAGAGACATAATACTTATTTAAAGTAATATTCTAACTGTCAATACATGATTTTAATTACCTGAATGTTTTGGTTCCAGGAGGAGTAATGAAACACCTGTTTTAAATACAGAAATTAAATATTAAACCAATATTAAACAATTTTGCTGTTGTCACCGAACAAAAATTATAACCACAGAAATAACAGACAATCCCAAATAATATAAATAAACATATTTATAAATATATTATTAGTATTAATTTCCTAAATTTTGCATGAATTGGCAAAGTGTGAAGCATAAATTTAAACGTTCCACTTCCAGAACAACAATTTACAAAAAATTCACTCACCCCCTTGTCATCCAAGATGTTCATGTCTTTCTGTCTTCAGTTGTAAAGAAATTATGGTTTTTGAGGAAAACATTTCAGGATTTTTCTTCATATAATGGACTTCAGTTGTGCCCCCGGCACAATAATAAAATTTTTATACTTTTTAAGCACGAAAGCTTGTGTAGCACAGGCTCTGGGATGTGCGTTCTTGAATGATTCGTTCATTTTGAATCAATCTTTAATGTGACTTGGGAAGAACGAGTCTTCTCGGGGAGTGATTCGTTCAGTCGTGCATGCACAACATCCTATTAGTTTTCGACTCGAATAAAGATTTGTTCATTTTGCTGAACGAGACTCAAAGGTCCGAGTCTGTAAAATTATCCGAACTTCCCATCACTAGTATGAATCACGTCTAAGTTCATCATCTGTGTATTCCGGCTCAAAAAGGTAGAGAATGGCGAAAAACTCCATCTTATTATCTCCTACAACTTCAGAGTCGTCCGACATTGTTGTAGCTTTTTGTTTGTAAACAACGTTTGACTTACTTGCACTTTCTTAGTCTTTGCATGTTTGCTTTGTAAACACTAGGTCTGTGGTTCTGCCTACGCTCTGCGTGGCCTTTCGATGCGATTCAATAGTATGTAGTGACGTGAACGCGCTTCTCAGAGCCTGTGCTACACGAGCTTTTGTGCTTAAAAAGTATATAATTTTTTATTTTTTCGAAAAAAATGACCGATCGTTTTGCTAGATAAGACCCTTCTTCCTTGGCTGGGATCGTTTAGAGCCTTTTGAAGCTGCATTCAAAACTACGTTTTGAAAGTTCAAAATCAGGGGCACAATTGAAGCCCATTATATGAAGAAAAATCCTGAAATGTTTTCCTCAAAAACCATAATTTCTTTAAGACTGAAGACAGAAAGACATGAACATCTTGGATGACAAGAGGGTGAGTAAATTATTTGTAAATTGTTGTTCTGGAAGTGGACTTCTCCTTTAATTATTTTTACTTAAACTATTTGGAAACTGGCAGTGAATTTCTGTAAGCTGTGTGCTGTAAAATTCCAAATGTATCTAGATTAAATACAAATTTTGTCAAAACAAAATTTGACGTCGGCTTTAGAAAGCATAGAAAGCTGGAAGCATTTTGAAATCTTGAAGATTTGAATAGACTAATGCTGCCTTTTCTTGAATTTGGAATTATCGTAAATACGAGTTTCCTAATCAGAAACTGGACAGGAGTGGCCTCTCAAGCTGTATTTGCTGTAAAACACTGAGATTATTTTGATACTTGAGTTTCAGAGTTAGGCGGGCCATAAACTTTAAACATGGTGGAGGGAACAATGATTGCTGTGTTCAGTGCTGTTCTTTATTAGTTTTTTTTTTTTTCAACATGACAGCTACATCACATTGTCTTGTCATTAAAGTAGTGCCAATTTATGTATATGAACAATCATTCAAAACATGTTGTATGTTTTAGAAACTGAAATAAACATGTCTTTGGCCGAAATTTCAGAATTGTCAGCAAGTGATTGGTTATCAACCAATGGAATATTACAGTTTATTCTTTCTGATTACAAAGCATTTGAAAGCGACAAGCTTGTAATCACTACTTCACAAGAGGGAAATATGACATTTCCAATAGCATGTGAAGGCTGCATTAATGCACGGTTACTTCCTGGTTTTAGATAAACCATCTCAGTCATTTCCTGACAGTGCCCTTTGCTCGGTTTCTCTACATAATCTATTCAGAATTTTAAGAAAAGTTTTGTTTGTCTATGTGGACCACATATACAGTTTCAAGAATGACAAACATGATTGTAAAAAATGAGTGTGTAAAAAATTGTGAAAAAGAGTGAACACAAGTAAATTGTTCCGCTTGTCATTTCTTATGAATATTAACCATGATTTTATTGTAGTAAAAGTGTAGTAACCATGGATTTTGGCATATTAATTACATTTGCATAAGCACACTTTCTCAGTTCCTGAAAGCAATGAGGCAGAAGAGGTTTCTGTGAGGGTCTCAAGAGTCTCATCAAATGATGTTTCTTATCTTTATATGCACAGGATGTTCTTTAGAACATCCACATTGTCAATTCAGGAACCGTCTATCAGTGTAGGTCTATTGTCAGGATAGATACACTGAGTACTATTGATTCTAAACTAGCGGTGTGCCTACTATTCAGTTGATTGTCTTTAAAGAAAGAGAACAAGCTTGAAATCTGATTGGATTATTTTGGTTACACTTTATTTTGATAGTCCATTTTAGACACTACTAACTATAAGTAACTTTGCAACTACATGTCAACTAATTCTCATTCATTTGTAACTACATGTCTACTAACTCTGTTAGGTTAGGTTTAGGGTTAGTAGAATAAGTTGACATATACTTGCAAAGTTTAGAAGAGTGTTAGAAGATATTAAGCAGACAGTCTACTAATACTCTAATGACCAGCTGACGTGCAGTTGCAAAGTTACTTACTGTTAGTAGAATGTCTAAAGTGGACTATCAAAATAAAGTGTTACCATTATTTTTTCTAACAGTGTATACTGGGCATAAAGCAGCCTAACCAATTAACTTCAAATGTTGAAATGCCTTAAAACCATTTATTTCAGCTCTTCATTTTATTCCTATTGTTCATCATACACAACTGATAATTTGCTTAAAAATTCAAACCAGAACATTTTAGAATTAAATAAGCCACAGTTCACACTGAACAGCATGAGTTAAAAGTTATAACAATAGTTTTTCACTGAAAACTAAGATTAGTTAGTGTAGTTTTAATCTCAGAATTAAGAATTGTTCATTTAAAAACAAATCACAAAAACTAAAAACCAGTTCATCTGTACAGTCATAAAAACAAATTAACATTCACTCGTTCACTAACTACAGTTCACATATTCATGAATCAGCTGACTCCTATTAACTAACTGTGGTTTCAGAAGCAGTTATGGCTTTTTATCAGTTCGTTCCACACAATAGGGTTCAACAGCGGTTATAACTGAGACAGTGCGTTTCAACTAATACCCCACTCACCACCCCGCACATTGCTCTAAACAGCACAGTAACCTTTAATGGCACCATGAAATGGTCAGATTAAAGATCATAAAATTCAGTGTTACAATAATTGAAAGATATTTGATGTAACGGAGTGAAGGAAGTAAAGTTCTTACCTGTAAAACTATACTTTCAATATTTTTGGGTGTGCTGTGTCAAAGCTTTGGACAGTTTCTACTGCAAACAAGACTGTACAGTTCACAAGCCACTTCCTCTTCACTCAATAAGGGGAATGCCCTTTCTTGTAGGAGGACTCAAGTAAGCATATAATATTCCCTCCCATGGTTATATCATTTAGAGGCTACTTATTTTGGGCACTAATTTATTCATGGTGTACCTTATTTAAATAACACCTGCCTGGGTGGGGTGGGTTAGCATGTTCACTGCATGTATATCCCAGCTGGTTCTTCACATCTGCTATGCACTCCCACAGACCACTCTGCTGAGACTGGTTGGCAACCTTCGTTTAGAATGGTCGTTTCTCAATACCAAATACGCAAAGCTCGGACTTGTGTCCTTTGTAGTTCGGACTTTTTGACTTGGGAGTACGAACTCCCGAGGACGGGAGAACGCAAGTCCTGTAATTCTGCAAATGGAACAGCAGTGTACTTGATAACGTCAGTCAGCTCGCCTTTTCTACTCCGGTTATCTTCACTGTATGTATTTACAAAGAGACGAAATATGATATCAACCACCACTGCCTCTTTTCGATTTCATTTAAACATATTAATAGCTGCAAAAATATAGTTCAGGACATTACAGTGAAACAAAATATTATATTTAAAAGCACTGCCTCTTTTCTGTTTCATTTAAACATATTAATTAATAATTAAACATAATAATTAGAAATGTGGTTCCTGCAGCGCTTACACGCATAACAATAAAACGAAGTGATATCAAACACCACTGCCTCTTTGTTTTCTTCAAAATATAAACCACAACCCTCTTTTTGTACTCATTTAAAAAAATAAAACATATTAATATGTGATTTAGGCAATATGTGCACTGTGTATAATACATCTTTACTCTATGTATAATAAAATGAAACATGACAAGCACAACTCTGCCTTTTTTGTTAAATGTCAGTTTTAATGAACAATATTAGCCATTATAAAAGTATAAGTATAAAGTATAAGAGACTTATGTATTCGGAAATGAGGACAAAAGCAAACAATTCAGTCAAATGCATGCTAAAAATTCAGCGTTGAATTATGATTGATAAATAAGTAATTTATGAAGCATAACTTTGTCCTCAGGCAAAACGATATGTCCTGGAATAAATAATAGATTTACGAGACCAAAAATTAGCTGTTAGATTTACCCAAAACGAATTATATCTCTTGCTTAACCACTACAGAGACGTGAGGACCAGCGGCAAACGTCAGAAGTTATAGCCGTGGTGAGGCTGTCTCTGCGGGATACACGACCACTGAGCACCCGGTGTTCGCCTGGAACTCACGTCTCGACATTCTCGCCTGAAATACTCTTAAAACTTAATTTCATGACTCAATAACAGTAATATTTTGAAAATTATGCGGGTTTTCGCCTCCGCCATTAATGCTCGCTGATTGGTGCAAAATGCATTCTGGGATACATGGCTGCCTCAAGTTCGCGCAAGTCTCTTCTTCTTCTTCTTTCTATTTTTGGCAAACCGCACCTATCAGTGCATTACTGCCATCTGCTGGAGACTCGGATCAGAAACTTTCCTATCAGAGATCCCCTCCCTCCCAGCCACATGAAGCCAAAGTCCCGGCAGCGCTGCGTGTTCAGCTCCTCTGCCTGCACCTCCAGCACCATGTAGCCCATGGATAAAGAAGCAACTCCTCTAATATATACTAACAAATCTAACACTCCACTACAGTAGTCTATATATCATACATCCATACCTATCCACATTTATACTTTTCCACATTCATACCTAAAAGCTTTCTTATTTCTTATATTAAATTCTATGTATTAATCCTGTACTATCTAAGAAGCTGAACAATGCATTAATAGTATTATGGCCCGAATCTGAGTTTAATATACTTTCTAATGATAACTCTTTCCTCTCTGTCCTCCATACCACTTCTTGAAACAACTCCCTTTCCTCTTCATACTTCCTACAGTTAATAACCACATGCTCCACCGTTTCATCTTGACCGCACCACTCACACAATCCTGTTGGATGTTTAGATACTAGTTGAAGTGTTTTATTCAGACCTGTGCGCCCAATTCTTAATCTTGAGATGATCATTTCCTCTCTCCTTGTTTTTCCCCTACTCATTCCTTTTCCAACTTTCCTTTGTATTGTATATAAATGCCTCCCCTTAGTCTCATAATCCCAGTACCGTTGCCATCTCTGCATCACATTCTCTTTTATTACAGACTTAATTTCACTTATACTATGAGTTAATTCAATTTCCACTCTCTCATCCTCTACTGCCTGCTTAGCCAACTTATCAACCTCTTCATTACCCTTCATTCCCACATGAGCTGGAACCCACATGAATTGTATTTTTATTCTCCTTTACTGCAGAAAAAAAAGATTTTGAAGAATTTCTGTAACTAAATCTGGTCTTGTTTTTGATTGATGATTGCTAATACTCACTAATGCTGAACTTGAGTCAGAACAAATAACCGCCTCTCGTATTTCGATTTCTTTGATCATCTGTACTGCTAACAGAATAGCCATCATTTCACCAGTATATACTGCCAAATGATCAGCAATTCTCACCTTTTTCTTCATCTGAATCTTTGGGATATATACTGCTACTCCTACTCGTCCTCCACTTCTGGAAGCATCAGTGAATATAAGAGTATTATTTCCATACTTAATATTTATATACTCTCTTGCTCTAATTACTTCCATTGCCTTATCTCCATCTTTTTCCCTCATCTCCAATAAAGTTAAATCTACTTTTGGACATGGCATAATCCACAAAGGGATATGTGGATGAATTACTCTTGCCAAGCACTTATATTCATATAAACCCATCTCACTTATTAATCCTGTGACAGTCGAACCAAAACTCTTATACCTCATCAGCCCTTGCTCCCAACAACTCTCTATTACCTTTTTTGTTCTGCATCCTGACTCTTAAGGTTTGACCAATACACTGCCATCAGCTGCTGTCTTCTGATATCAAGTGGCATTTCATTTGCTTCTACCTGCAGAGATGCAATTGGAGTTGTTATATATGCACCACAACAGATTCTCAATGCCTGCGCTTGAATTCTATCCAGTTTTACTAAATGACATTTAGCAGTTAACCCATATGCCATGCTTCCATAATCTAACACAGATCTAATCATTGCTATATAGACTGTTTTTAACGCCCTTCTATCAGCTCCCCATTCCTGACCCGCCATACATTTCATTATATTTAGAACCCTCTTACATTTATTTACTATCTTGTCTATATGCTCTTTCCATGATAATTTGGAATCCAGCCACATTCCTAAGAATCTAACTAAGGATACTCGTGCTAACTCTTTATTGTATATTTTTACCTTCAGATCATTATCTACTTTTTTATTAGAAAATATGATTGTTTGCGATTACTCCACTGAGAACTTGAATCCCCACCTATATGACCAATTAATTACTTCATTCACAGCCTTCTGCATTTTCTCCATATACTTAATATTCCTTCCTCTAAACCACAGAGCACCATCATCTGCAAACAGTGATCTTCCAATACTCCTATCTACATTACTGAAAATGCCATTTATCATTAATATAAAAAGTACTGGACTAATTACACTTCCCTGGGGCGTGCCATTTTCTACTACTCCTTGGGAAGAAACAGATTGTCCTACTCTTACTCTTATTGTTCATTGCTTCAGAAAATCACTAATCCAGTTAAACATTCTGCCCCCTATCCCCATCTTCTCCAATTTCACCATCAAGTCTTCTCTCCATAGCATGTTGTACGCTTTTTCTATATCAAAGAACACTGCTACTACTGATTCCTTGTTTGATAAAGCCTTCTTTATTTCTGCTTCTAGACACATAACTGGATCCATAGTTCCTCTACCTACCCTAAACCCACTTTGAGCTAGTGTAAATTTCTTCTCTTTTTCTAAAAAATACATTAATCTATCTGTAATCATTCTCTCCATTACTTTACCCATATGAGATGTGAGGGCTATTGGTCTATAATTAGCTGGGGTACTGGGATCCTTCCCTGGCTTTCTTATTGGCAATATCATTGCCTCTTTCCAACTTTGAGGCAAAAAATCCCTGTCAGTGCATCATCACTTAACTGCTTAATCATAGTATAATTTATATCATCCTGACCACGAGCAGATTCTTTCATTCTCCTCAGTGCTCTTTTCAGTTCAGTCATTTCAAATGGAACATCCAATAAATTATCATTAACCTTTCTTTTATCCATTAATTGAGGATATTCTTTTAATATTTCCTCCCTTGATCTCTTAAACACTTCTGTCAAATTCTCAGTGCTATTTACCTTAATGAATGCTTTGCAAAACATTTCTGCCCTATCACTATTTTCTACTGCTATATTATCACCTTCACACAAAACAGGGTACTCAGCCACTTTCCACAAGCCATTCATCTTTTTGATCATGCTCCACACTTGCTCTATTGATGTATTTCTCCCTATTGTACTGTAAAATTTCCTCCAATATTGCTTTTTTGCTCCTCTTACCACTTTTTTAACTTCTGCCTGAGCTCGTTTATACTCTATTAAATCATGATAGTTGTGTATTTTCCTGACCTTCCTATAAGCCTTCCTTTTCTTCTTAATAGCTTCATCACACTCCTTGTTCCACCATGGCAGCATCCTAATTTTCCTTCTTCCTTTACTCTTAGGAATGTTACTTTGAGCTGCACCTTTAATGATTTCTATGATTTTCCCATTAATATATTCTATATCATTCTCTTGCGTTGCTTCAACTAATTTAAAACCATCCTCCACCATCTTGACATACTCAGTCCAGTTTGCCTTCTCAAATTTCCATCTCCCTCTTCTACCTTCACTTCTTTCTGCTAATACATTCAAATTTACCTTAATCATGCACTGCTTCTCGACCTGATATCATGTCTATCCTTGTGCCACCCCCTTCATTAAGACATATCAAATTCATTTCATCCATTAATTCTTCAATAACCTGACCATTCCTATCCATCCTACCTTCTCCCCACAAGTTACTATGGGCATTGAAGTCCCCACACCAAATCACCCTATCTTTACTTTGACCTTCTACATTCTTCAATTCATCCAATACCATCTGCTTACATGGGTTATAAAAATGAATTATTACAATACTCCTATCTTCACTCCATATCACTACCACCACATACTCCATTTCAATTCCCTTCCCCAAAACTCGGTATTGAATTCCAGATTTAATAAACGTGATACATCCACCCCCACTTCCCTTTTCCCGGTCTCTCCTTACAGAACTGTATCCTTTTATTACAAAATCTAGATTAGGCTTCAGCCATAACTCCTGTACGCATATCACATCTGGCTTTTCATTCATCTGACTTAAGTAACCCTTAAATTCCAACCCATTAGACACCAAGCTCCTAGCATTCCACTGTAATATGATTATCATCAAGACTAGTGCCCTCCCCATGATTCTTGACTCGACTGAATATCTGAAGTTAGACCATCTCTAACCACTTCCCATGTCAGCCCTTTAATATCCAGAAATCTGTCTGCCGCTCTCACCATAATTTGTATTTTCTCTGTCCTTCTTTCAGACTGTGCAGTACAATTGATAACCTCTGCTATAAATAACACAATTTTTTTTTTACTTACTAACATTGTGTCTTCTGAGATCCTACTGTTCTTTACCTAATTTCTGGACTGATCTCTCATTTCATCCTTATTTTCTTTCTCCTTCTTTCTTAAGTCCACCCTTTTTACTGCTTCTGCATATGACATTTTACTTGCATCTCTTTCTTTTTGGATTTCTATTGCTCTCTTCCTGGCCTTGCACCCTCCATATGCCACACTATGTGCCCCCCCACAGTTACAGCATTTTGCATCCACATTATTTCCACAATTCCCATAATCGTGCTCTTCCCCACAACGTGCACATCTTTTTTTGGATCTACAGACACCGGCAATGTGACCATATCTTTGACAATTATAGCATCTTAATGGTGCTCGCACAAACATTCTTACAGGAAAACAAACATATCCAATCATCACTTTACTTGGCAAAGCTTCACTTGCAAAACACAACATTACTGAAAGACTCCCCACCCTATTTCCTTCCTTATTCATTAGCAATCGTTTCGCCTCAATTACATTTCCTCCTTTTATGTTCTTTTTCAGTTCTGCCATATTAACATCTATTGGGACCCCCGTTATCACTCCACATACCCATGTCTTATCACTTATTTGTCTACAGCTTGAAACTTCCTGTCTACAAACCACCTTCATTCTCATCACCTTATCTCTCTGCTCTTCACTGTTACAAATCACCATCAAAGCTCCATCTTGAAGAATTTTTGCACCCTTAACTTCACCTGCCATCCTCCTCATCTCATTTGTTAACTCAATTGGATTAACAGTTTTAACTCCATTCCCCTCTTTAAACCGCACAATCACTTTAAATTCTTCTCCCTCTTCATTCCTTAACTCTCTTTCACTGTCATCATCAGTACTCACTGAATCCTCCACATTATCTTTTTTCCTCTTTTTTCCTGTACTACTTTTTCCCCCACCTTCCATCTGAGTCCAATCTGTCTCCATTTCATTTACTTCCTCAGAATCATTTATACCACCACTTGTTTCTGATCCAGCTTCAACTCTTTTTTTATGGCTTGATTTCCTCATTTTCTAGTTTGAACTTGAAATGTATTGAAATGTCTTTATAAATCTCTCTCTTTGGAGTCGTTATGCCATTATACTCCCTATAGATTTTTACTCAAAAATAAAAGCTATTTAAAGGATTTGTATATATGTGCTTTAGTTAAATATGAAGCTATTTTGCTCAAGATGCCTTAAAAGAAGATACCAAAGATGATCATAACGATCGATATCTGAAGAGTTTATTTATTTATTTTTTTACCCCTTCTCATTAACATTCTGATATTAAAATTAATTAAAACACCAATAATAAAAACAATTAGATAAATTAGCTGATTACCTTAAAAGTCCATAGATATTGGCATCAGTTCATACTGCTGTTAACACTTTCTCCAGCAACGGATGTGATGAAACCAGGGGGCTATTTCATAAAAGATGCTAAGAAATGTGGGAATTGAAGTCTAAAACCTGACTTCAAATAACCTAACAAAACAATCGGGACTAAAGCAGTTTCATAAATTACCATTCAAGTTCACGCTATCTCATTATTTTGATCCAGGTTCAATGAGTCAAGATAATTGATTGTGCACACTTATTCTTAAAGGGGTCATCGGATGCCCATTTTCCACAAGTTGATATGATTCTTTAGGGTCTTAATGAAAAGTCTCTATTATACTTTGATTAAAAATTCTCGATGGTTTTGTAAAACAACACCCTTTTTACCTTGCCAAAATGAGCTCTGCAAAAATCATCTCATTCTAAGGGGTTGTTCCTTTAAATGCAAATGAGCTCTGCTCGCCCCGCCCCTCTCTTCTCTGTGTGCAAAGACGGTGTTGTTTACATTAGCCGCGTTTAGCCGCTAAACTTCCTAACTACCACGTTATAAGGAAAGGCAATCGCAAAGATTCATAAAAAAACGCATATACTCACTTCTGCTGTAAGTGAAGCTGGATCATGAATGATTCGCACGAACATAGACGGATATATGTAGATCGGGAGGCGCATTCCCTTCACAAACAAACGTAATCTACTGCATCTTCAGCGGCTCAGATGTCGGGAGTAAATGGCGACCACTATGTTCATTACTACATCCAGCAACACAACACCTCAAGATATTCTTGTCTAACTTACATCCCTGCTCTGGCATCAAAACATGGAAAGTTACTGGACTGTGACAGCTGGTCTAAGGTAAGAGCTCATGTCAATCAACTATCGTGGGAGCGGCCTCTGTCGGTGTGATGCCACACCGACAGGCATCTGAGAACGGCTCGATTTGAAAAAGGGGATATTATTTTTACAGATTAATTAAACACCACTGCATGGATTTTTATCATTATAGGGTAATTTTTTACATACACTGTCAACACACATTAATGTTCAAACAACATGAAAAAGTCAACTTAGCATCCGATGACCCCTTTAAGGGGCAACAGTAGAGCTCTGCCTGATCGCTGTTCTTCTGCTCCTTCCACCATCCCAAGTGTCTTGTACTGCGGAGGCATTTTAATAGATGTTTCCATTTCAGACGCTGTGGCCAGCCTACTTTTTGTTCCATCATCTAAGTGAGAAAGAAAAGAACAATTAAAATGTAAATGTAAACATATATATATATATATATATATATATATATATAAAAACCTAAATAATACAACATTTTCTCAGTGTTTTTTGTCAGTACTACGAAAGTCAATGGCATCCACTGTTGTTTTCATTGTACAGACAAAAACAGTTGAAATGTTCTTCTAAATCTTTTTTAAAAAAAAAAAAAAAACAACAAAACGAGTGAGTAAATGATGACAGCACTTTTGTTTAGCTGAAGTTGACAAGCCAAAGGGAGAAAAAGAGAGACAAAAAAATATTAGTGAAATATAACAATACAACTTAAAAAGTATTAAGGTTTTGATTACCTGACTCACTTACAACAGTGGTGTCCTGAAGGACCAACATCCGGCAGAGTTCAGCTCCAACCCATCCACACGCCTGCTTGGGAGTCTGTGGTAATCCTAAAGACCCTGATCAGCTGGTTCAGCTGTACATGATTGGGGCTGGAGCTAAACTTTGCACTCAAGACTAGATGGAAATCAGTACTCAAAAGAGAAAGAAGACAAACACTTTTTTTTTTTTTTTTTTTTTACTTTCATTACATATTTTCATAATTGTTAAATTACTATTCCATATGGCTGATTACATATGACAGTTATAATCTTTATGGCTACATACTGATTCACAAACTTTGTTTGAGAGGCACCCGTACTGTACTCTAACGAGAGTCTTTCTCTATCTCTCTCTCTCTCGGTGCACGCCACAGCTTGTTTAAGATGCAACTCCTACAAAGATAGTAATGATATTATAGTATGATATATCATTTTTAAGTAACAATAACATGACAGTAATATGGCTGTATCTTTGTAATAATCTTTAAGCAAATGTATATTGTTTGCGAAACTGTCCTAACCTTAACAGTTACCGGTCAGCGCAGAGAATTTACAGATGTCTATCAGTTATAAACAGATACATTAATGATATGTAACAAGGTTTTATAAGCGTGTAGCCGAGGTATTGTATTGTGCTACATATAAATCCCCGTTTGTGTTGCTATTTAAGACTTTAAAACAAAGATTAGCTCCTTCTTGCTCGGCTATTATTAATTCATCGTGTAAATAGCAACGGAAAACGTCAATAATCCAAATTAACACCAAAATGGACGTAAACTAATTTAAATCAGTGAATTCAAGTGCAATTTTAAAGAATATATTACCTCAGAGATTGACGTTACCTCAGAAAACGGCTATTCGGCCGTTATGACCGTTCGTCCAAAAGTGACAACAATACACTTGTAATCAAATTTACCACTAAAATGGGTGTAATTTAATTCCTATTAATTAATTCACAACCGTTTTGATGAATTTTAATAGAAAATTCAGAAATGAAACAAGACATTAAGATCTTAGAAGCCTGAATGACCGCTCATTAACGATGCAGAGTTCCAGCAGTTCAAGTTCTCATTGGCTAGAATTAATCACGTGCTGAAGAGCTGACGCGCTATTTAATGTATTGTATCATTAAATATTTATTTTTCCTTTTATAAATATTTAATAAATAATTACGTCACTAATCAAAACCAGCAATAACAATGAAAAATGGTTTAACTGTCTAAAATAAATTACTTTAATTTAATGATAGCCTACAATATATTTATTTATAAATATAAATAAATTATTACAACAAAAACTGTATGTGTGTGTGTGTGTGTGTATATATATATATATATATATATATATATATATATATATATATATATATATATATATTGGGTGTTCTGTTGAGATTGGTTTTTTGGATTTTTGAACTACTTCAAAATGTTAATAATTTTAACAAAATAAGAGGGACCATGGAAATTGCATGTTATTTTTTTTTTTTATTTGAGTCCTTTGTTTGTCCTGAGCAGTTTAGCTGCCTGCTGGTCTTCAGAAAAATCCTCCAGCTCATGCACATTATTTGGTTTTCCAGCAGCATCTGCATAATTTGAACCCTTTAAATGTAAGATTTTGAAATCCATCTTTTCAATTGGACAGTTGAACTCATACATACAGTAACTTTTATAAAAGTTGGAAACATTCACTGATTCTCAAGAAAGCAACACAATGCATTAAGACCCAGGGGGTGTAAACTTTTTGAATTGGATGATCAGGGTAAATTGCACCTATATTGTCTTCTGCGAGACATGTAAATATTTCTGTAGTCTGAAGTGCAATATTAAATGGAAAAACAAAATCTGTAAATAAAATATACTTTTATAGAATTTACACATCATCATTCTGTTCAAAAGTTTATACCCCCTGCCTCTTAATACATTGTGTTGCCTTCTTAAACATCAGTAAATGTTTTCACCTTTTGTAATAGTTATGTATGAGTTCCTCAGTTGTTCTCAGTGTGGAAAGATGGATCTCAAAATCATAGTTTTGGAAAGTGTTCAAAAAAGCAGAAGATGCTGGAAAAACCAAATAATGTGCAGGAGCTGGAGGATTTTTCTGAAGAACATCAGGCAGATGAACTGCTCAGGACAAACAAGGGACTCATGAACAACTATCACAAAAGATAAAAACAGTCGTGGATCATCCAGGAAATGAAACACAGTATTAAGATTAAAGGGTATGTAAACTTTTGAACGGGGTCATTTATATAATTTCAGTTATTATTTTGTCTTGTGGAGTATATATAAACATCTGTCATGTTAAATAGTTTATTCAGGACAGTACTAAATAAAAAATAACATACAGTTTTCATGATCCCTCTTATTTTGTTAAAATGATTAACATTTAGTTTGTTCTGCAAGGGGTATGTAAATTCATGAGTACAACTGTATTCAATTTTTGTTATGGACAACTTATTGTTTACATTTTACTGCCATTGTCACAGAAATATAACTTTAATGTAACATTTGCATGTAGATATAAAAATAATTTAAAAAAAAATCACAATTTTGATTAGAATCCAATCATAAAACATCTTTAAAAAGTTTAGTTTTAGTGTCCTTTGCTGTTAACAAGATTGACTGCCCACAAAAAATCCCCATTGGGCCCCAATTGAGCAAACTGGTATGGGCCCCGCAAGGGCTAACCCACAGGGGGCCCACAGCGGATTTAGTGTGGGCTTGCTCTGCCCGCACTGTCCCTTTATTAATAAAAGTCTGCTAATGGATCCGCCCGCCTCCCGTCTCTCCGTTACAGTCCCGGGCATGTTTGCTGGGTTTAAGTCACAAATGCGCTTCTTCTCCATAGGTTCAAGCAGGGCTGCGCAATGTGCGCATCAGCTTGCATGCTAAGATTTTTTTCTCGTGCTACCCCATCTCCACCCCAATCATTAACGCTGTTTCATTTAGTCTTTGACTGCGCATGTAAGAAGATTTTTTAAATAGCACCATTCTAGTAAACAAAATTTATTCCAAATTTACTTCAAGCACTTTCAAGGACCTATATTTGTTTTCAAGTACTTTCCAGGCCTTGAATCTATGTGTCTAATATTCAAGTACTTTCAAGAAGCGTGGTGTTGTATCAGCTGGCAACAGGGTTGGACTGGGACATAAAAACAGCCCTGGACATCATCCACACCGGCCCAACCACGTTCACACACACACACACACACACACACACACGCACGCACGCGCACACACACACTGTATGTATCTATATGTATTAATTCAGTTTCCATCATACTCAATATACATGTAAAATGGCTGATTAGAATATAAATACAATTTATTTACTATTAAAATGAATTGAAAAATAATAAATAAGAAAATGCTAATTGTTTTATCAGGTTTTATTGTAAATAATGAAAGGTCTTAATTGATGTATGGTTGTTATTCTAATGAAACATATTGATGCTTAGGGTACAAAATTTCAGCTGTAACTATATTTCAAGAGGTGCTTGAGGCAACTATATTTCAACATCACTACAAGGGCCTACAGAAGAAGCTTAGTAAACAGCTCACTTTTCTCTGCAACTTTGTCAATGATCACATCAGAGTCCAGAGAGAAGAGGATGTCCCTCTCTGTTGCCATCAACATGAAGGCTTCCAAATGCTCCTGAGACAGCTTGGATCTAAGTCTGGTTTTAATGAACTTCAGCAAAGAAAATGTACGTTCACAGGCAACTTGAGTGATGGACAGGGTGAGCAGGAACTTGTATGCAAGTCCTAGGAGGTGGTAGGCATTTGACATCAGATTAAACCTCCTGAGAATCTGATAGCAACACAGTGGGCATTCATTGCATGAGGGGCACTCCTTACATCGGATTTCAACCCCCCCATCTTCATTCTTGTCTTCCAGTGTTTTGACCTTGTACTCATCTAGTGGATACATTTTCAATTTTTCCCACTGTAGAGCAAAATTGCTAAATTCACATTGTAAATTCTCAGCTGTTGCTTCACTGTCAAACCTCAACAGACATTTACTGAGCTCTTGGAACATCAATGGTGGAAGAGAGGATGACTCTAACTGAGTGAAGTTTCTGGGGTCTAGAAATGCAAGGTCAGCATAGAGTGTTCCATGACCCAGAAACCTTCTGTGCAATGTCTCGGTAGCTGTGTCCATGATCTGATTGTGGACTGTGACTTCATAAACCTGTTCTGGACTTGTGACAGTTTCAGCATGAGGAGTCTCTCCAGGCCTTGTTGTCTTCTTCCTCCTCCTTCTTGATGGCAATGCAGACTCAACTTCCAGCTCTACCTCCTTGTCCTGCTCTTGCAGTTTTTCATTTGCCCACAGCACATATTTCTCTGCAGCTGCACTGACTGAGGCAAAGTCTCTTGACATGTTTTTCAGGCTTTTGTGTGTTGCCATAACCATTCTGTGGGCAGACAAAATATCCATCCCTTGTGTTTGGAGGTATTTGGACAGTGGTGATGTCTGCTCAAATATCCTGAGGAAGGTTTGTGCTGTCAGTATCGTCTCATACTTAAGCAGAGCCTCAACAAATCCTTGTGCTTGAATGCGAGCAGTTGTTTTCATGGTCATGTCCTCTTGTATAGCTGTCAATGCAAGGATGATATCCACATAGAGACAATTATGTGGATTTGCAAATGATCCAAACACTTTCCTCAGAGCATTATCTTTGGCCCAACACCTTGTCTCGCCAATTGGTGAGAGTCGTTTCTGGTGCTTGCCCTGGCTCTCATTTTCCCACACATTCATCCTTTTGTGTGACTCACGAAAGAACACAGCAATATCGTTGAGCACTGTAAACAATGATCCACTTTCTATTACTGTTTGGGTTGTGTCTGCCAGAACTAGGTTGAGTACATGCGCATAACACCAAACGTGCACTTGATTTGGTGACACTTTGGACATCTGTGTAGAAAAGCCTTTGTATTGGCCTTGCATGTTAGAGGCACCATCTGTAGCATGTCCAATGCACTTGGTCAGGTCCAAATTGAGCTTTTCAGCCAGCTCTGAAACAATATTGACAAAATATTGTCCAGTAGTTTCCTTACACTTGACAATGCTGATAAGCCTTTCATTAATTGTGTCTGTAACATATCGTACAACAACAGAACACTGTTCTTGTGAGTTGATGTCTTGCGTGGTGTCAATCTGAAGAGAGAACATTTCAGCATTTTTTATGTCTCCCACGATGGTCTCCTGAATTAGCTGCTGAATGGTGTTAACGACCGAATTAACAGTTTTTGGGGACAGTAGTGAAACCAGGGACCCTCTGCCTTTTGCCCCAGTTTGATGTATCTTCTTAGATTTTTAAAAACACTCCTTTAAATGCTCTTTTAGACAGATGTCATACTTGCTTAATAGGACTATAACCTCCAAGAAGTTACCATGATCAATATTGCAGTCATCAAGCATGTAGGCAGCCTCATTCTGTGACCTACAGCTAAGGCCTCTTTTTCCAATCATCTTTACAACATCAACTACACGTTCAAGTACTTGTCGTTTCTTTCGGATTTGTTTCCTGTGTGAGGACAACTGACTTCCACTAAGTAAGTATTTAACATCAGATTTAGAGGCATTTAAAAAGTATGCTTCTGCACAAGTTTTGTGAGAAATACTTTTTTCATGTTCCTCTAAACGCTGATGCACATGTTTCCAGTCTGTCATACCATTAATGAAGGGAGATTTGTCAGTTGACTTGGCAAATGCTATGCAGACAGAGCAATGCAATGCATGACGTTGTTGATGGTAAGTAAGCCACCTTCTATTAGTGCCATCCCTGCACCAGAACACTTTTTGCACTACTGGATTACTTGATGTTTGTTGAGGATGATACTCAAAAAACGTCTTCAAGCTTTCATGGTCGGGACTAATGTAATAATCAATTTTTTCCTTATTGTCTTCACTTTCCTCTACTGTGTATGTTCTCACTTCTCCATTCTCTTGTGTTCTTCCATTTACTCTATCCTCTACTCTTTCTTTTTCTCTGTCTTCTCTCTCCTGTCTCTTCTCTTTTTTTCTCTCTTCTCTCTCCTGTCTACTCTCATCTCCGCTCTCTTCTTCACATTCCTCTCCAGCTTCATGCCCTCTCTCCTCTCCACTGTCCTCTAATGTGGACCCACTGGGCCTAGCCTGAGAATGAACACAGGTGATGTCACAGATGCATGAAAGTAGACACAATATGTTCTGCACCAAAAAAAAATGTTATATGTTCTGACCCAGGGCTCAAAAATAGGCTAAAATGTAAGTTTTTAATAGAAAATAACTGAAGTAGTATGGTATCTATGTAAATTAGAAGAGGAAAGATCTCATGCATCTCTTCTCAGGATAATCAAAAATAGAACATTTTAGGAATTGAAAAAAGCTAGTTGTGGAACTGCCTTCATTTTGGAGTTCTTGAAGTGGTTTTTAAGCTCATTTTATTAGTTTTAATTTATTTATATTTTTATATTAATTTACACAAATTGCTTTGGACCTGTTGTGAGATAAATGTTTTAAATATAAACATTTGCATATAAAAACACTGATTAAAATGATTCAAATAATTAAAATTATACTTAAATATTTTAACTTACCTGCCACCAGGTGGCGGCAAGTCACTGATTTTATCAATGAATCATTCAATTGATTCGTTTGAACAGCTGAATCATTCAGGAGCGAAACAAGCGACTTTATGAATGGGTAGCTGAATCATTGACTTACTATAACATTCATTCATAAATTCACGTTCATTCATAAACAAAATACCGCTTTGTTTGGGTGGAGATGCAGGAGCTCAGCTTTGAAGTTGACGAAATAGAGTAAAATCAGGCAATAGTGTTGTAGTTAGACAAAGTCACTTAGTATTAGCTTCTTGTCCGTGAAACTGCTGTATTAAATCAATATCACAACAGCAATATGCAAATCCCTTAATAGCCAAAAACCTTTGAGAGTGGATTCTGATTAACACTACGTTTATTAAATGTCCGTCTCACCTCAGCAGTCCAGGCCGCCCTGCTGACATCTTCACCTAAGTGTTTTACCGGCCAGATTTATTTTAACACATTTGGTGGCCTCTGCCTCAAGTGCTTGTCTTTTTTTCTCTCTCAACTTCTCGGCTCCTCCTTTACGTTTTGATATTTTGTGTTTTATTATGTTCACTATCGTTGCACACAGTACACGGCATCGGCTCACTTGGCTAATCGCTGCAGTTGCTTGCTCAGCACCCGCTCAAAATCTTGGACTTGATTTTGATTGGCCAATGCTCAGCGAATACGTCACGTGTGCTGATTGTAAGTTTAGCAGGCAGTCTTGCAGTTCGCATCAGCTTTATGCGGCCAATTAGAAAGACACAAACATGGGATTTCAACTATACAACAATAAACTTCCAAACAGAATTACGATTATAAATAATTTAAAAACTAAATGCCTAACCCACCGGCCCACAAAGACCGCGGCCCTCCGGGAATCTCCCGGTAGTCCCGATGGCCAGTACATCCCTGGCTGGCAATGTGCCATTTCCCGAACAATCTTATAGGAGGAGTAATGAACCAGAAAAACTTTAAATTTACCTCGACGATTTGTTTGTAGAAATGCTTCAAAAACGACAAATCAAGCAGGATAAGAAAGAGGAAAGGAGGAAACGTCAGAGGAAGGGACGAGAGAGACCCAGAGGAGCATCAGAGGATGATTGTTAAACTAAGGGAATTGATTCGATTGATCAGAAAACAAGGAGACATAAACAAGAGAATAATAAAGTTGGTGAGGGAAATGATTGCTCTGAATGATTTTTATTCTGAATTGAATTCTGTTATGGAGGATTTAGAAACATTGAGACTTCAAACTACTGCTCTCACCTCTAAGGGTTATTAAAATGTGAAATGTGTGTGTGCGAGAGGTGAGAACAGCTCAAACAAAATGTTGTAAAGGAGATGCATCTGCAACATGGTTGCAGATGGACCTTCTAAAAAGATGATTGCTTGTATTTTACTTTTCTTGGCTATGCAAGGTGTGTTACATTTAATTTGCAGAAGTACGCTGTTGCTGCACAGGAAAAAGATGTTTTGCTTAAGATACTAAAGGTGTTATGAAAGGTGCCTAAAATGAAAATGACTCTGTCTGATTGCACTTGAAGATAATGTGTATGTACAGTTTGAACTTGTGAAACTCAGGTTGAACTTTTGACTCTTGCAACATCTGAGTGAGTGTAAAACCACACTTATAATACATTTAGGAGTTGTCATGGCAATAGGCCGGGGGCCCCCACACATGAAAAGTGTGATATGATGTGTATGTGTATGTACCAAAATGTGCGACTTATATGGACATGCAAGGAGGAGACTTTGTGATGCTTGTGGCAGACTATAAAATGCCAGTGCTTAATCTTCTTCCTTGCCACACCTCGGGTGAAGACTTTTTCGCTGTTGTTTTGAATTTATTGCTTATGAGTTATTGTTATATTAAACCGAAACCATTTCAAATGGTGATTCGCTTTAACCTCTCTTAAAACATGTTTCAGAGTGATTTATTTATTATAACCTATTATCTGAACCTGAAAGAATTCTTTCCAAGCCCCAAGTGACCGGACCAGGCTGATCCAGTCAGGACAACTTCAGAGAATATTGAACGGTAGACTACGCACACAACCGATAAGGTGAGAGCTGTTTCAATAGAAGTGGAGCTGGCTTACTATAAGGGTGAGAACATTGTTGAGGTAGTTAGTACCGGGGTAGAATATTCGCTGGAAACACAACAGTGGGAACACTGAAACTATACAGTATATCATTCATATATATGTGACCCTGTACCACAAAACCAGTCTTAAGTAGCTGGGCTATATTTGTAGCAATAGCCAAAAATACATTGTATTTTTGTAGATTTTTGTTTTATGGCAAAAATCATTAGGAAATTAAGTAAATAGTTGTATCTCGGCCAAATATTGTCATATCCTAACAAACCTTACATCAATGGAAAGCTTATTTATTTAGCATTCAGATGATGTATAAATCTCAATTTTGAAAAGTTTACCCTTATAACTAGTTCTGTGGTCCAGGGTCACATATATGAGGTCTCGAGGTTCTTTGCCAATCCCACTCCTCTCTCTCTGCCCAGTACTTTCCTGTCATCTCCCTACTGTCCTGTCCATTAAAGGCACAAAAATATAACTTAATATAACAGTAACACAACAATCAATTGCTCGATCTGAGATATTCTTGTCTAATTTACACCACTGCTCCGGCATTGAAACAAAGAGGACGGACTGTTACAACTGCTCTAAGGTAAGAGGCTCATGTCAATCAACTATCGTGGGAGCGGCCTCTGTCGGTGTGATGCCACAACGACAGGCATCTGAGAATGGGTCGATTTGAAAAAGGGGATATTATTTTTACAGATTAATTAAAAACCACTGCATGGATTTTTATCATTATAGGGTAGATTTGTACATACACTGCCAACACATATTAATGTTCAAACAGCATGTAAAACTGAAATTTTTTAGGGTCCGATGACCCCTTTAAAAAAAAAAAAAAATTAAATAAAAAATAAAAAACACATACTATACAAATACTCCAATGTATACTATATACATTAATCACATTTGACAGACTCAGTTATTAAAACAATACATTGAAATTTTCCACTTTATATTACAGCACTTGATCAATGTAATTCCATAAAAACTTTTGGCACCACTAAAACATGCACAGGTTCCTACTGGTGCATATATGATATTGGACTACTGCAAATAGTAGAAGAAAGCATGACAATGGAGAATAAGGGAGTAATAACGGTGTTTTAGAGGAAAAGAAACAACCTATCTTTCTAACTATATGTAACCAGTAGCGCTTATAGTGTGCAAAAGATACTTCAGTTCCTCTGTGTATCAATATTAATGACAATACACAGTAACAGGCCAGATCACCAGGTTCGCTACAGAGGGCAGAAATGAGGCAAAACATGTTAACACAAGGACCAGACAGACGCGGAGAATAACTTTTACCAATATGTTTGGGTTTACTTTTCAGAGAAATGTGAATGAATTAAATCATGAAATGGAATAACAGCACAATAAATGGGAACAACAAGCAATGACTCTGTCTCTTTCTATCCCTTTAAGAGATGTATCCTGTAGTTTTTTTCTTAGTAGCTGTATCTATTTATACTATGTCTGTTCACTGTATTATTTAATTTGATATATGTATTAACCTTCCTTAATTATTTAAATTCAATTTTTGCTTAATGCTGATGTATTTAACTTCTGCTAGGTAGTTTTTTCCTTTTGGAGTTTAAAATGTTTCTTCCTGTTTGGTAAAGTTGGAACCAATAACCCACAACATGAAATAGTTGTAACAATCAGGTTGTTTTCAACAAATAACACTTTTAACTTCAATAATACAGAAAACTCAGCAGTAATTCAATGTAGGTGAACAGTTGTCAGTACATGAAGCAAGTATGCATGTAAGTGTGTAATGAAAGTTCCTTCAAATCCAACTGATGAATCCAATGAATGTAAAAGTCTCTTGGTGCAGTAGTAGTGCAGTGGTCTGTAGTGCAATGTTCAATAAGGCAACAAACGGCTCTGTTCAATGCTCAGTGTTGAGGTAATTGATGAGAAATACCGCAAGGATGAGTTCCACTGGTAACAGCAATTAAGGCACAGATCAGGTGATGAATAGCAGAATTTCCTCTTCTTAGGGTCCTCTAGCTAAGTGGCTCGCCATCTCAAGATCTCAGCTTTTTCCAGACTTATGAAAAAAACCTGACCTGTTTATACAAACAGGATCACAAATATCACAGACAATTTATATGACTATAATATTAATCAAAACTCCAAAATAATCTTTCAAACTTCAAACCAACTAGTTGTAAAATACAACTGCTTTTGTCACTCAATATGTAAACATGACATTCACGTGCAATAATGCTGTGCTAGTTAGAAATTTTAGTACATAACATTACTTCCTTTTAGCACATAGTACAACAACACATACCCTCTGATCGTAAATACATATAAACTGACATAAAAACACATCAGAGCATCAACATAACAACATAAGCTCTCTCTCTCGTTATGCGTCTCATCTTAGTGACGTCATACACGGTGCCCGTTGCACTTTTTTTTTTTTAGTTTCACTGCACAGGATGACTTTTGTTTAGACCTTTACTTAAATGACTTAATATTCTTTTGTGAAAATAAATTGATTACTGGTATTTCATTTCTCTTAGCCAGCTTAGTTCTGAACTGTGTTACATATAACTTACACTTCTAAGTATTTCTGTAAATATTGCATACATTTAGGGTACAATGAAAAGAAAATATATTAGTGGAACCTTTAAAATAATTAAGTTAGAATGTAGTTAACAATTGTGATATGAAAACAAAACTGTTGGGTACTGTAAAGTAACACTTTTTTTTTGCATTTTTCATTGACAGGACAGTGGAGGTACGACAGGAAGCGAGTTGGAGGGAGGGAAGGGGGTGGGATCAGGAAAGGTCCACAAGGCGGGATTAGATCTCGGGATACCCGAAGTGCAACTGTGTCATATGTCAGTGCACAGCCAACATGTCAAGGATTCCCCGCTGTCAGAACCACCTCAGTCACTACAGTTGTGCCACGGTTGGTCTCCACCATGTTTCCCCTTGATTTTTGTTTATCTTCCCAAGTTTTTCACATGACCTCACATTCTGTCAATGTGCCTCTGCCGCCCAACGATTGCTTAATCTAAAAAACTCAGGCACCCCTGGCAGACCCGCTTATCTGGTTTACAGGGCATTGGAAAGATTATGAATTGAAATACATTTGTTCTGACATGCTTGCTTGTCAACATTTGCATCTTCAAGTTACACAACACAGTTTGGGCTGTAAACTAACATAGGCACCCCTAACTGAAAAAGGGAACAGAGATGTTACGTCTCTCATGCCACAGCCTTGAACTATCCGTATGTACGGGGAGTGCATTGGCATGCAAATTTCATTTGACAATTCTCATTGGTCTTTTCTTCTAATGCTCAGAAGTGATTAGGGCTCCCTAATGAGACCCCCAACGTTAATTGACATAACATCTCCATTCCCTGCTTCAGGGAACGAGGGTTACATACATAACCAAGATGTTACTCAGGACTGTCCCATAAGGGTGTCCAGTATTTACAGCAGTATAGTGTTCTCAATGTCTCTTTTTCTCTGAAACTGTTACGATCATCTGTGAGAGTGCCCGTAATTACCACCAGAGGGCACTCCACCCCGGACTATTGCCACACTGTCAAGGACTTCTTTTCCCGTAGTTCATTGCCTGGTCTAATCATCCATGATTGTTTACAGCTGTAACTCATTAGCTTATTACCTCACCCTATAGAAACCTGGTTCACTCACTCATTTCCTGTAAAGTCTCGTACGTGTAATATTGCATTTCTGAGCATTCCTTGTTTATCTGTTTTATGGTCTTGAACCTGTTGCCTTGCTTATCCCCATTCGCCTGTTTCTTGGAATTAACCTGTCTGCCTGTGTTCCTGTGTCCTGTTATTGGTTAGCCTGTTTACCCAGTGTATGAGCTTTTGCCTGTTTTGACTATGATTGTACATATCCTTTAAATAAAACTGAATTTGGATCCTCAACGTTCATGCCCCAGTGCAGTTTGTTACAGAAACACAGATGATGCTTATTTCCATGTCCTATTTGTGTTTCTCTCCTACTTTACTGACATTTTCATTTTAAAAGCATGCTAATGTAACCCGTTCCTTTGATTTATATCAATGAAAAGGAGGAGAAATATCTACTGGGTCTGAGTTCACCAAATATGTATAACTAATAGTATTTGGAGTCTCGGGTTCGGGGTCTCGCACTAAACACAGAATTACAAATAAATTGTGCTTATGAACTGTGTCTGCACTTGTCAATTCAGATCTCAATTTAGTCACTAACTGCTTGAATAAAACACATACACAGTAATCAGTTTTAACGGATAGTGTTTGTATTCAATGTCTCTTTTCTTTCTTTTTTTTTTCTCTTACACTGCAAATACTTTGCAGTATGCTTGAAAACCTTTTCACATACTCAAAAATATATATCTCCATTGAATTACAATTTAGCTCCTAAAGCTGTCAATCAACAATTAAAATTGAAGATGAAAACAAAGAATAAAAGAAAAAAAATAGTCCAAACAGTCTGAAAACGCAGATGATTACCGAAATCCTGAATGAAGTTGGAATGTGTTTGGCTCAGTTCAGTCAATGTGAGTGTATAAATGCCTACAGAGTCCTTGCCGAAAAAAACAAAGAAACGTTTCCTCCTTACGAACGAGCCCTCTGATTACGCAATCCATCCGCAGTGAAATCCAACTCGTCTCTTCCCTCCTGGCACGAATCCAAAACGACCACAACGCGATGAAACCGTCCGATCTCATCGAGCACACAGCATCCTCCAATCGCTAATGCAATGAAACAGTTCAGGCATATATTTGAAGGTGGAATTTGCAAGGATGGATGATTAAGCGAGAGCTGAAATGCGGCTTGCATCTCTCGCCACGAGCTGGCGCAAAAGTGACGTCAGCAACCATCGACACACTTCTTTAATAGTAAATTCTATTTGACAACAGAATAAAATAAAAAATAAAATACACGTATACATTTGTTTTACATGCCTGAACGTACTATGCATTAGGAAGAAGAAAAAAAATTACATGTACAATAAAGTGAATAAAGAATCAATTATTCTGAAAGGTCAGAAATATTGACAGAAGTCTTCCATCAATCCATAAACTAAATTATTTGAGTGGGTTACACTAACATAGACTAATTTACCTCGTAAACCCCTTGCAGTGTTGTATCTTCTCTTTTTCTTTCCCCCAGTGGGTCTACAAAAAGGCTTTTCCTCTCTTCTGGCATAATCACCTAATTAGGAGTTACAGTGAAATTAACTATGTTGTACTGGTAGATGTTTAGTTTTTGTACTATGCAGTCTCTCTCTCTCTCGCAAAGCAGAAATTGTTTTAAAAGATTGGTGAAAGGTCGAATCTTGATTGATTTTAAGTTTTATAAGTTGATTAATAATTATGAAAGTTTTTTGCATAAGTGGGGGTATAATGGAGTCATTTGTACAGCAGTGGATGAAATGTTTTTTAATTTGTTGTTGGAGTAAGTATAAAGGTGTTAAAAAATGGAAACATGTTAAGTCATGAAGGAACACCTGTTTTATTTTTTTAAAATTATTTTTAGTCAAACTCCAAATAAAATAACTACAGTTACCACGGTGAACCGCATGGAAAATAATTGCAGGGTTTTCAGGGTAATTAGATCAAATTTAATTGATTCAATTGGGAATCGAATCCAAATGATTCGGAATCGACTTGATTCATTGATTCAGAATTAATAGTTTACACTTTATTAACTGTTCGTCTAGCGAAAAGTTTAACTTAGTATATCTTACCAATTCCCGATGTTTATATTATTTCCGTGGCCATCGGATTATAATATAAACAGTATTAGGTTGCTGTGAGCTAGGTAGCAAAATCTTGGCACAGGCACTAACTTTCTGAACACAAGAAACGTCTCAGGTTACGTATGTAACCCTGGTTCCCTGAGAAGGGAACGAGACACTGCGTCCTCTAGAGGTTGCTATGGGGAACGCCATCTCCGTGACCCGTGTCTGAAGTCTATATACAAAAACATCAACAGAGTTGGCCGGCGACAGCTTACGATGTCACTTCCGGCGCGACTCGTCGCTGCCGGTGCGTCACTACTGGTGCGACCACAGTATAAAAGGACACTGGTAGAACACAACATTTGCTTCTTCGTCTGAAGCTTACGTCCAAAGCATGGCGACGAGACTAGAGGACACAGTGTCTCGTTCCCTTCTCAGGGAACCAGGGTTGCATACGTAACCTGAGACGTTCCCTTTCGAGGAACTCGAACTGCGTCCTCTAGAGGTCGCTATGGGGAACGGTTATACCCACGCTGCCATGCTGAAGGGAGTGCATGCCATCATAGAGGTGAGCACTAAGTACCAACTGCCTTAAGCTTAAGGGAGTTGCCCCTGAGACGTAGTGATGGCTGTCAGTGACATTATCCCCTTCGGCCAAAAAGCCCGAGCTTCATACCCAAGACTTACCTAAAAGGGGTCGGATATGCTGGACCCGGGGTAGAGCTCAAAGCTTGGAATTAGAAGATATTCCATTAAGGGGATATGGCTGAATGCCTAGGGTTTCACCTAGGTTTGGCCTGTCACGCAGGGGGCTACCGTGGGTTCTGCATAGGTTCCCTCAGAAACCGTCCTACAGAACATAGGTAGCAACAGCCTGCTCAAGAGTGGTATCCAAGGTGTCCGGGAACAACCAACTCAGAGAATGAGCACGAGTTTGAGCGTGTACCAATATCATAGAGGATGCGCAAGAACTAGCGCAAGTATTACCGTTCCTTTAGCCTGGCAGATGCTCTGGAGAGGAACCCAAGGTGACCGGGGTTTTAACCATCTCGAGAAAGGGTACGGGCAGTAGCGCGTGAATCCCTACCATAAAGGATTTTAGAATGGACGCAAAGCTCCGGTGCATTCCATACCACAGCGTGGATTTTAGAAAAGTGCCCCAGGGTTCACGTGTGCACTTACCATATACATGGATTTGAGAAAGCGCCCAAGGGTTTGTGTGGGCCTTACCATAAGAATGGATTTTTAGACGTACCGTTGAGAAAACAGTGAAATAAGAGGACCCTCAGGGTGAGGGGAGCACTGCCGGCTTAGCAAGGCTCCAAGGGGGGGGCAGTAAGGGCGAACCTCGATTGCCCGAACGGGGCAATGCTCAAGCAGACCATCAAGGTGAGGGGAGTATCGCTACTCCAAGCAGACAGTTAGCCTCAGCTAGCTGTCTGAAATACTGCCATGGAGCCGATACACCTAACCAGCGTGAGAGGCCAGTGTGTTGGGGCAGGCTTCAAACTCCTGAGAGACAGGAGGAATACCCGACCCGTCCAGGGATGACATGCTCTAAGAAAAACCCTCCCGTAGTGAGGGGAGCATCATCATGTCCTGGCAGCAGAGAAAGCACTGTTTGGCTGCGTAGAAAGCAGCAGCGTCCCCAGCCCTCGGGCTGTGCTGTGGGTATATTCTTGCGGGGCCAAGAGCCACTACCAATCCAGGCAGTCCTGTGCTAACCATCTCGACAGAATACATAGCCCTCATTCTAGCAAGGCCCACAGAACCTCGTGAACGAGGGCCTAGACCATATCCAGTGTTCCTCAGAGCACTGAGAGGGGTTCCCGCAGAAACACCGTCTACTCATACGATGGTGAAAACCAACGTGGTCAAGCCCACTCCTCAGAGGGGCGACTCGCTACATCACCAAGATGGTATGAGGATAGGTCTGTATGATGATTGGGTGGATACCCTGGAACAGGAAGCCCCTCAGGGCAGGACGCAGACAGAGTGCCTCGGTTAGGCGGCCTGAAGGCATACATGTCCAGTCAGGGGGACCAGGAAGCTCCTGCGAAGAAAAAATTTTCTGAAGAGCTTACCTGGAGGTAGGGCCGTAACCCTAGTTGTAGTGCTGTAGTGAGGATCTGAAAACCAAAAGTGGCCATGATGTCTCCATGATGAAGGCAGATCCAGGACAAGCAGGCCACAACCATAGTCAAAGACCAGAAGGGGGTGCTCGAAGAGGACCTACCTAAAAAACAGAGAACAGAAAACACAAGAGACGGGTCCGAAACATACAGCAAAAGGAGACTAGACACATGATAAAGGATCGTACTCACCCATCCGTGCCCTGTAAAGGAGGCCTAGGAAGAGATCCGGATCAGATATGACAGGGAGCCACCTCTATAAGACGGGCTGTGTTTCAGGTATTCTCTTAAGGAGGCATAAGCCATTCTCACCCCACACAGACCTGTGCTTACCATCTCAATGGAAAGCATAGGGCCCCGCTCTATCAATGCCCGCAGAACCTCGAGAACAAGGGCCAAAAATGTAGCCGAAGGCTCCTTGGAGCACCCAGAGAGTTTCCGCAGAAACGACTCTGACTCGTAAGATGGTGAAACATAGCGTGATCAAGCCCACTCCTCGGAGGGGCGACTCGCTAGATCACCAAAATGGCATGAGAATAGGTCTGTATGATAAAGGTGGAAATCCAGAAACAGAAGGCCCCTCAGGGCGGAATGCAGATAGAGGGCCTCAGCCAGGTGGCCTAGGTCCATGTGTCTATCCAAGGATGTCCAGGAGCTTCCTGCGAGAAAAGACTTCCGAAGAGCTTACCTGGAGGTAGGACCATAGCCCTAGATGTAGTGCTGTAGTGGGGACCTGAAAGTTTCCCAATCGATATGCCGAAGGCAGATCCAGGCAAGCAGACCATAACCATGGTCAAAGACCAGAGGGGGGTGCTCGAAGAGGACCTACCAAAGGAAACACACAAGACAGGTCCCAGAAATACAGCATGGTTAGACACATAATAAGGGATCGTACTCACCCACCATGGTTCCCACGCCCGACAGCAGGTGACGGAGACCCATGTGGAAGGGACAGGTTAACACACAGCTAGCCTCAGATAGCTGCATTTAACCAAATAATAAATGCAAAACTATAACCATCCTCAGATGGCTATACTATCCTCTTTATTTTCTGTCCATACCCCTGAGTATGGCAGAAAATTAACACCACAATCGCAACGCGCAGCATATGTTCAACCCCCTCGGGAGCTGAACACGCTCCGCCCACGCGCCAGATTCCCGTGGGAATCAAGTGGAACGGAGCCATCGCCGCGAACGCGTTGTTAATGCCCAAGAGGCGAACACACTCATGCAAATTCGGGTATAGAGAAGACTCACCTCCCTCCTTTGCGAATGCATCGTGATGAGCACATCCAGTTCCCTCGCGAGCTGGACGCGCTGCTCCCGACCACACACACAGCCCGCGAGCTTCGTGCAAGCAGTTAGAGAGCACGCCAGTCCATCGCAAGAAATACGCACTGAATGCGACGACTGCATTCAACTCCCTCGAGAGCTGAAGGCGCAGCTGGCTACCGCACACACGGCCCGCGAGCCCTGTGTAAGTGGGTATGAGAGCCTGTCTGCCTCTCGCAACAAGCAATAAATGCGATGATCTCATCCAACTCCCTCGAGAGCCAATATTCGCTTAATCCTCACCATATAAGGACCGTATGAAAGGTGCGGGTATCAGAGCGCAATAAACTCCACGGGAGAAAAGAGCGCTTGCTCCTTACCACGCATCGTCACATGCGAGCCGTACTTAAAACATTTGGTGAGAAACATGCACTCAATTCGAGCTTTTGGTTACAGACAAAAGGTCAGTGAAGACGAAGAAGAGAATGTTGTGTTCTACCGGTGTCCTTTTATACTGTGGTCGCACTGGTAGTGACGCACCAGCAGTGACGAGTCGCGCCGGAAGTGACGTCGTAAGCTGTCGCTGGCCAACTCTGTTGATGTTTTTGTATAAAGACTTCAGACACGGGTCACGGATATGGCGTTCCCCATAGCGATCTCTAGAGGACGCAGTTCGAGTTCCTCGAAAGGGAACAAGACAATGTTCTTTCCAATGAAACAAGAATTTATTGAACTATTGAACTGAGATACATGAACTAAACTACTAACAATTACAAACACATATACACACACACACACACATACAGTTCAAGGAATGAGAATTTATGGAGTTTGAACCCAACAAACACAGAACGTTGCTACAACGTAGCCAACCTTTTAGCAACGTTGTAACAACATGGCTAAATGGTTGTTGGTTCTACGTTGTCTTGTTAAGGTTGTTACTGCGTTGTCACAATGTTGTCATTAAACCACAGATCGCTGAAGGTTGTGCTTAGGCTGTCTGGACAACCACTGTACGACGTGTACCTCTCACTGTTCCGAAGCGCATTTTACAATTGAACAGACCGTTGGGCCGTTATTCTTCTTCAAGCCAGGATACGTGAGTATTGCTTTGGTTTTTCTCAGATAAATATGTAAATATCCAGACAAAACCTACAATTTTCGTGTCCCATGTGAGATGTATTTGTTCTGCTAATAAACTGAATGGACAGAATAGCTGACAATTCACATACTGAGTGTTACTTTGCAATCGGGTTTGGTGTAATGTTAACTATATTTCTTTCAGTATTCAGATAACGTTACTGATATTTAGGAAAAAGAGTTAAACATATTCAGGTCATGTAAATGATAAAGTGTCTTAACATTACGCCAAAAGTCATAAGCCATAATGAAGCTATGAAAAGTGACTGACATTTCAGCACAACAGACAGCAACATAAGCGCGTTCAATCTAGTCAACAAATAATATCTGTTACCTATTGGCCAATAAATTGTTAGATTTAACTCGCCAGTGTTTTTGTTAAACGTGTAAAATAAATTTTAGCATGGATACATTTTCACTTTTGCCTACATTTGAGCACTCGGACTGAATGATTACATTTCACTCTGTCTATATAGAGCAGTGAGCGCATTATTGGCTGAGGAATGCGCTCTGCGTTTCTCTCACACACGCTAAGAATGAGTCTTACAATGAGATTAAAATTGGCACACTATATAGTTCATTTTTTTTCCAGTTAAAATGACTTAGTTTTCATTGACCAAGGATCACTGATTGCGTTCATGTTCTGATTTCAGCAAATCAGTTTGAGCCAAGGCAGACAACGTGATTAAAATTCATTAACCAAGCATCAGATCTTATCGCATTTCATACTGATATTAGGCGTCAATTTAGCAGATAGATAGATAGATAGATAGATAGATAGTATATATAGGATATCTATATATGTATGTATTAGAACACTATTAATTATTACAAAATTAATCACATTAATTATTACAAAAACTTACTAAACACTGCTTTAGGTTTGTAGGTGATCAGGTACAGAAATTAAATAATCAAATAAATTTGCATTTTCTTCACTGTATAAATTAAATATAGATTAATCATTGTTAAAGGAACAAAAGTCAATCAGTCAAAGCAATAAGGGTTTATTTATTTATTTTCTTAACATTAAGTCTCAAGATCTTTTTTATATATACTATGTTAATCCAAACTAAAAACCAAGTGTGAGATTTTTAATATTGCTTTAATGTTCAGTACAGCTGGTATTGGCATGATACTAAGTTTGACATTTAATTACAGCGATCAGTTACCCCACATTTACAAGATGGTTCATTGGACCTCTTCTCCCAATTTTAAGTAAGTATTCAGAGACTCAGCCTTATGGGTATAACAAGCCTACAGCATTTCTGTACATATACTGGAGCTCAAACCTGGCTTATGTCACCCTACACATTTCATTCACATCTTTTTCTTTCATATCTGTACTATTCTATTATAATAAGGACCTAAAAAAATGAAAAAAAAAAAATAACAGATACAAAATTTACTTAAGATTTGATAGATGTTTAAAATAACTTCAAAATGTCTCAACGCAAAAGCAGTGGTGTAGTGGTGCCTGAAGAAGTGGGTATATGCATCATTTATAATATATGTTTGTGTGTGTGTGTGTAATTAACACAATCAATGTCCAGAAATGTTGAATGAGATTGGTAATGTGACATCCATGTGACATCAGGGGTTTAACAGTATACACCCCTAAACTTTTTCTCAGAGCGATATTTTCTTTCACTCGCAATGCGCAGCAGCCAGGAAAGTTGGTTTTATCAAGGAAAACAGATAAAGTAAGTGTTTTATCTCATTTACATTATGTATTTTATAAGATAATATTACTTTCTAAAGATATTTGTATGCTGTATGCCCTAAACAAGCCTAAACATTTCTCACAGATTTGAATTGCTATGCAGTGCTGATGCAGAGGTCGCTTTTAACAGGGAAACATGAGTAGTAAGTGTTTTACCTCATTAATAGCAATATTTAAGGATTGTGCACTCCTAAAGTTTTTCTCAGAGTGATATTTTCTTTAACTTGTGATGTTGAGCACCTAGGAAAGTTGGTTTTATCAAGAAAAACACAGAAAGTAAAGGTTTTATTTCATTTACATTACGTATTATATAAAGATCATATCTTTATTAAGATATTTGTATGCTGTGCGCCTAAACGAGCCTAAATGTTTCTCACAGATTTGCTATGTAATGCTGATGGAGGTCGCTTTTAACAGGGAAACACTAGAAGTAAGTGTTTTATCTCATTTAAAATATGTATTTCATAAGATCATATTGATTTATAGCAATATTTATGTGTTGGTGCACTCCTAAACTTTTCTCAGATAGATTGTTATTCTTTCACTCAGGAGATGATGTGCTTGAAGAGTATGAAGCCACCAATACAATAAGTGGGATGAGAAGAGTTTTGTTAGGACATATACCAGAGACATGGGTAAGCCATAATTGCATATTTTAAGATTTTTTTTTTTTGATTATTAAACAATAATAATAAAGAATCTGATTTTCTTTTGGGTTTGCACTGTCATTTATTTATGTGCTGTCCCGTTTATGTGCATTCATTTTGGTAGGAGGAGTCCAACTTCAGTGTAGAGAGAGATCAGTACGCACTTGGAATTATGATTTTTAAATCGTTAAAAAGACCAATTTTCCAATAAGACTGACTTTTTACAATATATATGTACATAAATTTACAGTGAATTAAATGCTTTTACTCAAAGTGATAGTTCACCCAAAAATGAATATATATATATATATATATATATATATATATATATATATATATATATATATACATATATATATAAATATATAATATTTTATTTTATTTTTTTGTATTCTATTGTATTATCTAGATTTAAACTGTCAGATTGGCATCTACATTAATGTTAGTCTTTTTGGTTCTTATTCTGAGGTCATTGTAGCCACCCAGATCCAGACTGTATCCAGGTCAAATGGTCTCTGCGGGTACCTGGATATAGTCTGTACCCAGCCCAGATGGTGGATCAGCACCTAGAGATGATCTCAAAACCCTGAATGTCAGCAGCGACCAGGACAAATGCGCCAGAGACTGATCCCATCTGAAGACCTCCTCACCTAGATGGCGATCCAGACAAGACCACAGGAACCAGATGAGTTCTCTGCACAGTCTAACTTTGTTGCAATGTAGATTTAAAATTTCGTCTGGCCAGAGGAACTATTTTGACACACTATTTCCCTGTTTAAAGGGAGATCCGTAAAATAATCCATGTGACATGTCTTACAAAGCTAGAACGTACTTTTTGTATGGAAAGAAAATAATAATTAGTCTCCTCTGCAACAGTATCACCTGAACACAAACAGCATATTGTTCAAATCAAAGTGTAAATAAATATAGAAGACATATCCGTGTGGCACAGATGACACAAAACAGCATACGGCATTTGTGTTCAGGTAGAACATTCTAAAACGGCACTATAGGGTGATGCGGAGGAGATGAATTGTTGAATAAAGTCATTATTTTTTATTTCTTTGTGTGAATAATGACAATTTTCATTTTGAAGTGGAGTAACCTTTTAATACTGTAAAGCTGCTTTGAGACACTCAACATTGTAAAAAGCATTATATGTAATGGTGACTTGACTATTTGACACTTGTCTCTGACATTTCACCTGACAAATGGATGTAAACCTATCCTGTTTTTTATGTTTTTGTTGTTTTATTTTTCAATTTTACAGGAGCACTTTTGTGATGCTGCAAGTGAGAATGTATATCTTGCTTGGCTGAAAACTGCAGAGAAACACATCTTGTCATGCTGAAAACAAAAAATGAGACTATACTCTCTTCAAGGAGGTCCAAACACCATTAACAAAGACTGTTGTTGTCATTATAAACCTTATGACATTAAGAGTGCATAATATGCACCACATTAGAATGTGTATTTTGTGCCTTTGCATTGATTTGCCTTGACATTATGATGTTTTAATTGTTCTAAGAACATGTTTTTTTTACATGTATTGAAAACACTGAATGTGAAGAAATTTTGTTGCAGGGAAAATTATACAATGTTTCATTTTGTAAATAAATGTAAATGTGTATTGTTTTGTGTGTGTTTTTTCCCACCTGAACATTGTTGCTGTCCAACTTTGGTATTTTCATCATCCATTCTGGTGTTAATATTTTACATGTTAAGAGTTTGTTAGTAACACTGTCAGGGTGTTAATAATGTTAACTCTGTCAAAAGTGTTAGTTTAACACTTTACCCCTGGTATCCATATACTCTGAGGGAGTTAAATTCACTCTTTAAAGAAAAAAATAATGATAATAATAAAAAATAAAATAATTATATATATATATATATAATATGTGGTCGTTTTGAGCTTATTGTTTGAATGCATTCGTTTACTGGACTTCTGATCGTAAAAACCTGCTTCTTTTCATTTTCAAGGTATTGTTTTAGCTATAAATGTACCGATTCAAATTAGTAATCAATAATAATGATTATTTTACACTCTGCGCGCCTCCCCTAACATGCTCTCGCGTATTAACAGGCAGAATGGAGTAGGGGGACAGAGCGGGCGCGGGCGCATCAGGCGCAATCATTAAACGTTTCAAAGGAAGCAGGCGCCACGGTCCTGACCGCATCATCACTGTCTTTACTGTTTGATTTTAGAGAATATTTGCATTTATTCACACGCAACTAAAGTAGCTATTCATGTGGTGGACTGTCAGGACACTACCATTTATAAGTAGGTATAGGCAAAGCCGACTGATAAAGTCTGTCGTATCAAGCTCCTATTTGAGTCCTACATTAGTGGCTTGCTATTTGATTTTTGATTTTTTGCTATTTTCTTGTTCTCTGTTTAGACCTGTGCCTGCCACGCATCATTTTCTGGCCCCGGACTGTCTGTCTGGTTTTGACTTGTGTCTACCGACGCTCTCGTCTGCGCTCCCCTGTCCGCTGTATTCTCCAGTCCGGAGTCCGCCTCATCGGCCGGTGACCTGCTGCTGCTTTTCTTTTTGTTTGTCAGCAAATGTTCTCAAATGGCTTTTTTCCATGTATGCAATGTTTTAATAAAGTTGGATTATATGAACCTGTATGGCATTTTTTCCTCTTTAAAGTTTCATAGCAGGTTTTATGTTAAAAAGAACAATTAATGATTAAACAGCATTTTAAAAAAAATGCAAATAAAATAAATAAAAACATAAGACGCAGATTTATAATCTGGCATAAAAACAAATGTTGTCGGAACGTCGTCTCGCAGTTGCTGAATGTCGCGCAACAACGTTGCTACAGCCTTTTCACGTCTTGCATTTCAACGTTGCAACAATGTCGCAAGGATGTAGACTGCAACGTTGCCAAAGTAAAAATAGAACGTGGCAGCGATGTTGCCACATTGTAACTGTGTTTGTTGGGAAGGGAATCCCAAAATTACTAGTATCTGCTACTAGTTCTTAAAGGGGTCATCAGATGCCCATTTTCAACAAGTTGATATGATTCTTTAGGGTCTTAATGAAAAGTCTCTAATATACTTCGATTAAAAATTCTCAATGGTCTTGTAAAACAACACCCTTTTTACCTTGCCAAAATCAGCTCTGCAAAAATCATCTCATTCTAAGGGGAAAGGCGATGGAGAAAGGCAAAGTTTGTTAGGAACATTTTGATTTTAACCGGGCCGACGAAGTCCGTCCCATAAAGTTGTGTTCCAATCAGTTGGGTTGCAAGACGGGGCTCCGCCCTATACGGTTGCCCATTTGTGCATACCTTAGTGTAATGTCTTTCTGTCACGTGGAGGCAGCTTTTCTGCAAGAGTTTGTTAATCTCTTCAATAAGTGTTATAGTGTAAGCATCATACATTATATCAAACTTTCATTCATGTCAACATCGGGTACCTTTCATACATATTAATAACTTTGTCTACCTAACGGGTTATACACACATTGGTTAGCTTCGTAGGTTACAATAAACACACGAAGCCTATAGGAGGTATAAAAACATACTACTAATGCGTATTGTTGCTCTAACAGCAATACTCAGATAATTGTCCTTCCAAACTTGTAATGTAAATGTAATTCGTGATGCGCATTCGTATGTGTTCTTCAATGGGACAGAGGGAGAGTGTGCATGAGGAATGTGAGAGGAGGGGGACACAGGAGGTCCAAAGGGTCATGAGAGTCACGCTGGATGGATCCTGTGAGCCCCGCAGGCTGGACGTGTCAATGAAAATATGTCTCTTTGTGTTTACTTGATTACCAATTTATGTATAGCTGGTCACCAGTTACACTGACCATCTGTTTGTGGCTAGTCTCAGAAAAGGGGGAGCATTGTAAATTAGTCTTTTACTGTGTTTCTTGCATGGGTTTGACTGCAGCTAGTCAAGAAGGTGATGATAAAGCATGTTGTGGCTTCCATGAAACACATTATTTGAGCATTTTTCATGGCTGCAAGATATATTAAACCCTTTGAAAAATCATAATAAACCATAATGCTACAGTGAATTCACAAACACTATGATTCTCTGATGTTCACAGTAGATGCTGCTCCACACAAACTGTTATCATTTACATATGTGGAGTGTCATCTCCATCTTTGCATATTGCTCTGATATTGGGTTTATTGTAGGGACGCTACAATAAACCCAATATCAGAGCAATATGCAAAGATGGAGATGACACTCCAATATTGCTCTGATATTGGGTTTATTGTAGCGTCCCTCTGGGAACGCAATGTGCGCCATTTAATCATATTTGTAAGGTAGACCATTTATAAACCTACGCAAACACAGGAGAATACATCAATATTTTTTATATACTGGCGACTAGTGGAAACAAATTTAGGAAGGGTGCCACATCCATCAATTTCAGAAAACATCCAAGTATGATATATCCCACTATTACAGAAAGAAAAATATTAAGGTTGACACTTCGGTTTACCTTTATTTTTATGGTCGCTTTAACACATTCTGTCGACTACAAGCATCACTGCACCTATACATCTACTAACTCTCATTAGTAGAGTATTAGATGACTGGTAGGTTTAGGGTTAGATTAAGTTGACATGTACTTGCAAAATGACTTATAGTCAGTAGAATGTCTGTTGGGAGACCATCACAATAAAGAGTTCGCAGATATTAAGCAGACAGTCTACTAACACTCTAATGAGAGTTTGTTGACATGTAGGTGCAACATTACTTAGTGTCAACAAAATGTTCAAAAGGGACCATCAAAATAAATAAAGATACATAAAGATAAAGATAATTGTTTTAAGTTTAGGATTAAGTTTGATTCTTATAAAGCTGTATTCAGAATAATAAAGCACAGCTAAACACACAAACATTCTAAATGTGGTCGTTCCAAAATTCACAAATTCCTGTATAAAACACTTGTCAGACATGTGACCATACAGGATAAATTAAAACTTTACAGAATATGCATAAACAGATGCACTGATGTGTGTTTTTTTTTTTTCAGAAAAATGCTATGGCTTGAAGCATACAAAATTAACAATAGCGTGCAGGTAATTGCAGGTTATTTCGTACAAGATGTTCCTGAGAATAACAGATTTTCACAAGAATGTGATCTTGGGTGTGCATTAATCATAAAATACCTGCCAAAATTCTGATCAATCCCAGAGCACTTCACTGATGACATCAATTGTCCATTTGGGAGGAGCAACTTTACTCTGTGTATGTGCAAGGGTTTCATCCCAGAAATGCGGAATGTATGGGAAACATATCATCATTGCCTGGACTTTACACAAAAATTGCATCCATGTCTGATGTGATGAAGTGATACATTCTGTTGGAAGAAGTGAGAAGATATTGCTCCTGATTATTACAGTATAAGTCCTTCGTTGTGTCTGATATTTCCACTCCACTTTTTGTTTCCACTTTTCTCCCCACCTTCTTTGCTGTGAGGTAGAAACTTGTCAATGTGAGCTTGAATGTATTTTGTATTTCCCCCTCTGTAGTTTCTTCATCTAGTGACACATCCTGATCATTTGTTAGTTTCAATTCAAACTAAAAAATACTGCCATGATACTGCCTTAATTTTTGACTTTGCTCAGTTTTGAGGCACTCAAATAGTTTTGACTTCCTTTAAGTTGGCTTACTTTCTTACCTTCTACAAAATCCCATCACCACCAGTCTGTCTTCATATGAAGGAAAATAACCCTACCTGATACTTTATTTTAAACTTTTTTATTATTTCCTTTAATTTTTACTGAAAATAAATGACCTTCCGGTTTGATAAGAGATCAAGAAGAACAATTCCGGCGCATTTGAACTCTGGTCGCTCACGTCATAAAGAATGCATTTTATCATCTATGCCACTGAAGCCATCAACTGACAGCCATCTTTAGTAATGTTGTCCAGCCCAACCACATGTTGGTGGGCAGAGTTAGTGCAAATAGTATCTGCCAACAAGGCAGTGTAAATCAGGGGTCGCCAAACTTGGTCCTGGAGAGTTAAGCTCCAAATTGCCTCAACACCTCTACCTGGAAATTAAAGTATTCTCTTTTTTTTTAAGATATATATATATTTTTTTTATTATTATTATTTTTTTGCTTTTTATTGTGACAGGACAGCTTAGACTTGACAGGAAGTCAAGTGAGAAAGAGAGGGGGGGTGGGATCGGGAAAGGTCCTCGAGCTGGGATTTGAAATTTGGGACGCCCGGAGCGCAACGGCGCTGTATGTCGGCGTGCTGCCCACAAGGCTATCGGCACCGAATTTCAAGTATTTTTAGTAAAACCCTTATTAGCTGCTTCAGGTGTGTTTAATTAGGGTTGGAGCTAAACTCTGCAGGACACTGGCCCTCCAGGACCGAGTCTGGTGACCCCTGGTGTAAATAGACACTTTGTTAAATTATGTCAGTTGACCTATTCAAAAAACAACTCTTAATTATTCACTGCAAAATTATAATTCTCTCATCATTTACATGTCTCAAACTCAGGGCCATCCTTAGCTGACATGGGGACCAGTGCGAGATAGAGAATGGGGCCCCCTTTGCCATCTTGGTCCGTGATCTTGTGTTTTGTAAAAACAAAATGTGTTATATTAAACTAATCCCCCCAATATGGGACATCAATAATGTAATCAAAAAAAAAAAAAAAAATTCTGTAATACCATGTTTTTAAATACGTGTTTTGAAGTGTGTCACACCCCTGGACTATTTGTATTGGTTCCCTTTCGAGGAACTCGAACTGCGTCCTCTAGAGGTCGCTATGGGGAACGCCATCTCCGTGACCCGTGTCTGAAGTCTACATACAAAAACATCAACAGAGTTGGCCGGCGACAGCTTATGACGGTGCGTCACTGTGTGACCACAGTATAAAAGGACACCGGTAGAACACAACATTCTCTTCTTCGTCTTCACTGACTCTTTGTCTGGAGCATGCATTTTGGTAAGAAAGATTCTTTCTCTCTTTCTACATACTATGGTGAGCACTAGTAAGACGTTCAAGAAGTGCGCGGATCCGTGTCCTCGTTTTTTGACACCTGATGACATGCACGATCTTTGCGTCTATTGTTTGGGTGAGGGGGCAATCTGCGTGCATTGCAAGCTTTTTCCCATGAAAAAGCTCCGTTCTCGTTTGTCACTCTTTTCAAGGAAAGAGGGGAAGACACCTTCCTTCCCGCGGTTCAGGACCCTCTGCTGCCGAGGCACGGAGAAAAATGAGCTCGTGGGGATCGCAGGCGGACCTGACTGAGGAGTTAAAAAAGGGACTTTCCCTTTCACGCTCGTCGGCCGGGGATGAGGATGAGCTGTTGGATGATGATGATGTTATTTCTTTAACATCATCTGATCCGGCAGCTAGTGCTCTGTTGGGTCCTACCCAAGAAGAGCAAGAGATGTCAGAGGGTGAAGAAGCTGAGGCTGAGCCTTCTCTAATCTCTTGCCCTGTGTATGACGAGCTGTTAGAGGTTATGGACCGCGCCACGGCGAGGCTTGACTTGCCGTGGAAGCAGACTAGAAAGGTAGTGCCGCAGGGTCGTCTCGACGAACGTTATCTTTCCGACCATAGCCTCCCAGCTCAGGTGAGTCTTCAATTTCTTCCCGATCTCCATGCAGAGATCGAGAAGGTATGCAAAAAGCCGTATTCTTCACGCATCCATAATTTTCCTCATTCTAATTATGCTAATTTTGAGGGGATGCATGAATACGGCTATGAGAAAATGCCTCCTGTAGAAGAGATGCTGGCTAGCTATCTCTCTATGGGTGAAACATCTCTTCTTAAGACTCCCTCTTTGCCATCCATACTCCTCCAAGTAACATCTCGGTTGAATGGCAAAGCGTACACAGCAGCAGGTCAGGCTGTGGGTGCGTTGCACATGATGGCAGTGCTTCAAGCCTACCAAGCTGATCTGCTGAAAGATCTGGACAAAGCTCAGGGTCTTTCCGCTGATGAGGTGTCTGAGCTGCGCCGCACCACAGATCTTGCTCTTCGTGCCACTAAGCAGGCCGCCACTGCCATGGGCAGGTCTATGGGGGCCATGGTGGTTACGGAGAGACATCTGTGGGTGAACCTGGCCGACCTCGGGAAGAAAGAGAGGGGCTTTCTTCTCGATGCGCCGGTCTCGCCCTCTGAGCTTTTTGGTGCCTCCGTCGAGACGGTGGTCGAGAAGTTCAGGGAGGCGAGGATGCGCTCAGCTGCCTTCAAAACCTTTATTCCTCGAAGGTCCAGATCTGAGCCCGAACAACACGGGGGTCCTGACTCGTCGCGTTCTGAGGAACGAAGACGAGCTCAGAAGACTAGTGTCGCAACTCGCGCCCCTCCCCCACCTGCGGGTGGTTCTAAGAGGAAGCGTGGGCCGAGAGAAGGCAGGCAAGACCTGAGGGAAGTGATCCAGACAAGACAAGTAAAAAATAAACATCTACTCACTTTCCTCAGGGGTTTTTCCATCCACCCTTTCTTCCCCCGCAGCTACCACTTCACTGAGGTTAGGTGGTATCTTCCTGCGCGCTTCCCACCGGACCTATGATGTTTTAGGTAAGCTTTTATGGTTATAAAGCTACCTTTACTGATGGTCTGGACATGGATCTTACCTTCTCAACTACTTTCTGAGTCATACGCGGGAACCACGGATGGGTGAGTACGATCCTTTATTATGTGTCTAGTCTCCTTTTGCTGTATGTTTCGGACCTGTCTCTTGTGTTTCTGTTTTCTGTTTTCTAGGTAGGTCCTCTTTGAGCACCCCCCTCTGGTCTCTGACTATGATTGTGGCCTGCTTGTCCTGGATCTGCCTTCATCATGGAGACATCATGGCCACTTTTGGCTTTCAGGTCCTCACTACAGCACTACAACTAGGGCTACGGTCCTACCTCCAGGTAAACTCTTCAGAAATTTTTTCTTCGCAGGAGCTTCCTGGTCACCCCTGACTGGACATGTATGCCTGAGAGGCCACCTTACTGAGCACTCCGTCTGCGTCTTGCCCTAAGGGGCTTCCTGTTTCTGGGTATCCACCCAATCATCTTACAGACCTATCCTCATACCATCTTGGTAATTTAGTGAGTCGCCCCTCTGAGGAGTGGGCTTGACCACGCTATTTTTACCATCGTATGAGTGGAAGGTGTTTCTGCGGGAACCCTTCTCAGTGCTCTGAGGAGCATTGGCTATGGTCTAGGCCCCTGTTCGTGAGGTTCTGCGGGCCTTGCTAGAACAGGGCCTACGCTTTCTATCCAGATAGTAAGCACAGGTCTGCTTGGGTTGGTAGTGGCTCTTGCCCCCTTAAGAGAATACCCGCAACACAGCCCGAGGGCTGGGGACGCTACTGCTCTCTATGCAGCCATACAGTGTTGATGGATTCGTCTCTGCTGTGATATCTGATATCCTGTGATCAGATCACATCTACGCCTCTTTGACAGGGCATGACGATGTTCCCCTCGCTGCGGGAGGGTTTTCTTAGAGCTTGTCACCCCTGGGCGGATCGGGTATTCCTCCTGTCTCTCAGGAGTTTGAAGCCTGTCCCAACGCACCTCTCACGCTGGTTAAGTGTATCGGCTCCATGGCAGTATTATCAGACAGCTAGCTCCGGCTGTCTGTTTGGAATAGCAATGCTATTCTCCCCCTCACCTTGAGGGTCTGCTCTGAGCATTGCCCCAACTGGGCAACTGAGGTTCGCCCTTACTGCCTTCCCCTTGGAGCCTTGTTTGGAAAGCCTGCAGAGCTCCCCTCATATTGAGGATCCAAGCGGTATTTCTAAAATCCATTTTCATGGTAAGGCCCACACGAACCCTTGGGCGCTTTCTCAAATCCATGTATATGGTAAGTGCACACGTGAATCCTGGGGCACTTTTCTAAAATCCACATTGTGGTATGGAATGCACCGGAGTTCTGCGTCCATTCTAAAATCCTTTACGGTAGGGATTCACACGCTTTTGGCCCGTACCCTCTCTTGAGTTGGTTAAAACCCCGGTCACCTTGGGTTCCACTCCTTGTGAGCATCTGCCAGGCTAAAGTAACGGTAATTCTTGTGCTAGTTCATGCGCATCCTCTATGATATTGGTTCACGCTCAAACTCGTGCCCATTCTCTGAGTTGGTTGTTCCCGGACACCTTGGATACCACTCTACTTGCGCATCCTGAGCAGGTTGTTGCTACCTATGTTCTATAGGACGGTTTCTGAGGGAACCAACGCAGAGCCCACGGTAGCCCCCTGTGTGACAGGCCAAACCTAGGTGAAACCCTAGGCATTCAGCCATATCCCCTTAACCCTCAAGCTCTCCTTAAGTGGGGTTTACGTTTGTCTTCTTTGGGGTCAAATAGACCCCAAAGATCCAATGTGTGATTCCATAAGGAAATATACATTTTTAATATACCAAACTATATAACATTTTTTTAGTTTACTTCTCAACTTTACATTTATGCTGTCTTTTTGTGGATATTTGGTACTTTTATACCTATTTACTGCACAAATACTCAACTACGCCACCAAGTGGCTTATGAAAAATTTGTTTTTCATGAAAAAAAATCACTTTAACGATGATCTAAATTAAATCTAAATTGTTTCTGGACATTGCTCTATATTTTAGGAATAGAATACTGCCATCTGCAGGTTAGTGGAAAAACTTTAGAAATTATAGTTAAAGAAAGTGCAATTACCACATGTATCCAGCAGAGGCCTATAGGGACTTTCATTTTCACTTAATTTTTCTTGATGCTTCAACTTCTCCTCACAACTTTATTATATATATTTTGTAAATATATATATATGTAAACATTCTAAAATAAATATATTTAAACATTCTAAAATAAATTAAACATTTGTATTTTTGTCAAAAAGTAGAATTTGTTGGTCTTTCATCTTTCACACACACACAGACACATACAGGCATATGTGGTTTATGAGGACAATGTGTCATTTTGGTGGTTTACGGGGACACACCTTTCCCAACATCCTATCGACATGAAAGTCATGTCAAAAATTTTCATTTGATCTATTAAAGACAAACCATACTTAAAAAAAGCAATTTCACTTTTGCAACATACAAATATTAATTCTGTGACATTTCACAGGCTTATGGGGTCGGGCAAAATTGTGGTTTATGAGGACACCAGGTTTATGAGGTCACTTTACACACAACACACAAACCTAGCCTCATCCTGGTATATGGGGACTGACAAACATTACGAGGTCTACATAACATCAGTTTGCTCTGCTATTGAAAGAAGGGCCTTCATGACAATAGCACAGCTTCTGGCTTTCCCTCATCTACACTCCTGCTTAACCTAGTTCAGTTTCTCAACTTCTGCCCATGACTTGAGGTTTCTTAAATTCCCGAAACATATTTAGATTACAGTTGACTTTTGTTTATGCTTCTGGGTGTCCTGAATTTACATTAACTAAAAAATAGTAATATTAATTGAAATAATATTTCACAGTATTACCTTTTCTTTGTATTTTTGATCAAATAAATGCAGCCTTGGTAAGCATAAGACTTTTTTCAAAAACATTAAACATCTCATACTTTTGACTGGTTATTTGGTTTTATATGGTCCCTCAATGACACAATGACGATAATCTTACATATGTGAGAATATTTACATAATTTAAATAACTATCACTTTGAACTGAATTTGACATGGATCAGCAGATAGTTTAAAATGTCAAAATACATTTGCTAATTTTTTAGAAATAGATCTAAAGTACCAACAGATGTTAAATGCTAGACATACAGAAAAATCAGGCCATGGCCAGAAAAAGCTCAGAGTTTTAAATCATTTGTAACATACAAATATGAAAGGTTGGGGGGAAAAAATGCAATAATAGTTTTAAATGGGAGTGGAAACCACCAGGAGAGGAAAGGAAAGGAAATGAAAGGATGTGATGTGTGGCCAAGTATGGTGTCCCATACTTGGAATTTGTGCTCTGAAATAAACCCATCAAACTGCACACACAGCAGTGAGTAGTGAATAAATAAAAAATTATCCATTAATGCTTTTCAATGCCCCGCGGAAACCCTGATAACCTTTTTTTTTAATGTTTACCTTCATTTTTTTCAATAATCACTGTATAAAGTACTGAGGCAGCTCACGTTTGTTCGTTTTTTTTCTTTTTTTTCTCAAGATTTTTTTTTCTTGAAGTTTAACAAAACCTTAGTTTATTCAGTAGATTCTGTAGAAATAATTCAGTAGAAATATCAGCAGAAGAGTAAAAAACTTTTAATAAAAAATTTCATTTTTGAAATGGGTAAAATAAAAAACCATTTCTTCTAAAAACAACAACATTACATTCAGAAGAATTAAAGTGAGAATGACAAACAGATAATTAGTCCCTTGGACTAAAACAGAAACAAGTTCAAGTTCAATTTAGAATTTACTTTTAAAACACTTCTGTCATTAATTTCGCTTCATGCACTTAAAGGGGTCATGAACTGAGAAACCAAAATTGCCTTGACTTTTAGCCCCGCCCACCAATTCACGCATGTCTACACAGAAACCAAATGATAAACATGCTCTGAAGACAAGACGACGCTGTTCAGAGCCAGATTGTGGAAAAACCTTTCATCGCCTTCCTTCTGATCCCAACGTTAGGACAGAGTGAATGAACTTTATTTTTAATGAAGTTCCAGACCGCATCAGTGAGAATTTGGTCCTTTGTTCACTTCATTTTACCACACATTGATTTACAAACACGGCACAATTCAACGCAGGATTTTCAAAAATATTGAAACTAAAAGATGATGCTGTGCAACTATATTGGATCCAACAGTAATGTCACAACACACAAGTGGGGGAACTGATTTAATTACATGATTACTGTTGCTTTGTCTGTTAAACACAGTTTGATATGTATGAGTATTTATGTGTCTATCTGTGAGGAATGTAGACTGTCAAACATAAACAACTATTAGCCAATTATAGCAGTGGTCATTTACTTTCGAGTAGTTTTGTAACAATACCAAAATTTTGACTCGGATACAAGTAAATTTATAGTAAATTTATTTCACAATAACAATTTATATCATGATATAGTAAATTGTTATTTTATCTTTATTTTATGTTATTAATAATAAGAACATATATGCGAGTAACAAACCAAAGGACAAATACAATAAAACAAAGACAAAAATGAAATAAATGGGGCCCTAAGAAATTTGTTTTATTCCCAAATTCCATTTTATTTTTTCTAAATTCATTTACATTTTTCTGGATTATGTTTTTTCCCCATTCTAAATTTTTCTAGACTCTATTTTAATAGTTACATTAAAAAATATTAATCAAAAATAATGTCTAATTAATTGAAATCATAAAGCATACATGATTTAACAGCAATTTCTTTAAAGTTTGACAAAAATTACATTTTAAGGCCCTATAAAATAAGTTTTATTATTTTTCTTTTCAGTTTTATTTTGATCAAATTCTGTGAATCTGTTTTCTATTAATTGTCTGCATTCCATTTTAATATTTTCATTAAATTTTAATAATCAGAAGCATGTCTGATTAATTTATAAAGATTAATTAGATTTTATAAATAAACATTTATTATTTAAGTAATTATTAAGGTAATTACTTAATAATGTTTTAAGTAATTTAATGTTAAGTAACAGTATTATTAAGTAATGTTTACTCAAATTTATATGGGATTGTATGCCCATATGGCTACATCAAATATGAAAGCATTTGACTTCACTTCATTAAACCTACTAAGCAATGTTGAGAACTAGGAAACTTTTTCTTTAAAGGATTAGTTCACTTTCAGAATAAAAATTAAAAATTAAGTTTTTTGAGGAAAACATTCCAGGATTTTTCTCCATATAGTGGACTTCAATGGTGGCCAATGATTTGAAGGCCCAAATTGGAGGCCCAATTATTATTTTTTTTTTACATACCCTACAGATGGCAGACAATCCGAATGTGCTTTTTCAAGTCTATGAGCCTGTGTTTATATTTATGCTAAGTTAAGAATTACACCATATTTTAGATTTGAAACATTTAACAGGTGTGCAGCATTATTTATATAATATGAATCGTGTTATATTACCTTAAAGAAGTGGTGGTATACTCTGCATTGCAGCATTAAAAGTGGTAGCCTATTTCAGTAGGCTAGGCTACATGGATTTATATGCAAAATGTCAATATTCGCACATCATTTAAAATGTCATAGATACATTTTTAATTTATATTTTAAAATTCCTTTAATAAAACACCATGCATTGTTGTCACGCACATTTATTACTTTATTATTTGCTACCTGTCCTTTATTTTGACAGAGAACCATGTGGGGAAAAGACTGTTCACTAATTACGAAATGATTGCATATTTTATGAATTCTTTCCTTTATTTTCGTAAAACATGAGACATTGTATAAGTTTGTTCCATTAGCCTATTTAGGCCTAACTAAAACAAGAAACTAATAAATTAACCTTGCATTGAAACTGAAAACAAGGGATGGATTAATAAAACGCCTTCACATTTTATTTCAAGTTCTTTCATTATAATCAACAAAGTGCACACAATTTAAAAAAAGAGCTTCATAGGGATTTTTATAGGGAGCCTTCTTTATTGTCTTTATTTACGTCTTTATCTGTGTCTTTATTTATACATATCCTTATTTATAAAAATAAATAAATAAATAAATAAATGCGTTAAATCTCTCTATTCGTTAAATTATCACTCATGATATTTTACAGGGATAACCATATCAACTAAAATAAGCAAATTTCAATATAAATATGAAATATAGTAAATAAATATGAAACTTAAATAGCTAAATAAATATAATGATTATCCACCTTATTTTTCAATGTGGAAGTAAGCTGTTTTCTGGTAATGTTTTAGACTTCCTGTTCATAATCTGCCATAGAGAAATAATGAGAAGAATTTTGAAGTGTCGTTAAAGGTAAAACAGTTTGCACTACAAACTATTGTTTATAATTAAGATAATACATTAAAATAATATGGTAAGACACACCAATTTGCAATATCAAGCAGCAAAACGAGCTGTTTTGTACAGAAAACATACCTGGAGTCACGGATTGGTCAGGTTCTGCAGCCACTCACACGCAGCGTTCACAATCCCCTGAATTCTAATCACCATCACCTGGATTCAATCACCACACACACATATAAGCACGCACCACTCACCAGTCATTGTCCGGGCTCGTTAATCCGAAGCGGACTCTTTGTGACGCTCTTTCCGAGTTCACAATATCCTACCTACCTGATTATACTTACCTTTGTCTCTGCTTCATTCCAGTCTGTCCAGTCAAGCCGCATCCAGTCAGTGGTGTGTGTGTGCCGTAAGTCTGTCAGCTGTCAGAAAACTGTGTGTGCATCATCTGGTCGAAGTACAACTCCCGTCGTTTCTGCAGAAGAAACAAACTTCATTCAGCTCGTAGATATCTATTCAAGATCATTGAAACTCCGAACTGTTATACTCACCTTTTCCTGCACGTCATCCTTCATCTGTGGCTCTGCTGTAAATAAAAACCTTTATCTTCACTTACCTCAGTTGTCCGTCTGCTTCCGTAACAGAAGCCCGGACCAAACAAATTGTAACAGCATGAGCAACCCCGATCCATTTCAGGAATTGGTGGATTCCCTCCGGAAGGTATTGTTGCGATCTCCAGTCACCATTCCATCTGCTCCACCCTCCGAGGAACCACCAGCACTGAGCACTTCTTCGGCTACCGTTCCATCCAGTCCCATGGCCCGGCCGGCGCCCTACGCTGGCGGGGCGGAGGAGTGCAACGGATTTCTATTACAATGTTCATTGGTGTTTACGATGCAACCTGCTTTATATCCCACAGATCAGTCTCAAATCGCCTTCATCACTTCGCTGCTTACCGGACCAGCCCTCCGATGGGCCGAAACCATCTGGCATCAAGGCGGTCCGGCAGCTCATTCCATCCGCACGTTCATAACCCACTTCAAGGAAGTATTCGGACGATCGGATGGAGAAGTATCCGCTGGTGAGCAACTCTACCATCTTAAACAGGGTGTAATGTCTACTCAGGAATATTCTCTTCGTTTTCGTACTTTAGCTGCTGCAAGCGGATGGAATGAGCGATCCCTTCTGACCACCTATCGGTTGGGGTTGGAACCGAAGCTCCGGATGCAGTTAGCAGCGTTAGATGACAACATGGGATTAGAGAAATTTATTCAGCTCTCTCTCCGCTGTTCTGAACGGATACAATCTTACCAATGCAACCAAGAACCTGATAATAATGCACTCCTCCGTCCCTCTGAGCCAGCCAGCCCTTCAGAACCAGAACCCATGATCCTGGAATCCGGAAAACTTACCTCCGCTGAGCGACAGAGGAGGCTGACCCGGGGTCTGTGCATGTACTGTGGAGCTAGCGGGCATGTTCGGTTGAACTGCCCGCTCCGTCCAGTACGCACTGCGGTGAGTGGCATTCATACAGACCGTGAAAAGATGCACCCACTGACTACCAATGCTTGTATAACCACTCTGTCTTCTGTTGTAGTCACCGCTCTCATCGACTCCGGGTCAGCAGGAAATTTCATCTCGGGAACCCTCTGTCGCCAGCTTCACCTCCGGACAAAAGTCACGTCCAAGATCTACCAAATTCAACCCATAACCGGCGAAACAACCTCACCCACACGCATCCATCGCAAATGTGAACCCATCAACCTCCAGATTGGAATTCTCCACCAAGAGAAGATACAGCTTCTGGTTCTGGAGGGCGCCAATGTGGACATCATTTTAGGGCGCCCGTGGCTGGTAAAACATGATCCCATCCTCTCTTGGGGCACCGGGGAGATAATCAAATGGGGAAAAGGATGCGTTACAGATTGTTTCCCAGAAATCCCTCGACCGGTTCAGAAACCTCTGCCTGTCTTCACCACGTCTGTCGAAAGCCCCATTGAGAAGCGATCTGTTCAAATTCCCAAGATCTACAGTTCCTACAAGGACGTCTTCTGCCCCAAGAGAGCTTCCCAATTACCTCCACACCGGCCATGGGACTGCGCCATTGACCTGGTTCCGGATGCTCCAATGCCCAGAGGAAAGATCTATCCGTTGTCGCTTCCGGAGACTAAGGCCATGGAGGAGTACATTCACGAGGCTCTGAGTCAGGGGTACATCCGTCCTTCCACTTCACCTGCAGCATCCAGTTTCTTCTTCGTGGCGAAGAAGGATGGGGGGCTGCGGCCGTGTATCGATTACCGGATCATCAACCAAGGCACCATCAAATTCCGTTATCCCCTTCCTCTCGTCCCTGCGGCCCTCGAACAACTCAGGTCAGCGAGGATCTTCACCAAGTTGGACCTCCGCAGCGCTTACAATCTGGTGAGAATACGAGAGGGGGATGAATGGAAGACCGCCTTCGTGACCCCTACCGGCCATTATGAATATCTTGTCATGCCCTACGGTTTGGTCAACGCCCCCTCCGTATTCCAAAACTTCATCCATGAAGTACTCCGGGAGTTCCTCCACAAATTTGTCGTTGTCTACATAGATGACATCTTGATTTACTCCCGGAGTGAGGCGGAACACCATCACCACGTTGCGGAGGTCCTTCAAAGACTCAGAGACCACCAGCTCTACCTCAAAGCTGAAAAATGTTCTTTTCATCTCTCTTCTGTGCAATTCCTAGGATACATCATCGACCAGCAGGGGGTACGCATGGATGAGAGGAAGGTCTCCGCAGTTGTCTCCTGGCCAGAACCAACAACCATCAAAGAACTCCAAAAATTTCTAGGATTCTCCAATTTCTACCGACGATTCATCCATAGCTACAGCAACATCACAGCACCTCTTACCACTCTTCTCAGGGGTAAACCCAAAACCCTCCTTTGGACTCCCGAAGCAGCCGCAGCCTTCCAATCCTTGAAGTCCGCCTTCACCCAAGCTCCACTCCTGACTCATCCTGACCCTGATTTACCTTTCGTGGTGGAGGTAGACGCGTCAACCACCGGGGTAGGAGCTATTCTCTCCCAACATCATGGAGATCCCCCGTTACTCCATCCATGTGCCTACTTCTCCCGGAAGCTCAACCCGGCGGAGAGGAAACTATGATATCGGCAACAGGGAATTGTTGGCCATTAAACTCGCCCTGGAGGAGTGGCGACATTGGCTGGAGGGCGCCAAATTCCCATTTCAAGTCATAACAGACCATAAAAACCTGCAATACCTTCGTAACGCCAAACGTCTCTGTCCCCGTCAAGCTCGCTGGTCATTGTTCTTCTCCAGATTCCAGTTCTCCATCACATATCGTCCAGGACCCAAGAACATCCGAGCAGATGCTTTATCAAGAATGCATGATCACCCTGAAACCTCTGAAACTCCGGTCAATATCATCCCAGAACATATCATCATCAACCCAATAGAATGGTCGGCCCCTCCTGTTGTCGCCACTCCTGAACCTAGACCTCCGCCGGGTTGCCCACCAGGTCGTCAGTTTGTTCCCAGGACCCAACGGATAGCTCTCATCCACTCCACGCACACCTCCCTGGGCACTGGGCATCCAGGGGCCAACAATACCCTCACGCTGCTATCCGAACGCTTCTGGTGGCCTGCCATGGCAAGGGATGTGAGACAGTACGTCCAAGGTTGCAAGGAATGTGCCATGTCCAAAAGCCCCCGACACTTACCTGCAGGAAAACTCCATCCCTTGCCTGTCCCGAACCGCCCCTGGTCACATCTAGGAGTGGATTTCATGACCGATCTCCCCTCATCCGATGGAAATACCTGCATCCTGGTCATCATTGATCGATTCTCAAAATTCTGCCGTCTTATCCCTCTGAAGGGACTTCCTACCGCCCTGGAGACAGCAGAGATCCTTTTCAATCATGTTTTCTGCTATTATGGTATCCCCGAAGATATCGTTTCAGACAGAGGACCCCAATTCATCTCAAGAGTATGGAGATCGTTTTTCAGACTCCTAGGTGTGACCATCAGCCTCTCCTCTGGATACCACCCTCAAACCAACGGCCAGACGGAGAGGAAAATTCAGGAAGTGGGGCGGTTCCTCAGAACCTTCTGTCATGGTCACCAGGACTCCTGGAACCAGTTTCTGGGCTGGGCAGAGTATGCCCAGAATTCACTGCGGCAGCCGACCACAGGACTCACACCATTCCAGTGTGTCCTCGGATTCCAACCACCCCTCTTTCCCTGGAATGGTGAACCATCAGAGGTGCCCGCAGTGGATTACTGGTTCCGGGAGAGCGAGAGGGTCTGGGACGCTGCTCACCACCACCTCCAGAGGGCAGTGCGCAGATCCAAGTCAATTGCCGATCAGAGAAGGATTCAAGGTCCCGCCTATGCTCCAGGCCAAAAGGTTTGGCTCTCCACTCGAGACATTCGTCTGCGCTTGCCCTCTCGGAAACTCAGTCCCAGGTTTGTTGGCCCCTTTACCATACTGGAACAGGTCAACCCCGTCACCTTCAAACTCCAGTTACCACCTCAATACAGGATTCACCCTACATTTCATATTTCACTGCTCAAACCCTTTCACCCACCTCTGATTCCCTCCACAGAACCTGGCCACGAAGAGGAACCCCCTCCCCCTCTGTTACTGGAAGACGGCTCCATCTACTCGGTCAAGGAGATCCTGCAATCCCGACGTCGTGGTGGTCAATTACAATATCTGGTAGACTGGGAAGGATACGGACCAGAAGAAAGGTCGTGGGTCCCCAGAGCTGACATTCTGGATCCCACTCTCTTGGAGGATTTCCACACTAGTCATCCGGAATTCCCTGCACCTCGTGGACGAGGTAGACCACCACGACGCCGGAGGTCTCGGCCCTCAGGAGCGGGCCCTGGGGAGGGGGGTAATGTCACGGATTGGTCAGGTTCTGCAGCCACTCACACGCAGCGTTCACAATCCCCTGAATTCTAATCACCGTCACCTGGATTCAATCACCACACACACATATAAGCACGCACCACTCACCAGTCATTGTCCGGGCTCGTTAATCCGAAGCGGACTCTTTGTGACGCTCTTTCCGAGTTCACAATATCCTACCTACCTGATTATACTTACCTTTGTCTCTGCTTCATTCCAGTCTGTCCAGTCAAGCCGCATCCAGTCAGTGGTGTGTGTGTGCCGTAAGTCTGTCAGCTGTCAGAAAACTGTGTGTGCATCATCTGGTCGAAGTACAACTCCCGTCGTTTCTGCAGAAGAAACAAACTTCATTCAGCTCGTAGATATCTATTCAAGATCATTGAAACTCCGAACTGTTATACTCACCTTTTCCTGCACGTCATCCTTCATCTGTGGCTCTGCTGTAAATAAAAACCTTTATCTTCACTTACCTCAGTTGTCCGTCTGCTTCCGTAACACCTGGACACGGATGAGACCAAAAGCCAGACACATTAAATTTACAAACGGCCGCTCACACTCTTACGGCAAAAATAAGGTGGATAGAAACAGGCTTTTTATCTCTGTATTAGCTAATGTGAGGATGCTGCATTCATTTTATAAATGACTAAAATGACAAAAAAAAAAAAAAAAAAATCAATATAATATAAGGAGAATAGAGCAATTCCATGCAAAAGTCATCCTTACCATGAAAAAAATATATGTTTTGACCAAAAGAATAAAACCCTGTTTAACTTGTGCATTTGGGTCTGTATTTTACAGCATTAATGTGCTTTAATAGAAATTTGAAGGAAATCAGGAAACTGCATCTGATTTTGCATCTGTCCCGGATGTAGACTTCTGAAGATTTATTTTAATTAGGGCTGCACGACTATGACCAAAATCATAATTGTCGATTATTCCCTTGAAATTGTAATTGCGATTATTAATTACGATTATCACAATTTACATGTAATGATGTTTTGAATAGCTTTATACCACTGTTTGAAGCACTGCATGCCACTTTTGTAAATATAGTTTCTTCTTTAAATATAAAAAAAGTAAAAATTAAAACAATGAAAAAAAAAACCTTAAGATAATCTGTAGGAAAAACACCCCCACATCCACATCTTACGCAAACAGAATAACGTAAGTTTTTTTTTTTTAATTGTGCCTTTGAACGATTACGTAATTGTGACATCTGTAATTGTAATTGCGATTAGAAATTTGATTAATTGTGCAGCCCTAATTTTAATGCAGCCTAAAAAAAGCCACAAAGCAGCACAGGCAGAAGTAACCTAATAATTATTTATTAATAAACTAATGTTTTCTTGTCAGCTACAAGATGAAATTCATGGTGCTGACTCTTATGTCCACAGTACTGGACGCGACCTAAGAGAGAAATACAACCTTCATACAGATTACATCATCAGGGAGTATTTGCTTTCATTTTGCATTGGTTTGTTTAAAAGTAGACATTTCAAGCTTTCTGTAGATCTATTTCTCATGTATGTGAGGCACCCCAATTTTCAAAAGTTATTTCATTATCAGAAAAAAAATTCAAGTGATCATGCCGGCGCCTCCCTGTAAAATACAGACCCAAATGCACACGTTATTCTTTAGGTAAAAAAACAGTTTTTTCATGGTAAGGATGACTTTTATTGTCCTATTCTTCTTAAAAATATTAATAATATATATATATATATATACACTACCGTTCAAAAGTTTGGGGTCAGTAAGACTTGTAATAGTCTTTAAAGTAGTCTCTTATGCTCATCAAGGCTGCATTTATTTGATTAAAAATGTAGAAAAAAAAAAACAGTAATTCAAAATGTTTTTACAATATAAAATAATGTTTTTTTTTTATTTTAACATACTTTAAAATAGAATTTATTCCTGTGATGAAAAGCTGAATTTTTATCAGCTGTTACTCCAGTCTATTCAAAATATAAATATTTTATAACAATGTAAATGATTTATTATTAACTTTTAATAAACTTTTAATTATTAACTTAATACATCCTTGGTGAATAAAAAAAAAAAAAAAGAAAGAAACAATAAAAATGTACTGACCCCAAACTTTTGAACGGTAGTATATATATATATATATATATATATATATATATATAAAAAATACAATTTAGTTTTTTTTTTTTGTAATTTTAGTAATTTATGTAACTAATGCAGCATCCTTACATTAATACAGAGATAAACAGCCCATTTCTATAATCATTACATTTATTTAGCTATTTATGTTTTTTATTTATTTATGTTTCACATTTATATTGAAATTTTAGTTTGTTGATATGGTTATCACTGTCAAATTTCATGAGTGATCATTTAATGAATAGGCTACACTTCTGCATTTAAATACGGCCACAACTTATTTTTTTTATTTATTTACTTATTTTTTCAGTTTTACTCAAATTGTATCAAAGCGAGTAAAGAAGGCTCCCTCTAAAATCACTGAAGTTGTCAATCAGTGAAGCTCTTTTTTTTATATTGTGTACACTTTGTTGATTATAATGAGAGAACTTGAGATTGAACGTGAGGATGTTTTATTAATTTCTCCATTCTTTTTCGTTTCAATAATTTAGCTAAATCATGGCCAGGTTTAATTTATTCATTTCTTGTTTTACTTAGGCCTAAATAATGGGAACAAACTTATACAATGTGCACGTTTTACTAAAACAAAGGAGAGAATTCATAAAATATGCAATCATTTCTTAATTTTTCCCCACACAGTTCTCTGTCAAAATAAAGGACAGGTAGCGAATAATAAAGTAATAAAGTAATAAATGTGCGTGACCAAAAAGCATGCTGATTATTAAAGGAATTTTTAAATATAAATGAAAATTGTATCTGTGACATTTTAAGTAATGTGAGAATATTGACATTTTGCATATAAATCCAAGTAATTCCATAGCCTACTGAAATAGGCTACCACTTTCAATGCTCCGATGCAGAGTAAACTTAGCTTAGCGTAAATATAAGCACAGGCTCATAGGCATGACATTTATCCTGCTTGAATATGTTCTAAGAAACGCACATAACTTCATAAGTACTAAATTTGTACAAAAAATATATTAACTACAGTGTTTTTCTTTCATTTTCTGCTGACTACAGCCATCAAATGTAACACATCGGTGAGGCAAAGCTGACAGATATTTCTGAAAATGTGCTTTGATGCATTGGCTTGATAACTTGTGGTTCAAGGACCACTCAGAGGTCAAAAGCTGCAAATGCACTTTGCAGACACGGCAAAGTAGGTTGGCCACCTACTGTAATGCACACCTTCGTAAATGTAATCTAAACATTCACAGTTAGTATCCTTCTTTTTGTAACACAATTGTACAAATTGAGTCTCATGAATGTGCAGCCTAGTACAGAGGACCAACGGCCAATGTCAGGATTTTTCGTTCAAAAATTGTCATTAACTTGTATTGAAATGAAAACTTCTTAATACTACAATAATATTACAACATAAGGAAACTGTGTAATTTTAATGGTTTTCATAATGACTGTTTAAGAACCATAACTTAACATGCTTAAGAGCCTTTGTGTAAATTTCTTTCCTTCATTTTTTTTTTTTTTTGATACATAGCCTATCACATTTTTTGAAATTAACCTTTACTGTAAATTTTCTAATGATTTTTAAGGATGCTATAATGTCATGTTATAATGTTATTGCTGTTTTATTTTGTTATTTGATCTCTGTTTACAAAATAAAATATCATAATGCCAGTCAGTTTTCAAACTGTACATTTGCGCCACCTGGTACTAGTTTCATAAATGACTTTAACAAACGACTGACTTGCAGTTAATGCTGTGGCCCTGCGGCGGTGGTAGAAGCGGCGGTAAGGATCATTTGGTTGTCCACCTACTGTAACTGTTTTGAACAAAGTGCACAGATTACGCATGTGCATCACAAAGCTAGACAAGACGAGCCTTTGAGATTCAAAAGTATATACATTTTTTTTTTTTTTTTTTTTTTTTTAATAGAAAATAACCGATTGTTTCGCTAGATAAGACCCTTATTCCTTGGCTGGGACCATTTAGAGCCCTTGAAAGCTGCACTGAAACTGCAGTTTAGCCCTTCAAATCGTTGGCCACCATTGAAGTCCTCGATATGAAAAAAAATCCTGTTTTCCTCAAAAAATTTTATTTCTTTGTGACTGAAGAAAGAAAGACAGGGATCACATGGGGGTGGGGGTGAGTATATGATTAAGATTTTTTTTTTTATTCTGGAAGTGAACTTTTCCTTTACTCTGGATGCTACATGAATTTAATTAAAATTAAAATAGAATTAAAACCCAGCTTTACCGTACCATTGTTTTCAGAGACATATTAGTCAGCTTTTGGTCCTTCAGATGTGTTTGGGCATGGTTTCTTCCTTTCCAAAGGCTCTGTGGACATGGATAGGCAAATCATTGTTTTACAATGCTTTGTCTACATAGAAATAATATGTATAAACCACTGGGCAATTGTAAGATGGCTGAATGGCAACTCCACAAAAACGGTCTATTAGCTCTTTCCCTACCATTGACGAGCTAACTCGTGTTTTATGAGAAAATACTTCCCAACAAAGCAATCTGCAGCTGTTTCATCCCATGGCGGTAGCTCCTTGTAGCATGTGTGTAATATATGTATAATATATGTAATATGAGGATTCACATGGACACTTCACACACCTGCAGCGTTTCTGCAGAGAAACACATTATAAAGCTAGGCTATATGTATATAATGAATGAATAGGCTTATACGATAATGTTAAATATTTTTACTTAATTAACAAAACAAAAGATAAAAAACTCTGCAACAAGTAGCTATTATGCAGAGTTTTGGTTCATTTTTGTGCTGTGCGAAAGAAAACAAAGAAGGCTAAAAGCCGCATCCTGTTTCTCTTTATTTTACAAAAGCACAAAGATTTGTTTTTTATTGTGTACACAAATAAAAACAAACCATTTAGAGTTTCAATCATTTGTATGACTAGGAGTAGTTGTTTCCACTGTTAGAAGGAAAAAGGATTAAGTTAAGCATTGCTAACTTGACAATGCAGCCTTTTCATAATCATAATAAAATACAGTCAGCCAAACATATGAAAAAAACACACACTGCTCAGCTTAAATAATATGTGCCGTTAATTGTTATAATTGTCTGCCGTGATATTATGCCAAACTATTTGCTTAATGTGGATATTGGAATGCGGGTGAAGTACAAAACATGTTTACATAATAAATACTATTTTGGCATTCAAATACATCTTGAATATTGAAAACATTTGGACTTGTGTCATATGAGAGACCCAACGTTAGTTTCAGTTTCACTTCAGCCTATATTAATTTGTTTTGGCTTGTCGTTTATAGCCTAGCTTCTTATATTTTTCATTCTTGTTCTTTTCTGAATGCTGTGAAATTGAAAGGATTTGATATGTAGTAAGGAGAACTAAAATGGCCTAGCCTAGCTATAGTGTTTGTAAACATTTCACGTTGCATTAGGCCTATTTCTGAATGTAATAATACAATGCAACTTTTTTTTCTCTCTCTCTCTCAAAAAAACACAATTAAATGACATTTTTAAACTGTTTAACTTATTGTATTAATCAGTCAAAATTCTTTGTCGGTTAACCGGTTAAAATGAGCATCCATATTTCAAAAATCACTGATATCCATTCAGGTAGGCATTCTTCAGATTTTGGTAGCCCAAAATTAATTTAACTAGCCCCCCAAAAAAAGACTGAAGATTGGCTGAAATTCACTCCGAACAAATAATCAGAACTTGATTGTATTAGATAGTGATTGTATTTTTTCTTCAGTTAAAAAGTCAAAAAAATAGATGTGCAACCAATCACAAAACACAGAACACTTGACCTATTCTTTCGACTTGTTTTAATTTTTATTAAAAAAAGACCCTCTAACACTAGTGTTCCCTATTTTTCAATTCTACCTACTTTTTCTTATTAAAATGTTACGTGTGCTGTGTTAGACTTAGACGTGTGACATGTCACATCAAATCACTTTGGACAAAAGCGGCTGCTAAATGACGATGTAAATGTAAATGTAAATGTAAAATGTTCTCACAGTTTAGAATACATGATAAATTTTGAGTCACAGATCAGGTAATTTTTTGGATCAGCAAAAGAAAAAAAATGATACTTCATTATTTAAAGAGCACTTGTAAGTACTTTTCAATATCTTTAGAACACTTGAATGTTCAAATAATCAACTATGATAAATGAGTGAACCTTATTCTGGGTACATTTTAAACCAGCAATATAGAATTTTTTAAACAATAGTTGAGTTAAGTAAAACTACCTAGCAGGTTGATCAAACATTTAATCCAAACGATGGGTAGTTAATTAAGTAGTTTTACTTTACTCAGTTATTGTTCAAACATTACTATGCTTCCAGCTTAAAATGAACCCAAAATAGGTTTGAAATGAACATTTATTCATTTTAATAATTTAACTAAATACATCTATTAATTTGCTTACTAATAAACATTAACCTCTTGATTACTACTGATGCCTCGAGCAAGTGAGTGCCCGATTTCTAATTTCCAACCAATTTTGGGTTCATTTTAAGCTAGAAATATAGTAACAATTCAACAATAATTGACTAAAATAAAACTAGCCAGCAAGTTGATCAAACATTTAACCCAGCCACTGGGTTTGACCACATTTAACCCAACTTGGGTTGTTTTTAACCCAAATGTGACTCAAATATGATTCATATGAATATTGTATATAATTTAGCAGTAGACTATTGGTTTATAACGTGTGTGTGTATTTAAGGACTCATAAATAGTCTACTGCTGAATCATATGTATTAGCAATAAGAGAATTTCAGTTCAGATCAAGTTATAATGTGTGTGAAACTAAATTAACTAAAGTATTAACAAACCTCTGTAGGAGACGTAACTTGACTTCCTGTTATGGTTGAAGCGACGGGTTCACGAACAAACTGAAAGACAGAAACACAAAGAAATGAGGAATAATGTGAGCACTCTACACAGTGCTGGGTTAAAAAACAATCCAAGTTGGGTTAAATGTGGACAAACTCAGCAACTGGTTTATTTTGACCCAGCGGTTGGATTAAATGTTTAATTAATCAGCTGGGTAATTTTACTTAACTTAATTATTGTTCAAATGTTACTATATTTCTAGCCTAAAATGAACCTAAGACAGGTTTGAAATTAACATTTATTAATTTTAATAATTTAACAAAATACATATATTAATTTGCTTATTAATAAACATTAACCTCTTGTTTACTATTGATGCCTCTAATAACTGAGTGCCTGATTTTTAATTTCCAACCAATTTTGGGTTCATTTTAAGCTAGAAATATAGTAACATTTGAACAATAATTGATCTAAATAAAACTAGCCAGCAAGTTGATTAAACATTTAACCCAGCCACTGGGTTTGACCACATTTAACCCAACTTGGGTTGTTTTTAAATCAACTGTAAATAAGCAGTAGACTATTGTTTTATAACGTGTGTGTGTGTTTACTCATGGTTTATGAGGACACGATTTGGTGTATAAGGATTCATATGAATATTGTATGTAATTTAGCAGTAGACTATTGTTTTATAACATGTGTGTGTTTATTCATGGTTTATGAGGACACGATTTGGTTTACGAGGATTCATATGAATATTGTATGTAATTTAGCAGTAGACTATTGTTTTATAACGTGTGTGTGTTTATTCATGGTTTATGAGGACATTATTTGGTTTATAAGGATTCATATGAATATTGTATGTAATTTAGCAGTAGACTATTGTTTTATAACGTGTGTGTGTTTATTCATGGTTTATGAGGACATTATTTGGTTTATGAGGATTCATATGAATATTGTATGTAATTTAGCAGTAGACTATTGTTTTATAACACTTGTGTGTGTTTATTCATGGTTTATGAGGACACGATTTGGTTTACGAGGATTCATATGAATATTGTATGTAATTTAGCAGTAGACTATTGTTTTATAACGTGTGTGTGTTTACTCATGGTTTATGAGGACACGATTTGGTTTATAAGGATTCATATGAATATTGTATGTAATTTAGCAGTAGACTATTGGTTTATAACGTGTGTGTGTTTATTCATGGTTTATGAGGACATTATTTGGTTTATGAGGATTCATATGAATATTGTATATAATTTAGCAGTAGACTATTGGTTTATAACGTGTGTGTGTATTTAAGGACTCATAAATAGTCTACTGCTGAATCATATGTATTAGCAATAAGAGAATTTCAGTTCAGATCAAGTTATAATGTGTGTGAAACTAAATTAACTAAAGTATTAACAAACCTCTGTAGGAGACGTAACTTGACTTCCTGTTATGGTTGAAGCGACGGGTTCACGAACAAACTGAAAGACAGAAACACAAAGAAATGAGGAATAATGTGAGCACTCTACACAGTGCTGGGTTAAAAAACAATCCAAGTTGGGTTAAATGTGGACAAACTCAGCAACTGGTTTATTTTGACCCAGCGGTTGGATTAAATGTTTAATTAATCAGCTGGGTAATTTTACTTAACTTAATTATTGTTCAAATGTTACTATATTTCTAGCCTAAAATGAACCTAAGACAGGTTTGAAATTAACATTTATTAATTTTAATAATTTAACAAAATACATATATTAATTTGCTTATTAATAAACATTAACCTCTTGTTTACTATTGATGCCTCTAATAACTGAGTGCCTGATTTTTAATTTCCAACCAATTTTGGGTTCATTTTAAGCTAGAAATATAGTAACATTTGAACAATAATTGATCTAAATAAAACTAGCCAGCAAGTTGATTAAACATTTAACCCAGCCACTGGGTTTGACCACATTTAACCCAACTTGGGTTGTTTTTAAATCAACTGTAAATAAGCAGTAGACTATTTTTTTATAACGTGTGTGTGTTTACTCATGGTTTATGAGGACTCATATGAATACTGTATATAACAATAGTCTACTGCTGAATCATATGTATTAGTAATAAGAGAATTTCAGTTCAGATCAAGTTATGAGTGTGAAACTAAATTAAAAGTATTAGCAAACCTATGTAGGATTCAGCATTAAGAAATAAATTTGAAAAGATGCACAGGGGTTACCATACAGTAAAACACAGGCTACTCACCAGTAGTCATGCTCTCTGTGGTTCAAAAAGTATGTATAATCAAGTTCTGCTGTGTTTGAGAATGAAGGAACCTTTCAAGATAAGGGTTTTTGCAAACACACCCCGACCTAAATGAAATAAAAATCAAGAAGAAATTGTTAAACATAACGTGAACCACTTGACCAAAACACATTTAAACACATTTTTTCCACACCATTTTTTTTTTTTTTTTTTAATGAAACCAATAACCACTCACAAAATATAGGCGCGCTGGAAGAAAAATGGTCGCAGTCTGGAGCTCTTGATTTAGACAAAACTTAGGTCTCATCTTCATTGCTGTTAGATCTAGACATGTCATGATAATGAAAATGCACAATATTGTTATCATGGGCAGGTCAAAAATGCCATAAATAGTTATTTATTACCATTTATGCAGAGTTTTTTATTTTTATTTAAAGAATACTGTTCCCATCAACTCGTTAAAAGTCTGTTTTTAAACAGTATTTGAATGATTTAAACAGCCATTCGGATTTTTGTATTCGCTATGGTGTTCATCACAGTGCCAAATACTTAAATACTTAGAATTAATAGGCTATTTATTTACACATTTTACATTTTCATCTAGAGTACAACATGGCATGACCTAGATATTGTCTGAAAATGTTTTGATTCTTTATTGTCTGGTCACACTTCACATTAATGCTCCATTAGCTGTTAGCTCATTAGTTAACGAACTGCCTATGAAAAATTCTTCTGAAGTATTTATTACTGTTAATTTCAACATTTAATAACACATTATTAAAGTCAAATATTTAGCATTATTTAACGGACCTGAGCTAATAATAACTAATAGATGTATTTTTAACATTGAGTAATAACTTCTGAAACAAATGTAGCTTTAGGCACTTACTTTACTTTCCAATATGCACTCATCACGAGTTATTTAAATAAATGTATATTTTTAATCACAGAAATATTAAAAATAACCTTGAACGTGACATCCTCAATGTGTGAGCACAGTGATTATATAGCAGACTGTGTTACATTTGTTTATTCATTTTTTTTATTACTTTATTGTATTTAAATGCTCAGTTCTTGATTAGCTATTAAACCTATTACCCTGTATTGTGACAACAAGTTTTTGTGGCTTCAATTACTGTAGCCTAAAAAAAATTGATACCAGCACATCCCTAGTTAGATCTAAAATTTTGGTTTATTTTGAAATGTATTATACTCCATTATTGGATGATCCAGTGCATGCATGTTAAACTGTACATTTCACACACTGTATGGTGGAACATTGTGTATCTAATATAATGAAAGTTAACTACCTAATTAAGAAGGAAGGTCTATGAAAAAAAAAAAAAAAACCTTACCTTTGGTGGGATTAATGTATCTGTGTCACCTCTTTGTCTCGGACCATCTCTACATGGGTTTCAGCATCTTTGAGAGGATTGGGTCCTACTCCTCAAACTCACTACGAAATACCATGTCAAGTCAATCTTTACAGATAAACAGTGCAATACTACTAAAAGTTGAGACAATTGAGAATTGTTTTTTTTTTTTTTTAAAAAGGACTGCTTTAGAAGGATTGTTTCTATTTGGCCTAATCTAATAAAAAATAAATCAAAGAAAATCAAAAACTAAAAATAACACTGCAAAAATAAACGTTAATGTTAAATATCACACTCAATATAACAGTAAAAATATTTATTATTAGCTAGCTCCAAACTGGAGAGCTGCTTAATAACTGAAAAACAAGTTGTAATTCTAACTGAAAGCGTTACTGGCACCCTTTTTTGTTTTTTTCACCATTAATCAAATACTGTAAAGCCGCTTTTAATTAATTACACCTAACACTGCCCGTTATGGGTTAACATTTCCCTTTACAAGCAAACATTAACAGCAACAGGCAGTGATTTTTTTTTTTTTCCACGCTCCAGTCTCAAGGCCGTGGCCAGGGGAGCGAGAGGGAAGCGCCCCCGGGTTAGAGTGCACATCAGCCGGCTAAATGTGCGAGCTCTCCGCTGAGATCGCGTGAACTCCCGCGACCGCACAGACATTTGAGCAGTTTGTGCTTATTCAGATCTCAATATACTGCATTATTTTAAGTGTGATAAATGATAAAATGGGGGGGAAAAAATCGCGTATGTGTTTTAGACGCAATGATTAGCAGTTTTGTACATTTATTAAAAGAATCGGAAGCAGATTTAATGTATATGTAAAAACAGAAACCATATTAAGTACTTACTTTTCTCCATAGATTGTTCCGCTGCGTTGTTCACTCATGCGCGGCAAATCTTATTGACGTACGCTGCGTGTCTGTTTTTTCCCGGCAATACGTGTATAATTTGGCGCCAATGTGTGTACTTTGCAATACCATTTCCCACCTACAGGGGCACTGTTCCGACTTCACACATACACATCATGGTTTAAGAGGACATATTTGTAAAGGTTATAAAAAAGGTAGGGGGTGTCATAACAGTAAAATAGCAACATTAGTGACTAAAAGCAGTAATTAAGTAACCACTTAAGCATTAATAATTATTTCAATTATTATTAGTCAATAATTATAACAATTTAAAATTCCCGAATTACGAGACCACTAAAAGTGGTCTCATAAACCGATTGGTCTTGTAATGCTGGTGTGTAAACCTGAAAATTGGTCTCATAAACCACATATGCCAACACACACACACACACACACACACACACACACACACACACACACACATACATACATACATACATGTGTGAATAGATAGTGCACTATCGATTCTATGTCTTATGCTATGAAGTGAATGCTAAATCAGTGTGCAATTTCAGTCATCTCACCCACTCAGACACACACACTTCATTACTCTCACACATATATAGTTACCTGGCCCCCCCACACAAAACATACATATGACATCTTTAATGATTAACACCAATCACAGTACCCATGCACAGTAAATCAGATGAGTAACCGCATCATTTCACTATGTCTTGCTGGATAACTCTGAGGGGTCCCTGCTGCAATTTTACCAGTGAAGAAAATGACTTGGTAACACTTTAGAATAACGTTCAGTTGTAAGTCATTTATAAGTGATTAGCTAATGATGAAATAATCATTTACAAAACATTGACAAATGATTAATAAGTGATAGGCTAATAATTTGTGTATGTTTTGTTAATTCATTTACAGGTCAGTTACAAGTTCATTTACAAGTAATTAGTTAAAGATGAACCAATCATTTACAAAACATGACTGTGTTTATAAATGATTAATAAGTGATATGTTGAAAAGCGCAAAAATGCAATTATTCTAAAACTATTTTCTTTTGTTTAAATAATAATAAATTATTTGTTGTCAAGTGAATAACCATGTAAACCCTTTCTCTCATCAGCACAGACTTGTGTTCTGTGTGGAGTGTGTGGGATCTAGTGATAATGTGAACCAGTTTTACCCTCCACTGAAGATCACATCAGGTGGGCAGTGCTAAAATACTCCATGTGTTTACCATCTTTACCCTCACTAGTCAGCCCTTACATTGCAGTACACACAACAAATATTCAAAACTTGAGTAACATGAGTAAATCATTTACAAATCTTTCTGCATCCCCTAATCTAAAGTGTAAACTATTCATCAGTTGTAAATGTTTTACAAACCTGCCGGTTACAGGTTGTGTGGGTATACACACTGGTGGGAAAGATCTACGAATGGTAAGTAAAACATTTACAACTGATGAATTGTTTACACTTTAGATTAGGGGATGCAGAAAGATTTATAAATGATTTATTCATGATGTGATCTTCTATATATATATATATATATATATATATATATATATATATATATATATATAGTGATGTTTTGTAAATTATTAGTTCATCATTGTCTAATCACTTGTAAATGATTTATAACTTAATCTGCAAAACATAGATAAAAATAGTAACATATCACTTATTAATTGTTTATGAATGCATAGTCATTTTTTGTAAATAATTAGTTAATTATTAACTAATTACTTGTAAATGACTTGTAAATGAATTAACAAAACATACACAAATTGTTAGCATATCACTTAGTAATCTTTTATAAATGTTTTGTAAATGTTTATTTCATCATTAACTAATTGCTTATAAATTACTTACAAGTGAACGTTATTATAAAGTGTTACCAATGACTCATTACAATTCACTTGGAGGACCACATAAGCCATGCAGTGGTGCATGGAGGTATGGTGAGAGCATTTCTCTAGATATTGATATAGATAAATAAATATATAAATCATACATCTGTTTGTACGTAGAAGGATGAGGTAGCCTAAATGATGACGTAAATACTTTTTAGTGGACACATATACCTGTATATGTAATTGTAATACATGTATATTCTCTATTTTTATCAGGAGCGCCAAGAGGACATAAAGTGGAAGTTTGCAAAGGTCCATCGTGGTGCTGGATTCAGAGTCACTGTGAGTTATTCTGTGGGGTGGTGAAAGGTCCTGCCTTTCTACAGATGGACAGTAAAATCAACAGAATGTCATCAAAGACTACCGGGGGAGAATCGGATGAAGCAAGAGATGTCTTTTTATTCATCTTTGAGTATCTGGAGGAGCTGGACACATTCATATCAAATTGTCTTGATGAACAAGGCCTCATGCCATGTTCTGTGAATAGTCTTTCAGAGCAAGGAATCTCTCTGTGTAGCCTATGTATGTAGGTATGTGTACTGCATAACAAACTGTTTGTCTGATCATTCAACTGTTCATTCAACTGCTCAGACTTATGATATTTGGAACATTTTGTTAAACACAATCAGTCAAAAGCTTTTGAACAGTATGATTTTTAATGTTTTTTTTAAAGAAGTCTTGTAACGTCTCTGTAGTCTCTGTTATCACTCCCTCTGCTGCTTCTTGGGTTACTTCATGTTTGGTGGCCATTTAAGGAGGCCTATACCAAACAGGCCTCGTGAAGTATTGTTTTGCCTGTGCGGACTCTACCAAGCGGTTTTCCCTGATTTCATTGCCTTGTTTTTGCTAATTCCATGGTTTTGTTTTATTGTCATAGTTAGGGCCTGAGCACTGCAGTGCGAGGACCCTATTGGAATTGCTCCGTTTATTATTATTCTTCCGCTTCTTCTTCTTCTCCAAAATGAAAAGTCTTTTTGAGGGCCTAAACATGCTCGAAAACTCACAAAACTTTGCACACGCGTCGGACCTGGCGAAAATTTATCTGATCTGATATGGTTTTCAGAAGTGGGTGTGGCAAAATGGCTCAATAATGCCACCTATAAAATTTCAACGGAGTGCGCCTCGAGCTACGCTTCACGTACATGTACGAAACTCGGTACACACGTGTAACACACCAATACCTACAAAAAAGTCTCCTGGCACAACATCTGAAACCCAACAGGAAGTCCGTTATATTGAATTTCCTGTACAATTTTTGTGCAGTTTTTGCCTTTTTCAGGCCTCGTACTTTAACGAACTCCTCCTACAGTTTTTATCCGATCATCTTCACATTTGGTGAGTGTTATCATAAGGCCTTTGCGATGTTAAATTGCGAAGATCTTGAGTTTTCGTCGAGGGGCGTGTCCGTGGCGGTCTGACAAATTCGATGTTTCGCCATGAAAAAGGAAGTTGCTGTAACTCAGGCAAACAATGTCCAATCTGCCTCAAACTTCACACGTTTGATGAGAGTCATGTCCTGAACACATGTCAGTGCCCATATTCAGTTATAGTCATAGCGCCACCTGCTGACAACAGGAAGTGACATGTTTAACACTATTACGGACTCCTAGCAACATAGTAAAAAGCATTAGCAAGTTTTAAATAGGCTAAAAACATGCTAGAAATATGCTAAAACATATTAGCAACACTTAGCTAAGTGCTAAAGCATGTTATTAATGCAATGAAACAGGAAGTTACTGTAACTCAGGCATGCAATGTCCAATCAGCCCCAAACTTAACAGGTTTCATATGAGTCCTGGCCTGAACACATTTACATGCCAATATTCAGTTATAGGCATAGCGCCACCTACTGTCAATGGGAAGTGATGTTTAACACTGTGATACACTATAAGCAACTCATTAAAATAAGCAATTGAGTGCTAAACTTGCTAAAAACACGATCAAACATTCTAGCAACACTTACTAAGTGCTAAAGCATGTTGTTAAAGCCATGAAACAGGAAGTTTTTTTTAAATCATGCAAACAATGTCCAATCTGCCCCAAACTTCACATGTTTGATAAGAGTGCTGGTCTGAAGATATCCACATGCTCATATTTGGTTATAGTCATAGCGCCACCTACTGGCAACCGGAAGTGACATCCCACCCAGCACCAGACGTCACTTGGACGTCGTTTTTTGGGCTAAATCAAGTCGGCCCGTCATGGACTTCTTTTAGCCCAAAAATCGACGTTGAAAATTGGTTGTTGTTTGGTCCGTCGGATTTAGTCCTAATTTAGCCCAAAAATCGACGTCGAAAATTGGTCTTTGTTTGGTCCGTCTAATTTTGGTCCAAAGTTGCCCTAAAATCGACATTGAAAATTGGTCGTTGTTTGGTCCGTCGGATTTAGTAGTAATTCACATCTGGGATATTTCCTCGTGTGCGCGCCTCACCCATTTGAAATATTTTTTACAGACGCCATTTTCTTTCCTCGCGATGCGGAGCATATGAGGACGGGAAACAATGAAACAAAGTGTTCAATCTTACGCACAAAATGTGTTTTGTAATATCATATCGTTTTATAACGATATTATTGTGCTGTATGCCGCTAAACTTTTCTCAAAGACATTTTTTTCCAATCGCCATGCAGAACAGACGAGAGCGCTGTGCAATTAATGTTACCCCTAAACTTTTTCTCAGAGAGGTAACGTTATTTCCTTTCACTCGCGATGCGGAGCAGACAGGGCAGTTCGTTTTATCAAGGAAAACACAGAAAGTAAGTGTTTTACCTCATTTACATTATGTATAATAATTATGATCACTGTATTTCTGTGTTGTGCTCTCCTGAACTTTTTCTCAGAGAGATATGAAGAGTTCAGATGCAAAACCAGCTAAAAGCTATCTCAGTCAAAAATGAGATAATGATACTGAGTGAATGCTCTCGACACATATTATACGTCCATCAAATACTTTTTCTTCTAATTCGCTAAAATACCAGCCTCAGCCCACTCAGAAGTACCGGTACTTACATAGAAAACTATACATCTGAGCCTGATAAAAATGCATTTTTTAAAGAAAGACGTCAGATGGATTTAGCTCGTTTTGCATCTGAACTCTTCATATTTTCTTTCAATCACGATGCGGAGCGGATGGGAAAGTTGGTTTTATTAAGGAAAAGTGTTTTACTTAATTTACATTATGTGTAATATTACTGTATGATGATATTAATATGCTGTGTGCACCTAAACATTTCTCATAGATCTGAATTGCTATGCAGTGCTGAGGTAAAGGTCACTTTTAACAGGGAAACACTAAAGTAAGTGTTTTATCTCATTTAAAATATGTATTTAAGTAAGTGTTTTACTTCATTTACATTATGTATTTCATAAGATAATATTACTTGATGATATTTATATGATGTGCGCCCTAAATTATCCTAAATTTTCTCACAGATATTAATTGCTATGCAGTGCTAACGTGGAGGTCGCTTTTAACAGGGAAACACTTTAAAGGAACCGTATGTAGGATTGTGGCCAAAACTGGTACTGCAATCACTTTCAAAATACTGTAGAACGGCGTATCCCCTCCCCCTCCCCCCTGACTCGAGGTTGCCAGCTAAGCTGCAGGATTCCGCAGGAACGTAGGCTGCTATAAGGAGCTTCCAATGGCAAGTGACGAGTCCTACACAATAAGTTTTTTTTTCTTCTGTTACTTATGTTTATGCTTCACGAGAGATGTTTTGCGAAGTAATTATTTGTCGCAAAAATTTACTAAAGGCAATTAGCTAAATATTTCGTAAAGATGTACTGTAATACCACATTTCAGTCGGAACATAGATTGTTTTCATACCGTGCTAGTGGTGCGATATAAAGCTTTTTATGAACGCATTTAGCACGGGCGACCGTGGAAAATCCACTGTGTACGGAAGCTTCGGATTCATAACGAGGTCTTTTAGGTTTCGTAACTTTATACATGTTTTATCCGACACGTTCATAGCTGCAGCTGTAACTAGAGCAGAGCTGGCAACCCGGATGACGAAACTCTACTGACTTTGTGATTGGTAGATAGCTGGAGGGTGGCGCCTCAGACCAAAACACAACATGACAACATCAACATCAGTTGAGGGCTGCAACTTTCACTTTTAAATGACAATATCCTGGCCGGACCACTGTTGTCAGTGATATAAGTATTTGAAATGAACATGATTTCTTAATGTCTAGTGACATGTCAGGGCCATTTTATGATTAACTGAAATAAATTTCTTACATACGGTTCCTTTAAGTAACTGTTTTATCTCATTTAAAATTTGTGTTTTATAACGTTGTATGGATTTATAGTGATATTTATGTGCTGTGCTCTCCTGAACTTTTTGGAAAATGCCAAAAGTAAGTGTTTTACTTCACTTACATTATGTGTACTATTACTTCATGATGATATCAATATGCTGTGTGCACCTAAACACTAGAAAGGAAAACACTAGAAGTAAGTGTTTTATCTTATTTAAAATATGTATTTAAGTAAGTGTTTTACTTCATTTACATTATGTAATATTACTTTATGATGGCATTTATACATTCTGCGTGACATCTGCTTGCTTTAATGGGCACGCACACTGAACATTCAAGTCTGGAGCGGAAGGAGTTACCATGGAAATGGGGCAGAAACTCAACTGTCGAGCAGCAAAACACATCTTCCACGGTTGTTTTCACAAATTTCAGGTAAGTTTAGTCGCTAATATTACACAAATAGTACATGCATGTGTTCCTGTCGCTTTCTTTCATGTAAATGATACACTTCTGTTGAATATTTACTTTATAGAAATGGTTTATTGTCTTCAGAAAAAGTCTGTTAGCATCTGAACTGTATACTAACTATAAGAGGTAAGTTAGGTTAACTATTGACTTGAGCTCTTGTTTATGAAAGTTTGGGCTTTTAATGTCATCTTAATTAACGTTACTTGCTGTTTTGCTTTTTTTTTTTATAAAGGTTTTGCAGGCAATTTGTCATTGGGTGAAAGGAAGTAAGCTAATTTATTTAACCTAGAAGTATGCAATGTACGGTTAATCAGATACAAAAGTACTTTAAGCATGTTTTGACCTTTCATGGTAAACAAATATTGATTAAACTTGTCCTGTGACTTCAGCAGTTTCAGAAAAAAAACTTCTATGACACAGGAAAACACAGGTGATCTGAGAAAGCTTATTAAATTACTTTAAATGTATCTTTCATAATATATTTAGCCTATATCACCACGCATCTGTAATTTTCTTTTGCAAAATTAGATATATCTATATACTTTTATGTTTGTTTGCTTGTTAGATATTTTAAAAGGACTTTAACATACAAACGTAAGTAACACTGTAAATGAGCATTAAATAAGTAAAAGTAAAAATGTAAATTCTGTTATTAAACTGTATTGTTTTGTATATTCTAAATATTATTTATTTTTCTTTTCTGCATTTCACCTTTGCTATAGTTTACTTCTAATAAACCTGACATTGTATAATAAATATTGTTGACAGATTGTTTATGTTCCAGATTGTTTGTGTTCCTTCCTGGAATGGCTGTGCACCAGAGTTGGAGCGTATCTCCTGTCGAAGAACATCTCTAGACATTATGAACCATATGACCAGTATTTGAAATAAGTCTTTTATGGCAACAACTGCTGCGTTTATTTGAATAAAATACAGTAAAACTGTAATATTGTGAAATTACCATTTTTAAATAACTATTTTCTATTTCATTATGTTTTAAAAAGTGATCTAACCTGATTTTGCAGAATCATTATGCTTACACCGTGTCTACACTGGACGCGAGTGACACGACATGACAAAATACAGCAGAACCCATTATAATCATTGATGCTGCGAGGGGCGACACGACAAATCCCATACAGTAAACTGCTACCGCATTCTACTTATGACGAATTACATTTTACAATGTATTCGCATAGAAAACAGTTATTTTAAATTCTAATAATAAACATTACTGTTTTTATTTATGATCAAATAAATGCAGTTTTCTTGGTGAACATAAGAGACTTATTTCAAAAACAAACAAAATTGACCACAAAATGCCCCGATTTTGAACTTCCAAAATGCAGTTTAACTGCGGCTTCAAACGATCCCAAATGCAGTTGTATACAATCCCAGCCGAGGAAGAATGGTCTTATCTAGCGTTACAATTGGTTATTTTAATAAAAATAATACAATTTAAATACTTTTTAATGTCAAATGCTCGTCTTATCTTGCTCATCCCGACCTCTGGTTTGTTCCGGTTCATGTCAGTTAGTGTATGTCGAAAAACTCCTATCTCATGTTCTCCCTCAACTTCAAAATCGTCTTGTATCGCTGTTTTACCTTTTTTGTTAAGGGTGTTTGATCTTCTTTGCGTGTTCACTTTGCAAACACTGTGTCGGTACTTCTGCAGCGATGTAGGATGATTTCGAAATTATTTTTCAAGTTGAGGGAGAAAATATGATTGGAGTTTTTCAACATACCTTAACTGTCTTGAGTCAGAATACACAGAGTTCAGGGAGAGAAAGGCAAGACGAGCGTTTGAGATTAAAAAGTATATAAATTGTATTTTTTTAATAAAAATAACCGATCGTTTCGCTAGATAAGACCCCTCTTCCTCAGCTGGAATCATTTACAACCACATTTGGGATCGTTTGAAGCCGCATTTAAACTGCATTATGGAATTTAAAAATCGGGGCACCATATTAGTCCATTATATGGAGAAAAATCCTGAAATGTTTTCCTTAAAAAACATAACGACTGAAGAAAGAAAGACATGAACATCTTGGATGACAAGGGGGTGAGTACATTATCTGTGAATCTTTGTTTTGGAAGTGGACTTCTCCTTTAAGGGATGCCTTAATCACAAAATTTTTACTGTGCACTGAAATGTGTGCTCCCTAAATAGCTGTGAAAACCAGGAAGCGTCGATGCTCACTACGTTCCCTTATAGGAAGTTCTGAACCTCAAAACTTAAGAGATAATTCACTACAAAATGACATGTGACCGATTTTAAAACACAAACCAATATCATATTTCAGCATAAACATACATCTTTAGACAGATAATGTCTAATCTAGCAAACATTTACAATTTATTTATGGCTGAGATCTTGCACATTCATGGAACAAAGTATTTATCATAATGCACTGTAAATAGCATTAAAAGATTGATTCATTTTAATGCTTGTGTAAATATCAGTAGTGATGCTGTACAGTGAGGATGGAAATAGTCACCAGTGTGTAGTGAGCCACTGTCCATATCAATGTCTGAATTTGTAATCACAATTTAGCAGTTCACAACCTAGCAAACTATTAAGGTGATTGAGACGCAACCTCTGTATGGCAGTGGACTTTGAGGGCCAGAGTTGAGAAGAACCCCTGACACACTAATTAATCACTCATGAAGAATGATTACACTTTCATTTGAACAGAAATATGTAATTTTTGACTCATATTCAGTGATGTTATTATTTTCTATTCCTTTTTGTGTCAATCACAGCTAAATAAAACCAAAGTCCATTCAGCTACAGGTCACTGCATCTTTTGCTGTGTAAGTTTTTTTTTTTTTTTTTTGAAATGTCAAACACATTCTCAGTATTTATATATGTTTCAGCTTTTATAACCATTTTAGGGATCACTGTTTCAGTACTTATGTACTGTCCATTTAACATTTCAGCAGCTGAATTCTTTTAGTACTTGCATAGTAATTTTAACTGTACCACATTTGCGATGCATATATAGGAAGTGACATAAAACTGTGTTAAAAATTCTAGAAAATTGTTCTCATGCTGTAAGTCAGTTCCCATTTTTTTTGTTTATTTGTTTGTTTTTAACATTTACATTTTGGTTCTTGTTTTCTCTTTCATTTTTAGATGCTGGAGAAAAAGCAGCCAGGCTGAAGCATTTAAAGTGGAAACTTTTGTCGTGGCTCAAAAATCCAGGATTGGGATGGTGGAAGGAGCAGAAGAACCAGAAGACCAGAGATCAGGCAGAGATCTACTGATGCCCCTGAGGGAACTGTTTAACTAATGTGTTAGGTTAAACCAAAAATTTTCAGCACTCACCTTCATGTCTTTCCAAACCTGTAAAACTTTTGGAAAGGTAGTAAAGACAGCATTAAAGTAAGCCATGTGACTCCAGTTGTTTAATCTTAATTTTATGAAGTGATGTGAATGGTTTATATGCACAAAAAACATTGCATTTTTATTCAAACACACAAACAAAAATCTTATGGTGCTTTTGTGAAAATGTGTTGGAGATACCTAATGTATGAATAAAGACGTAATGTTGTTGTTGTTGCTGTTTTTTGCATACACAAGGCATCTGTTAAAAATATCTTTATTTGTATTCTGCACAAAAGTTTTTTATGGGTTTGGAGTGACATGAGAGTAAGTAATTAATGGCAAAATTAGCATTTTTGGGGTGAAATATGTTCTAATGTGGTTAGAATTGGTCATTGTCCTGTGTTATAAACATTTTCAGTATTTCAAAGATTATTGTTTTGAAAAATCAGTTTCAAATAAATACTGCTCCTTTGAAAGTTGTATTTGAAGAATACTGAAAATATGTTTTTCACAAAAAATATTGTGCAGCACAACTGTTTTCCACATTGATAATAATCAGAAATGTTTCTTGAGCAGCAAATCATATTAAAATGTTTTCTGAAGGGTCATGTGACACTGAATGGAGTAATTATGATGACAATGTAGTTCACATGAATAAATTACTTTTCACAATGTATTCATATAGAAAACATATAGTTATATTTTATAATTTTACTGTTTTTACGGTATGTTTAATCAAATGCAGGCAGGCTTAATTTGTGAGCAGGAAAGTGTTTTTTTACTTGAAAGATGTATTTAATGTGTCAATAAATGTTTTAGTACTCTTTTGTGAATTGTCTTATTTTGAATATGAGATAAATATAATCATGAATTTACGGTTGAAATTCGGCCTGAAAAAGACGTCTTTTTAACTTTCACTTTACAACCATATTTAGACGTAATTTGGACGTCTTTTTATAGACGTCTTTTCGACGACCTGAAAAACACATCTTTTCGTCTTTCACTTTTCGACCAAATTTTCACGTTGTTTAGACGTCTGGCATTGTCGTCCTTTCGACGTCTTTTCGACGAGTTTTTGCTGGGTGGGATGTTTAACACTGTGATGGACTATTAAAAGCACAGCAAAATATGCCATATTTGGCTAAGCATGCTAGAAACACTTACTAAGTGTTAAATGCATGCTATTAATGCCATGAAAGAGGAAGTTGTTGTAACTCAGCAACACAATGTCCGATCTCTGCCCCAAACTTCACATGTTCGATAAGAGTCCTGGGCTGAACACATCTAATGGCCAATATTCCATTACAATCATAGCGCCACCAGCTGGCAACAGCAAATTACTTGTTTTACACTAACTTAAACATGCAATGTCCAATTTGCACTAAACTTGACATGTTTGGCAAGAGTCCTGACCTGAACACATCTAAAGGCCAATATTCCATTATAATAATAGCACCACCTGTTGGCAGCAGGATATGTCACATCTTACACTAACTCAAGCATGCCATGGTCAGTCCGCACCAAACTTCATATGTTTGATAAAAGCGCTGGCCTGAACACATCTACATGCCAATATTCAGTTACAGGCATAGCGCCACCAGCTGGCAGCTGGAAGTTTTGCACATTTAAATGACTCCACATTTAAATGACTCTTACATATTCCTCCTATGTTTACTATATTAAAAGCATAGTGCCCACCGTTCGCTGTTTCCCTAAAGCCACCGGTCGGCGGTGAGCCCGGGTGTGAGGGCCCTTTCATCGCTGCTTGCAGCTTTAATTTTGTCTTGTTTTTTTGCCATAGTTTTGTCTTGCTCGCATCTGGATCTAACACGCTTCACACGCTTAACACGTTTCACTGGAGTCCCGTTACAGAATACTTCGCCTCCCAAAGATCCAGCGGCTTACAACACACACAACCAGCAATCAACCATGGATCCAGCATCATGCCTCATTAAACTCCGTCAAGGTAACCGGCCCATTGAACAGTATGTTATGGACTTTTGTGAACTTTGTCACTTGGTGGATTTTAAAGAAAGCTTTCTAAAGGACATTTTCTTCTTTGGTTTGGACAAAGACATTTCAATCAAAATGCCAGGTCATCACTGCCACTGGTTTCTAGTACGTTATATTGACTATGCTCTGTTGCTGGCAGGATCGGCATCTACTGTGGGGATCGTTAATGACAAACCCTACCATCCTCCAGTACCAGCCACACCAAAATGCTTACACGTCATGTCCGGTATCGTTAACATCATGCCAGAGCCCTCTCATGCCATGCCTACCAAGCCTGCTCATGTCGTGTTAAGCAAACCAGAGACCTCTCATGCCAAGCCTGCCAAGCCAAAGCCTGCTCACGTCACATCTACCAAGCCACAGTTTACTCACGTCACGTCTTCTGCTCCAGGGCCTGCTCACGCCATGCCTGACGCTCCAGAGTCTGCACCCGTCCACAAGATGGCCGCCATCCCCGAGCCAGTCCACAAGATGGCCGCCATCCCCGAGCCTGTTCACAAGATGGCCGCCATCCCTGAGCAGCTCACAGCTGTTCTCCATGAGTCAAGCCAAGTCACAACGGTTGTTCCTGAGTCAAGTCACGTTACAGCTGTTGTTCATGAGTCAAGCCAAGTTACAGCTGTTGTTCCTGAGTCAAGTCAAGCCACCGCTGACCTTCATGAGCCAAGTCAAGTCACAGCTGACCTTCATGAGCCAAGTCGAGTCACAGCTGGTCTTCACGAGCCAGGTCAAGTTACTGCTGTTGTTCCCGAGTCAAGTCAAGCCACCGCTGACCTTCATGAGCCAAGTCAAGTCACAGCTGACCTTCATGAGCCAAGTCGAGTCACAGCTGGTCTTCACGAGCCAGGTCAAGACACAGTTGTTCTTCATGAGTCAAGTCAAGTCACGGCAGACCTCCCTGAGTCAAGTCAAGTCACGGCAGACCTTCCAAAGTCTCGTCATGTCTCAGCTGATCCTCTAGAGCCTCGTTGTGTCTCAGGTGACCTCCTAGAGCCTCGTCACATCTCAGCTGATCCCCCAGAGCCTCGTCACGTATCAGCTGACATCCCAAAGCCTTGCCAGGTCTTGTCTCAGCTCCCAAGCCACGCAGAGCCTACACTCCCAAGCCACATGTCCACAGCGTCCACACCCTCAAGATCGGCAGGCATCCCACTATCTACTGTGCTACCTGTATTGGCTGTTGCCATTTTGAGCGTGTGGGCTACACACTGTGCTCCAGAGGCCTCGTCTGACCACGAGTCTGCTCCAGAAGCTTCGCCTGACCACGAGTCTGCTCCTGAGGCCTCGTCTGTCCACAGGTCTGTGCCAGAGGCCTTTCCTGCCCACGAGTTTGTGCCAATACCTCCTGAGGTGTCAGCATGCACTGTAGAACCTCCTAAGGAGGTGGCGTCCATTAATTAACTCAATGCCACGTCTGACCACGAGTCTGCGCCAATGCCCCCAGAGGTGGTGGCTCCAGCTCTGTCTTTCTATGAACTCTCTGCCCATCATGTCACGGCCAAGGAGGCCAATCACGAACCCTCTGCCTGCCATGTTACGGCCAAGAAGGCTAATCATGAACCCTTTGCTCTGCTATGGATGTCATTAGTTCCACTGTGGATATCGTTGTTTCTCTCTGCTCTGCCTGCCCCGCCATGGCTCCCTGCTCTGCCTGCCTCACCATGGCTCCCTGTTCTGCCTGCTCTGCCTGCCCCGCCATGGCTGCCTGCTCTCCCTGCTCCACCATGGCTCCAGGCTCCTCCAAATCAAACATGGTGGACTTCTGCTCCAGTGTTACACTGTCTGCCATTTCTCCACGGCCCAGGTCCTCCAAGGTTTCAATGTCTGCCACAGCTCCACGGTCCAGGTCCTCCAGTGCTTCACTGTCTGTCCCTGCTCCACGATCCAGGCCCACCTCCTCTGCAAGGACCTGGCCCCCCATCCCACCCCCTGTTTTGCCTCTGTTCCCTCACCCTCCTGGACTGTTGTTGTTTTGGGCACCAGGAGTCGCTCCTACAGGGGGGGATTCTGTAATTCCACGCCAGCAGAGGGAGCCCTTGCTCATGGACTGTCTGTTACCGCTCGCTCTGCTGCTTCTTGGGTTACTTCCTGTTTGGTGGCCATTTAAGGAGGCCTATACCAAACAGGCCTCATGAAGTATTGTTTTGCCTGTGCGGACTCTACCAAGCGTTTTTCCTGATTTCATTGCCTTGTTTTTGCTAATTCCACAGTTTGTTTCATTGTCATAGTTTTGTCTTGCTTCATTGCCATAGTTTTTGCCTAGTTTCATAGCCTTGTTTATTTTGCTACTTTGGACTCCTCACTTGGACTTTGACCTTATGTCTGTTTATTCGAATTATGCTTTTGTCTTGCCTTTGTATTACTGTTTGTTTGGATATCAACCCTGCCTGTCTTGACTACGCTGTGTTTAATAAAGCTCGCATCTGGATCTAACACGCTTCCCTGGAGTCCCATTACACTTCTGCCCACCAGGCCTGGATTTATTTGATCCAAAGTATAGCAAAAACAGTAACATTTTAAAATATATTTACTACTTAAAATAACTCTTTTTCTATTTGAAACAGTTTTCTATATTTCTGTTAAAATGTAATTAATCCAATTGACTTCAAATATGTCATTTTGCATTACTCCAATCACACAATCCTTCAGAAATCATTCTATATTTTAATTTGCTGCTCGTTATTATTATTACTATTATTAAGTTGAAAACAGCTGACTAGATTTTTTTCAGGTTTATTTGATGAATAGAAAGTTCAGAAGAACAGCATTTATCTGAAATAGAAATCTTCTGAAACATTATAAATGTCTTTATCATCACTTTTGTTCAATCTTATTTAGCAAGGATGCTTTAAAGTATTAATTTCTATAATCTATTAATTCAATATTAGTGTATATATACACACACACTGACTCCAAGCTTTTGAATGGTATAGTGTATAATGTTACAAAAGCCTTTTTATTTCAGATAAATGCTGATCTTTGGATCTTTCTATATAATCAAAGAATCCAGTAAAAAAAAAAAAAAAAAAAAAAAATGTACTCAGCTGATTTAAATATTGATGATAATCAGAAATGTTTCTTGAGCACCAAATCAGCATATTAGAATAATTTCTGAAGGATCAAGTGACAGAAGACTGTAATGATGTAATGATGCTGAAAATGTAGCTTTGATCACAGAAATATATTACACTTTAAAATATATTCAAATAGAAGCTTAAATTTTGTGTTATTGTGCATCTAATAAATACAGGCTTGGTGAGCAGAAGACTTCTTTAAAGAAAAAAAAACTATAAAAATCTTACTGTTCAAAAACACTTGGTGTCACACACACATACACAGGAGGAGACGAGAGGTAAGTAACAGTCAAGTTTGATATTTATTTCACAGAAATGGATAAACAGAGCAGTGGATTGAAATTCAGAGGTAAAGCTTAGCTGACAGTCCTGGTAGTGATGAGTAGATAGGAGTCCGATAGAAAGCCACAACAAGTCCAGCCGGAGCACAGAGAGCAGAATCCTCAAACAAAGCATAAAGGGTCAGGAGCTAACATAGGAGGTGTAAACGGTAGACCTGACAAGGTGCAAATGGAAGCCAGTCTCTATTTATAGGGAGGAGTTAATCAGGGAACAGGTGTGCGTGATCAGAACTCCGGGGGGTGTGGCAGGTGAGGGTGGCTGCGGTGAATGCCTGACACTTGGCTGGTAGTGTATATTTTTGTAACATTTTAAATTGAATTATTTTTGTAAAATAATAATTATAAAATGCCCAAAGAAGTAATGTATGTCTTTTTATTCATCTTTAAGTATGTGGAGGACCTGGAAACATTCCATATCAAGTTGTGATGAACAAGGCCTGAAGGTCAATGTCATGTTACTTATTTAAACTGTCAAAGCAATCAACCTCTATTTAGCCTATGTATGTGTAGCTACTGCATATGGAAAACTGTTGATTCTGTCATTTAAATGTTAACACTTTATGATAAGTGAAACACATCTTTAACTGACAATTAACTGACAATTATACAATACCAACTTTTACAATAATTTTACATACTTTTACAATACCTAGCCTGCAGCGAGCCCTGCTTGTTCTTAGCTTCTTTTTCACACTCAACTTAGGGACCATCTCTTTTTCAAATACGAACAATAAAGTATTATAAAATGTAAATAACACTGAGATTAGAGCGAAAACACGCTGTCAACATGAAATCTAATTACATTATTCGTTAGTTATTGAACGTATCATCCTTTGACATGTCAATTTTTTTCAACTCTAGCCTCTCTAGACCTAATATGGCCAAGCACCTGTGAATAGATTACAATAATTTTACATACTTTTACAATACCAAAATCGAACTGCCCCCTTTAAACATTACATTACACTTAAAATTAGCCTAAAATCGTAATAAATGTGAATTTATTTCATTACATAAATGAACAAGGTAAGGTTTAAAGGTTTTTATTAACAATTACCCTAATGTAGTCAATGTAAGCGTATTACAGGCTGTCATGATGACGAAATCAGCTCCGTGTATTATACAAATTAAATATATTAGATTTAAGTTGTGGCATTTTAGGAGAGTATTTAGATTCAAATTTACTAATGTTTGTGCTCATCAAATTACTGGTATTTGTCGGCCAAAGAAGCATGTCTTAAACTATTTTGCACTTGAAATGGCTGCAGTTGTTGTTGCTAGGAGGAGGCACCACAGAGAATAGAGAGTGTGTGGTAGAAGGAAGAGGATGTTTTAAATTTTTATATCAATTTATTTGGAATGCCATAAGAACAAATTATCCAAACATGTAGTTCGCCAAGCCGTGTTATTTTTAATTTGCTTCATGGAACGACTTGGAACCCTCAACTAGGAGGAGTCATGCAATACCAGATCTATCGAAATATCTTGCAACCTTTCATTTTTTGGCCTCCGGTTTGCGTTGGTCGATATGTAAATGAGATGTTGGATCTGTGTTCTTTAATTTGCACGTTGTCAGTAAACCACCCACAGAAATTTCCATACCCACCTGGCACTGTTTTGGAATTTGCCCTGTTTAGTAAATGTGGCCCTTCGTATTTTATTAGTGTAGGCTCTCAAAACATTCTCAGTACGGCCGCTGTCATCTTGCAGAAATTACTTCATTTGGAGCCAGAGCCTGCACAGTAGTGATTGTGAGGTGGAACCATGGTATCAAAGTCCTGCCCAAACTCCCGCAGACCCAATCCCAAGATCACAGTCATGACACCACACCCTATTTATATAGTTTCAAATAACTAACTAAAAGCAGACTTGTTAGAAAAACGAAAACTTGAACATATATATGTCACACCCCTGTGGACTGTTTATGTTGGTTTCTCCGTCTTGTGCCCATATTTGGTTGTTCCTGTTTTCTGTCCTCGTTTAATCATCATTAGTTACCCTTGTTTCACCTGTGCCTTAATTATGGTCATCGTTATCACCTGTCTTAACAAGCTGCATTGAGTTTAATGTTTTTCGTCCGGTCTTGTCAATGTATGCGTGGCTTTACCCTCCTGCTGTGGATTTACCTGTTTTGGGTTTACTTGTGGAATATAATAAAGACTTTATCTTTGACCTTTGTCAACTTTGACCTTTGAACTCGAAAAACATTCCAAAGTCATTTTAAACATTCCAATTTCCTATTAGCAAATTTAATAAGAAAAATTAACTGGAAATGTTGAACAGTCAAAAAACTGTCACTCCAGTCTTGCAAAACTAACTCTAAGAGCTCTTGCCTTAAATGACATCAGCATAATTTTCAATATTACAATATTATAAGAAACATTTTAAACTATTAAAATGCAATCATTAAACAGTTACTCAATCCAAACAGTTATTTTTCACACATTAATATAATTAAGTTAAATAGCAGGGCCTTTGCCACACCCTTTGTCAAAACAGTTACCACAGATCTCAGTGAAAGACCCCAAACTCTACTGAATTAACTGTTGTCCAAAAAAACCCCCCAAAAAACATCTGTTCACAGCTGATAGAAAGTACTTGCATAATTACGAATCTCTAATTCACATTTGTAAAACTTGTTTGCACAACTCTTCAATCTGCAATCAGTCCTCATCCATCTTTAAAAGCTGCTACCTTCTTTCTGCTATTTGCATGGATAAAATGGATCAAGCATCCATTGTCAGGCTTTTTCGGAATGAGAACAGGTAAGCCACAGTGTTGCTCTATATTACTGTGTATTTCAGATTTTCTGTATTGCCCTGTTGGCAGAACAAACTGTCTCTACAGTAATGCAGCTGTTTCATCAATCCCATATATGAATGTGACTGTCAATGTCAATTTTGACATGCTCTGCTTAGATTTGTTATTGTAATGGCTTGTTATACCATTCAGTGATATGCAACTGGGATAATTTGAGTTTGTATTTTTTTCTTAGAGAATAGTGTACTTGAAGTTGAAGGGGCACATCACAAATTTATTTATGTGGATGAAGCCGGCTTCAACCTCTGTAAAGTGGGGAGACGCAAGAGGGATATTATTGGATAGAGGGCCACTGTTACAGTGCCAGTTCAGAAGGGCACCGATACCACCATGTATGCTGCCATCTCGTTGACGTTGTCCTTTCCCACATACAAGCTATAGGTTCAATAAAGAATCACGCATTTTGATGCACTAAATACAAGATAAAGACAATAAAAGGTGCCACCTTAAAGGGGTCATCGGATGCTAAGTTGACTTTTTCATGTTGTTTGAACATTAATGTGTGTTGGCAGTGTATGTACACATCTACCCTATAATGATAAAAATCCATGCAGTGGTTTTTAATTAATCTGTAAAAATAAAATCCCCTATTTCAGATCGAGCCATTCTCAAATGCCTGTCGTTGTGGCGTCACGGTCCCATGATAGTTGATTGACATGAGCGTTTTACCTCAGATCAGCTGTCAGACTCCGTCCTCTTTGTTTCGATGCCGGAGCAGGGATGTAAGTTAGACAAGAATATCTCAGATTGAGCGATTGAGGTGTTGTGTTGCTGGATGTAATAATGAACATAGTGGTCGTCATTTACTCCCGACATCTGAGCCGATGAAGATGCAGTAGATTACGTTTGTTTGTGAAGGGAATGCGCCTCCCGATCTACATATATCCGTCTATGTTTGCGCGAATCATTCATGATCCAGCTTCACTTACAGCAGATGTATAAGGTTTTTTTTTTATGAATCTTTGCAATCGCCTTTCCTAATAAAGTGCTAGTTAGCAAGTTTAGCAGCTAATGTAAACAGGCGCGTCTATCCACAGAGAGAAGAGGGGGGCGGGGCGAACAGAGCTCATTTGCATTTAAAGCAGCCTCGACCAGAATGAGATGATTTTTGTAGATTTGATTTTGGCAAAGAAAAAGGGGTGTTGTTTTACACAATCATTGAGAATTTTTAACCAAAGTATATTATAGACTTTTCATTAAGACCCTAAAGAATCATATCAACTTGTGTAAAATGGGCGTCCGATGACCCCTTTAAGACAGAGGGCTGTTGATGAATTTGCTGTGCAAGGAGGTATTTTCCTCATTGCATTGCAACACAGTAAGGAAACACATCCAAAGTGAAGCTCTGAGCATTTAAACTCTTTATTTATTTTATTTTTTTTTTTTTTTTTAGATATTTCCACCCATAAGTACAACGCAAAAAGGGCTGATCTTACTTAAGTTTCTTGACAAATGAATGAATGAATTGATAAATGAATGTATGTATTTACTTGGCTGTCAATTCAGAAACTTGTGTATCCAATGGATGTTGGACAATACAATAATTGCACTTAAATGCAACTACCCTTTTCAAGCCATTTTGGCTGGCTTTCTACTTTGCAGGTGTCTGACAACGTTTTATTAAATAACTTCCTGTCTTCTGAGATATTCAATTTGTCTTCGTTTCCACAGCTAAGCGGTCACAAGAGGCCCCCATCTCAGTCTTGTTATTCATGTAGCATAACCACAACGCTTGCTTTTGTGCATGTTTATTTCGCACTATGCTGAATATTTTTCCATGACTGGGACTCACCTAAAACCACTTCCTTGCAAGCAGATGTTGTGGGACCGTGAGATACATTTCCTTTTTGCTTCTTTGTTTTCATTAAAAGTACGTGAACTGACTACCATACAAGTTGGGTGAATAGGTAAAGTTTGAGACAGGGGTAAAAAGGGTCTCTGTTTTATCCACCAACTCTACCTTGTGAGCTCCACAATCAAAGACGAAACACAAACACGAGCAGAATACATTTTTGTGTAAATTGTTCGTAAAGCCTTTCTTGGCGTAAACTTTCAAAATCATGAAAATGTTTGTATTTTCAAATTGTTGAATAGTATGAAAGAAATGTATTTGTGTAACTGTAATTTATAGGCAGGGATTATGCTAGTTGTGAATGAGCGTGGATGAGCGCCCTATTTATGAAAGATTGTAATTCATTAACGTACACGTTAACTATCAAATCATACATTTACGAAGGGTGTGTGAAATCGGAAGAGAGATTTCGGGAAGGTCTGTTTTACGCGCAAATTACTCAGAATTTACTCATATATTTATGCAAGTTTACGAATGCCCATTGATTGTAGGAAACACCACAAACTGGATTCGAACCTGGGTCCCTGCCAGAGAAGCGCACTCGCTTCATCAGTTGCACCATCAAAGCAGACATGTGGTGGGTAAAACTGCAGTCTTTTCTGGCAGGGACCCTACTGATCATGTCTTTCCTGTGTTGGAGCATTTCCTGAGACCCTCCGCAATATGTGATGGCCACGAGTTATCCCTTTACTCCACACATGCAATTTCAGTGGCCAGATCTGCAATATATATTAAAAGAACACTGCCAACTGTTCGCAGTTTTCCTGAAGCCACCGGCTGGCCATGAGCCGGGTGCGAGGGCCCTTTCATCTCTGCTTGTAGCTTTAATTTGTAATTATTTCTCTAGCCACCTGAACAGAGAACTTTTCATTATGATTGATTGTGATAAGAAACCACTTAGCTATTTTTTTGTCCCTCACTCAAAGGACATCTGTATTTTTATTTTTTTGTATTGTGTTAAAGCAATATTATATGGGTGCAGTTCCACAAATTACAGATGCAAAAACCATGCAATGCAGGACAATGATGGAAAGCTCTTCCACTGTTAGAACCTGTTAACACTGGTCTTCCACCCTGTTATGCTCCATGCCAACCTGTTAGGCAAGTCATTTTAAACAATAATTTGACAGCAAAGTTAAATATTTGACATACTTTTGTTTTATTTTGTGAGGTGAGGAGCATTAACAGATGTATTTTGAGCAAAATGTTTATTTACCATCCTGTTGGCAAAAATTGGCACGAAAAGTACCTGTTTTTAATAATCAAAACATTTTCTTCATCAGTAATTGTTTTGTTATATTTCAAGAATAAAAAATACTATTATGGCATAAGGGATATACCATCCAAGAAAAGCTCATGATTGTTTAACGTTACATTATTAACATTTTGTCATAATTATGTATACGATGGAATACTTTCACAGGCAGTGTCTGAACAATCTACCCATAATTATTATTTCTGGAGTTCCTGAGCTTGGCCAGTATGTATTCCTAATAGTTAAACATGTCACTATTTTGGTAGGATGCTAAAAACAAGAAAAACATGTAATGACCACTATATGAAGTCTTTTCTCTGCGATTCACAGTCTTTAAGTCCATATAATTTGTGCCGTCATTGATTTAAAAAAAAAAAAATAACAAAAAAAGCTTGCTTGAAACACTATAAAAAGACTGCAGTTTTACCTACCGCATGTCTGCTTTGATGGTGCAACTGATGAAGCGAGTGCGCTTCTCTGGCAGGGACCCAGGTTCGAATCCAGTTTGTGGTGTTTCCTACAATCAATGGGCATTCGTAAACTTGCATAAATATATGAGTAAATTCTGAGTAATTTGCACGTAAAACAGACCTTCCCAAAAACTCTCTTCCGATTTCACACACCCTTCGTAAATGTATGATTTGATAGTTAACGTGTACATTAATGAATTACAATCTTTCATAAATAGGGCGCTCATTCACGCTCATTCACAACTAGCATAATCCCTGCCTATAAATTAGTTACACAAATACATTTCTTTCATACTATTCAACAATTTGAAAATACAAACATTTTCATGATTTTGAAAGTTTACGCCAGAAAGGCTTTACGAACAATTTACACAAAAATGTATTCTGCTCGTGTTTCATGATCCCAATGTCCCATGAGTCCCAGTGTTCATATGTCTGTTCCCAGTGTGTCTCTGATGTTCTCTAGATTAGTGATTTAGTTATGCTGGGAGTGTTAGTAAAATGCAATTTCTTAAGCTGTGCTGTTATTTATAAAAATTAATTAATTTATTGCATTAGAAGTATACAATAATGATGCCATTAGCACACTTCAAGTTTACTTGGAATACGCTGGAATCAGTTTGCTAATAGTATAATATTAACGTTTGTTAAACACTCTTTCAGTGTAACTGAAATGCAATTGTAATGTCACCAAAATAAGACAATTTAAACAATTGAAAATATGCTGATATTTATTAAAAAAAAAAAAAAAAAAAGTACTTTTGATGATTTATTGTAAGATTAATACTAGTTTTGAAAATATACCACTTGAACCAATAAAAAAAATGTATTTTATATGAATTGGCTTACCACTAACAGTGTTTCCTGTGATCAGTGTTTCCTGACCCTGGTGCTGGAGTTCCCCCAACAGCACACATTTCTGATGCCTTTACAGAGCTATAACTCTAGGGTATGCAGTGCCCTGGTACAGGTTGAACACAAGCCTGACAAACTATTTATTGTATTAATACCATATATGAAACCACAGAGCTGGCAAAAGTATTTATTGTGACAATATAAACTGATAGTACATGTATGTGAAACTCTTTTGTCACATGTACCAGAATGACTGCCTTCATTCCTTTCGGTTCTTGCTGGGTTAGGCTGATTTAGATTTGACTGCATAACACTACCTTAAGAGGTTTTTGCATACTTTTAGTTAATGGAATTCCTGACAGTTTCATTTGTTTTATCATGCATTTCATTTGTTTTTACAAAGTTGTATCCAACAGCCTAAACATACCTACACAGCAAAATCCTCAATGTTAGATGAACACACATTTTATACGAGTCTATTTTCTGATTGTGGCAGCACGGCATCTTTGATTGTGGAGCTCACAAGGTAGAGTTGGTGGATAAAAACTTTACCTATTCACGCAACTTGTATGGTAGTCAGTTCACGTACTTTTAATGAAAACAAAGAAGCAAAAAGGAAATGTATCTCACGGTCCCACAACATCTGCTTGCAAGGAAGTGGTTTTAGGTGAGTCCCAGTCGTGGAAAAATATTCAGCATAATGTGAAATAAACATGCACAAAAGCAAGCGTTGTGGTTATGCTACATGAATAACAAGACTGAGATGGGGGCCTCTTGTGAACGCTTAGCTGTGGAAACGAAGACAAATTGAATATCTCAGAAGACAGGAAGTTATTTAATAAAACGTTGTCAGACACCTGCAAAGTAGAAAGCCAGCCAAAATGGCTTGAAAAGGGTAGTTGCATTTAAGTGCAATTATTGTATTGTCCAACATCCATTGGATACACAAGTTTCTGAATTGACAGCCAAGTAAATACATACATTCATTTATCAATTCATTCATTCGTCAAGAAACTTAGCCCACAGGACACAAGACTGGGTTTACGAGAACGAGACAAGTTGAGATTTTTACACAGTATTTTAAAGAAATCCTCAGTGATGAAATACATGACTGGAGAAACAGTCTGCATTTTGAAATGTTTTAACTAACAGACAGCAAAACACACTTGGGTTAGTTCCGGTTAGATTATCGGATGCTGGAGACTTGCACCTTGGCCTGGCTCAATCTGCCACACTTGGTCTATTTAGTTAAGATTCCCCCCAGCTACTACAGAGAATAACATGGTGTAGTGGTCATGCTTTCTAAGGAGTAACATCTGCCATTTCTTCAGCGATGATAACGCTTCTCTTGATTACTTCAAAACATAATGGCATGTTAAGAGAAATAATCAGTTATTCCTGTGTCTCTCTACATGCAAAGTGAAGATGCAACCAAATTAGCAACAAAAGTGATCAACTGTGATGCTGTGTTTGTGCTGTAGTCAGTTACATGTGTTCTGGCAGTGGTGAACATCTGTGCATGTACTGTCTGCTTTCATTTTCAACTGTAAAAGCAGGACAGATTTATTGCAGATGATCTCAGACATGCTGATGCATTTGTCAGCTCTGACATCACCTTTTCAAAACCGTTAACACAGCAGATGAAACTGAAGCTGACTGGCCAAAATGACTGATTTCGTTTGCAAAATGCTCTAACACTCACATAACTTAAAAAACACACTTCAAAAGCAAATAACCTGTGTTCAAATTAATACAGTGTACTCCTCAATGGACCGCTCACCTTGTTTAAGACGCATGATCTGAGCTGCTGTATTCTGAGCTGCTGGATCCTTGTTGCCCATTGAGGAGTACATTTTGGACTTTGTTTGTTTGTTTCGTTTGTCTCGCCGCCTGCCTTTTGTGACTCTCGCCTGTCTGACCATTCTCCTGCTTCGCCCTTTGGATAACGTACGCCGCTGATCGACCCTCGCCTGCTTATGGACTATTCTTCGTCTCGCTGTCTAAATACCTGTTTGCCATTGTTTGACCCTGCCTGCCTTTCGACCATGTCTTTGCCTCGTTGTATTAATAAAAGTCTGCAAATGGATCCGCCCGCCTCCCGTCTCTCCGTTACAGAATACTCGGCCAAGTGTAACAGGAAGACCGGGGCTTTTATACCGTCTCTGATTGGGCACAGGTGATGGGAGCAGTGGCTGATGGATAATGTAGTCCGGGGTATAAAACAACAGTCAACGTGTAATGATGGGGTGAGAGAGACATCTGGTGGTGAGCGGACCGCGGAACATTGACCAGATTTGTGACAGACGGCAAGAGCTCTTAGAATTAGTTTTGCAAGATTGGAGGGACAGTTTTTTGACTGTTCAACATTTCCAGTAAATTGTTTGTTATTAAACTTGCTAATAGGAAACCGTAATGTTTAAAATGACTTTGGAATGTTTTTTGAGTTCAAAACATCCTCACACAACTAAGAAGCAATGGAAATCAGAAATTGGACAGATTACCATCACAATCCTCCTCTGTTTCCAGGTCGTACAAGTGTTTCATAAAAGTCTTGAAAGAAGTAAAGCCAAAACGTTTCAATTGCCCACAGGTGACTGGACCCAGAATAGGTCATAAACCCCACCCTCTCCATGTAATGTAATAGAACATGAGACAAACTAAATAATCAATATACACTTGAAATAGTTTTTTTCCAAAGATGGTTTGCATCATTTTAGGTAGTTCTTATGATGCTTATGTTCTTACGTATCATGCGAGGAAGGGGCGAACGAAGACAAAGGTAAAAGATAAAGTCTTTATTATATTCCACAAGTAAATCCACAGCAGGAGGGTAAAGCCACACATACATTGACAAGACCAGATGAAAAACACTGAAATCAATGCAACTTATAAAGACAGGTGATAACGATGAACATAATTAAGGCACAGGTGAAACAATGTTAACTAATGATGATTAAATGAGGACAGGAAACAGGAACAACCAAATATGGGCACAAGAGGGAGAAACCAACATAAACAATCCACAGGGGTGTGACATATGTATGTTCAAGTTTTCGTTTTTCTAACAAGTCTGCTTTTAGTTAGTTATTTGATACTATATAAATAGGGTGTGGTGTCATGATTGTGATCTTGGGATTGGGTCTGCGGGAGTTTGGGCAGGACTTTGATACCATGGTTCCACCTCACAATCACTACTGTGCAGGCTCTGGCTCCAAATGAAGCGGCCATACTGAGAATGTTTTGACCGCCTACAATTATAATATACGAAGGGCCAGATTTACTAAACAGGGCAGATTCCAAAACAGTGCCAACTGGGTATGGAAATTTCTGGGGGTGGTTTACTGACAACGTGCAAATTAAAGAACACAGATGCAACATCTCATGTACATATCGACCAACGCAAACCGGAGGCCAAAAAATGAAGGGTTGCAAGATATTTCGATAGACCTGGTATTGCATGACTCTTCCTAGTTGAGGGTTCCAAGTCGTTCCCTGCAGCAAATTAAAAATAACACGGCTTGGCGAACTACATGTTTGGATAATTTGTTCTTATGGCATTCCAAATAAATTGATATAAAAATTTAAAACATCCTCTTCCTTCTACCACACACTCTCTATTCTCTGTGGTGCCTCCTCCTAGCAACAACAACTGCAGCCATTTCTAGTGCAAAATAGTTTAAGACAAATACCAGTAATTTGATGAGCACAAACATTAGTAAATTTGAATCTAAATACTCTCCTCCCAATAACTTTTATGTCTAAAAGGGAAAGTCCTACAAATACAGTACATATTCAGTAAGGTCAGGTGCAAAAATGAATAAATAAGTGTTAATTCTACACCGCACATCTTTAGCAAAGAGTATCTCGGTAAGCCCCCAGTGGAATTTCAAACGCACCCTCAAAGGCAGCTAAGATATAGCGCCACCAGTTGGGCCAGTAATGCAATTTGACCTGTTACTGAATTGCCGTAACTGTCAATTTCATGAGTCCATAACTTCAAAATGCTACCATAGAAATTACTGTAATTTTGTACAGTGTACAGTAACCAACAATGCAATGGCTTAATCAGTTTAATTTACATTCATTTGTATAATGCATTTCACATCACATTTTGTTTTCAGAACAGCTTGACAGAAAATGCATGTTTTTTTTCTGTTATGAAACCAGAATAGTATTTATAGAAGTAGGTATCAGAAAGAACAAATTGTGGTACTTACAGAATCTTGTAAAAAATAACAATATTTACAAATACCATTTATGCATTAAGCACACTTTGAGCGCATTTTAAAGCAATGAAAGTGCCATCATTTTGTATCTAGTGTCCTCGCAGGGGGTAGGTGTCATCTATTCACAGGTGCTTGGCCATACTAGGTCTTCATAAGAGGCTAGAGTTAAAAAAAAAATTTTGACACTGTCAAAGGATGATAACGAATAATGCAATTAGATTTCATGTTAACAGCCCGTTTTCGCTCTTATCTCAGTGTTATTTACATTTTATAATACTTTATTGTTCGTATTTGAAAAAGAGACGGTCCCTAAGTTGAGCGTGAAAAAGAAGCTAGGAACAAGCAGGGCTCGCTGCATCCTGCGGTGGAGATACAACACCGCCCACATCCACCCATCACCGATACAACCCTGCCCGCGTACGAGCGTGACGTCGAAAGTCATGCCCATATTAAATACGTCACCTTGTGATTCCCCAATCCCTATCCACAAGTTTCCTATGCTCCATGAGGCCTTGCATCAAAAGTGGGAGCATCTTCCGGTTCAAAGTAAACAAGCGGGACGGGACACTCATTCATTCAACAGTTGACAGGAGTGACGAGCAAATGAAGCCTCGTGAAGCACCGAGACTTTTCCCTGACTGTTTCGGGAAAAGATTCAAAGCCTAGAGAGTGTTAAAAACAGCGCGATCTGGTGGTTAGTAAAAAATAAAACAGCCCAAAGCTTGTGAACTCTGTCAGAAGACGCATTCACCACAATTTCCATAGATCGATCCATGTTATATGCACAAATAAAAGCCTAACCGTGTGTGTGTGTTGGTTTGTTGAATTTCCTGACTGATAAATTCATTTTCCCATTGAACAGTGCCATTAAATGCCAAAACGAATATCAATATGATGTAATAGAAGAATAATGTACACGTATATCACGTATATGGAATATATTTAATTTTTCTGAAATAATTTGTATTCTTCATATTTCTTAATAGACTGGGTATTTAAAATGTAATTATTAAATAGGTCCCAATGAAAATGTACTCGCAAAATAAGATCTGGGGGTTGAACATTAGGACACGCAAAGTGAATCACGCACATGACAGAAAGGGAGGTTTCTACAAAAGGGATTTCTACGTTAACAAGCCTCAAATCAAGACTTCATCTGGCATGCCCTTTAACACAAGCTCTGATGTCTCAGTTCAAATGTCATTTCACTAGCTGACAGTCATTCAAGATTTAGCGATCCAAATTGGCTAATGATGTGGGAACACAAATTCGAAAAGCATATGTTGTCCATAAGAACGTAATGACATCTCTCATAAAGGTGTGCATCTTTACAAAGTAAACAATGGTCTAAAAAACAGCCTCTTTGCTAATTAGCACACAAAATACAATTGTATACTACGTCCGCCGCCTCACCGGAAGTTGTACCCACGTTCTTTTTTACAGTAGCGCCCCCCCCGGAAACTTGTGGATACCGGGGAAACCCGGAAGCATGTCAAAGCAACTTACGGTTGTTTCAGGGATCTATATAAAATAATAGGCCATTGTCTTTCGTTTTACTAATACACGTCTTCTTTTTTGTGTAAAGGATGCCTAGGCTAAAATGCCACAAGTTAAATCTAATATATTTAATTTGTTTAATATACAGAGCTGATTTCGTCATCATGACAGCCTGTAATACGCTTACATTGACTACATTAGGGTAATTGTTAATAAAAACCTTTAAACCTCACCTTGTTCATTTATGTAATGAGATAAATTCACATTTATTATGATCGATTTTAGGCTAATTTTAAATGTAATGTAATGTTTAAAGGGGGCAGTTCGATTTTGTTATCGTAAAAGTATGTAAAATTATTGTAAAAGTTGGTATTGTATAATTGTCAGTTATTTTTTTTAAAAGATGTGTTCCACTTATCATAAAGTGTTAACATTTAAATGACAGAATCAACAGATTTCTATATGCAGTAGCTACACATAGGTCTCATTTATGTGAAAGTAGGCAAAACTGTACAAAATTGCAGAAAGTCACTTGTGGTGTTCCCGGTCAAAAATAATTGGACTCGAAACATTTGCTTATAAATCTGTCATTATGCTATATTATCACCAAATATTGGATTCAATCTTTTTGTCAACTTGTTTTCTTTCATTTAGGACTGGTTTTGTGTTTCTATTTGCATCCGATTAATCATAGGTCTCATTTATGTGAAAGTAGGCAAAACTGTACAAAATTGCACAAAGTCACTTGTGGTGTTCCTGGTCAAAAATGACCAGACTCCAAACAATTGCTTATAAATATCTTGTTATGGTATATTATCACCAAATATTGGATTCAATCTTTTTGTCAACTTGTTTTCTTTCATTTAGGACTGGTTTTGAGTTTCTATTTGCATCTGATTAATTGTAGGCCTCATTTATCCGAAAGTAGGCAAAACTGTACAAAACTGCACAAAGTTACAAAATGGCTGGCCATTGAAAGTGAATGGGGAAGAATGAAAGTAAAAGAAACAACTGGTGTTCAGGAGCATTTTGTGCTTGCAAACATAAAGGCCTTGGACCTGTGCATGTATAGATTCATGTATACTCACGCTATCTCACACAAACTGTTGTGAGTATTATATTTATTTCATCCTACCTTGGACTGCATGCAATATGCTTTTATGATAACTCTCTCTGTGATAAACCTCTCATACACTCACACGCTCAAACTGCCTTGTCTTTAGCTTAGGTTTTGAGGCTTTCATGTTCTCACAGAGCAGATGAAAGTTTACAAATAAACGTTTTAGCACAGAGAGAGCTTCAGCTTGTTGTTTCATAATATTGTCTCAGTTTGACAGTGTCAGTGTGCAGGATATATATAACTAAAATAACAGTTTTGGTTTGTTGTTCCATGAAATGTTATAATGCAAATAATCTTAATGTGTTCTTTTTTTGTGTGTCACGATGGTCAGATTCAACAGGAACAGCACAGATTTAAAAGCAGTTGTTTGGAGTCCGGTCATTTTTGACCGGGAACACCACAAGTGTGACTTTTTGCAATTTTGTACAAAATAAAAGCATTTAAAAGCAAACTTCCTGATTAAACATTCAAGCATATTAGTGTGAGAAACCATGCACTTTTTTATAATTTTTTATTTCATATTGTGAAAATTACTCATAAAAAATTATTTTTTCACTCAAAAAACGAGGTACCTTCTCTCAGAAAAATGAGGCCTACGATTAATCAGATGCAAATAGAAACACAAAACCAGTCCTAAATGAAAGAAAACAAGTTGACGAAAAGATTGAATCCAATATTTGGTGATAATATAGCATAATGACAGATTTATAAGCAGTTGTTTGGAGTCCGGTCATTTTTGACCGGGAACACCACAAGTGTGACTAAGTGAAATAAAAGCCACAAAAAATTACGAAAATCCGAAAAAAATTTCTGAGATGTACTTCTACCCTGTGTGAACAAAATCAGTAAGTTTGAGTCCAATGCGATAATGTTAACTATTATTTCCGGGAAAAAGAAAATCTTTTTCGGGTTAATTTGACCCGAACACAACCAGAGGATCAGATTTCTTTTCTTGGCTTTTTTGTTGTAACAAAGATTTTTCACACACACAATTACAACAGCCCCAAAAAAAAAAAAAAAAAAAATCTAACATATAAAAAAGGCAAAGGTCAAGAGCCCAGCTAAAGTAAACCCTGATCGCCATGATGGTAAGGTTTTTTTTTTTAATAAAACATTTAAACCTCTGTTTAGATGTTCTCAATGAAATTTTGTAGATATATGACAGAAATCAAGTCAAACTGCAATGTTGTTTGTGGAGTTGTTTAATCAGAGATTTAATGTCTTCATTTATTTAAGTTCATTTTATCTTTGGCTGTGGCTGATTCTTGTGTTTCTGTGTCCTTCTGTGATTCTTCTTGTAAACAGGTGTTCATCATTATTGATCAATCATGACATAATTATCTCCTTAACTCCAACACTGTGTCAATGCTACTTGAACACTCTGTAGTGTGGAAACACATGAACACTGGGCAGTTTGTTTAACACTGGGAACTATTACATAAACTTTGCCTGTTTCGTTCACGTAAGACTGATGCATTTGAGTCACATTAAGTTTAATTGATTTGTTTATATTGAAACTATGTAATCTAAATGCATGGAGTTTATGGCCACTGAAAGTTTTTTTTTTTTTTTCAGCTGCATGTGTTGGTGTAATGAAGAAAATTATTGAACAGCTTTACTGTTTTCATGCCTTTTAGGACTTTGTGAATGCTGAAAGAGACCTGACTAATACAGCCACTGGAATTTGCATCATCATGATTTGTATTTACTTAAAGAAATGTTGTCAGCTTTACTTGAATTTTTTTTGTTCAAACAACTAAATTGTTACTTGTACAAATTACTCAATATTGTTGCGTGGAACCACTTGACAATCTTTTTTTAAGTAAGTCCAACAAATCATTTTTTTGAGTGTATATGATTCATAGATTAAGTAATCAATAAATTGTTATTAGTTAAATGTGTCGTAATGTATTAATTCCCTTATCACTTATTTTAACTAATAGTGTAAATTAATGTGATCATTACCACTAATGATTTGCAAAGATATCATTATGTTATGACTTTACTTGTTGAGGCACAGGACTATTAACTAATTGTTAAGTAATATGTCATTGTGGTTATGGATTTACAATTAGTTAGTCATGTGCCTCAACAAGTAAAGTCACAATATAATGATACATTTGCAAATCATTAACTAATGAGTATTTAAAGCAGACAACTGGAAGTTGAAGTACACAGCTTTGAACACTGTGGTAATTAACATGAATTTACATCATTAGTTAATACAATAAGTGATAAAGGAAATTAATACATTATGACACATTCAACTAATAACAATTTAATGATTACTTAATCTATGAATCATACAGAATGTTCATTTGTTGCTGATGAAGGAATCATTAATAAATGCTTTAGTTCATCATGAATTATATATTAACTCGTGATTATCTGTGCATTAATTAAGCATGAATTAATGCATATTTTTGTACACATATTGTAAAGTGTTACCAAGATTTGCTTTTCATTTTCTCTCAAATTCTACAATTTTCCTGTTAACTCTAAAGACTTTTTTTTTGATAAATGATAAAGACATTTTATTATTATGAAAGGACACATCAGAAATGACAAGAAGCGACATGGGGGTTGGATCAGGAAAGGCCCCAAGTCAGGATTCGAACCCAAGGCACCCGGAGCGCATCGGCACTGTATGTCAGCGTGCTGCCCACAAGGCTATCGGCATCGACGTTTTTGAAGAATATAACAATATATATGCTATATAATGCACTGTGACAGACTGCCATTCATTTTCTGTAAAATTCTACACTTAAACATCATGAACACAGATAAAGACATGGTTGTTCAGAAAAAGAATTTATTGAAATGTTCATGGTAACTCTGAAGAAATTTTAATAATGCATGTAGAAAAAAAGGAGCAAACATTCAGTGTTAGAATGTATTTTAACAAACTGTATTTTTTCAGAAAACTTCACAGTACAATGTATTCGAAAGTAATATAAATGTATCTTCTATAATGAACAATATATATACATTTTGTAAATACTTTTTCCCTGTTTTCTAGCACATTTAAATTTTAACCATTGAAATATAGATGTTTGTCAGCTTTTTGGCCGCTTCGTGTCTCCATACCGTAATTCCACTAATAGATGTGCAGCAAATCCAGATGGCGGCTGGTGTTCGCAGATGGCGGCTCAGTTGACCGCGGTCAAAGTTCACACTACGTTCAAGATCCTCTTGTTCAACTGCATGATATGGAACCTCCACTTGCTTATTTGTTTGAGCAATCCAAGCATTTGTCTAATTAATAAATCCTTTAAAATATTCCATTTTCGGTTTGAACCAATTTTTTTGTTCCATTTTTCTTTCATCCACAGACTGCAAAATTTGTACCCATTCATTAACTTGTTCGAACTCATCAAGGGAATTAATAAATGCAGACAGGAGTCGCTTCACTCCATTAACATCTCCAGTTTCAGACTGTCTTGTTTTAATTTCATTCATTCTGCAAATACATGCCCCTAGTTTTCCTCTGCGTACCCTGAGTCTTTCTCTGTCATAGTGACAGTCTCTTCCAATTCATCCATTTCATCCATGAATAAAGCTGTGTAATCACAGTTATTTCGTCCTCTTTCAGCATATAACCCATATAATCCAAAGAAAAGAACTGTCCTTGTTGAATCCATTTGTCCCCAGCAGGTATAGTTGTTTTAACACGCAGGACATCTGATAAGTTTCACAATCCATTTTATTCAAACGACACTTCTGATACAAGATTTAGTGTCCAAACTTCCAAAAGAAACAAGATTAATACAACAATGTCCAAAAAACAAAGTGCCTCTATTGAAAACTGTGTCTCTACCCACTGGAACACTCTTCTGGCTGATTAGGTTCAGCTGATATTGAATTCGCTACAGTGTAGTGACCGGTTTTCCCAGTAGGAGGCAGCAGAGAAGGGAAAGAGAACGCAGAACAAAAGAATTAAATTAAATTAAATAATACATTCAAATTAGAGGCTCCAACAGCATAGATTCATCATAAAAAGTGCTCCACATGGCTCCAGGGGGTTGATAAAGACCTTCTAAAGTTAATCAAATATTTAAAACTTTATAAACCAGAATCTCTAGTTTCCGCTAGCATATACACCTAGGATGATTTGAGGGTGAGTAAATCATGGGGTAATTTTAATTTTTGGGTGAACTATTCCTATAATGTTTCAAAATTCAACCAAGTAGAAAGAAAAATTTCAAAGCTCCAAAAACCGAGCAGAGGTTAAAAATATAAACAAACATAGTACAATTTGAAATAACTTAGTCAAATCACTACTAAGGTGCTAAAATTTTTAGTTTATTAATGGGGAGGAGAGAGAGAGAAATATTCATTGTTAGTTACTTCATTTTATTGTTTTGCTGTTATGTGATTTCATATTTACAGTCTTTTTAATTTCTCTGCAAAGTAAAAACAAACTTAAGCGAACCTGTTTATCTGGCTTATTACTGTGTACAAAGGGAAAAAGTACCTATTGCACAATACAAGCACTACTGGTTACATACATAACACATAATGGTGCTACAAACTCTAGAAGAATTACACAGTATACATGCATATTCATTAATGGGTGCAAGGTATACATGGTAGGTACAATTATGTGACACACTGACTCCTTTGTTTGTTTTTTTATTATTATTATTTTGTTTAAATAAATATAGGTTTTTAAAAGACTTGAGGAATGAACAGTTTGTCAGAACCACTAGTAAATTATGTTATTTTATTTAGGTTTCTAATCTTTTTTCTCCAGAATCGTGAGAGAATTGTGGTCTCCAATTTATTAAAAATAACTGGGATTCTCAATTTATCCAGAATCATGAAGCTCTTGTTTAAATGTTGTTTATTACTGCATATAATTATTTAAAATAAAAGTTTAATTTCATAAAGTTCAAAATGCACCTACATTTTTTTGCATTTTGTCTTTTTCAGTTGAATAAAAGACTATTTTCCCTATATATTTCATCATTGAGGATTTCTTAAGAAAAGAAAAAATTTAATCTCGTCTCGTCTCGTCTCGTGGGATAAGTGTCTCGTCACACCACTAATATATATCTTTATATATAACATTTGATTATCTGATGATTAAATTAATGATTATCAAACAAGTACATTAAATATTTATTCTCTGGAACCCAGGCTAAATGAGTAAACATTGTCACATACTTTCAAACACCAAATAGAGACCTGGTTTTGGTAAAAACTATGATTACTTCTATACCTGATCAAACTGCAGTGAATTGTAAATGCAATCCTTCAATATAAGTATTTAAGGATTTTAGAAAGTATGATTATTGTGGAGTAATGCAAAGTAATGATATGCATTTTCCCTGCTAGAGCTATGCTGACTTGTCTTTAGTCAACAGATGTAAAGCTACTTGCTCATGAAGTCAAACTGAACTGATGTAGTTTCCCCTGATTCTATATCAGTTGCAGTTGCTTTAATTTCAGTAGAGCCAAACTGTACTTCTAACCTGACCTCACGACTCATGTCTTTGTTAGTATTTGGCATGCCAACTGAGAGCGATCCAATACACTCCACCTCCCATTCATCCACATACATGACATTTTGTCTTTTAGTACTGTAAAATCCAAACCTCATTGTTGTTTGTTGGGGGTTTATTGGACAACGGGTGAATACTCGAAGCTCATTGCAGAGGACTGACTCTCCTTTGCTAACTAGCTGTTCAAAAATGACATCGCAGTACTCCTGTCCTAGACAGTTTACATATTTACTCTTGACTTTGTGAATTGATTCATTAAAGGGTAAACCTGTACAAAACCCATATGTAAGGGTACTGATGCGCGATTTCACCACTGTAGGTTTCTTGCCGTATATGATTGCACCCTTTAATATTGCTAACTGGGGTGCATCAGGGCAGAGAATTTTGTGTCTAGAGCCAAAGTGCTTCTGCATAAATTGTAGCAGAGTAGGACTTTGAGAATATCCCCCAACTAATAGCATGTACTCCATCTTCAGGTCTGTGCTTTGCACAATCTGTTTGATGTTGGTTTCAATTGCCCTGAGACTGCTATCAAAAAACCTTCTCAATTGTTGTTGTTCAATCATGATTGAACCATCTTCCCATTTTGCTCCACAAATACCTTCAAAGTAACTTTCCATGCTCTGTCTTTGACTGGCAATTTCTTTCAAGTTTAATGGGCACCAGATTGTCACATCTACGTCAAAAGATTTCAAATTAGCAATCTCACACTTCAATTTGAGTAGTTCAGTGGGGTGTTCTTGCTTAAATTTATCAAATATATTCTCAGAGAATATATCTTTTAGAAATGAGATGACATTCTCATCTACTCTCTGTCCACCCATGTCATTTCCTGATGCAGCACGCAGCTCCTTCAGATGGCCTTCCTCCACCACCTCATGTACTGTTATATCAATAGTACCACCTGCAAAATATTTCCAAAGTTTTTTATTAGTCATCAGTTGTATGCATTGTTTTTCATATATAATACACACGTCTAAACTAAAACTACCCTTGAGCAAGGGCAGCCCCTGGTGTGTTCACTATTCACTGCTGTGTAAGATGAGTTAAATGCATAGAATATGGATGTCAATGAAAATGACAAATGTACTGCAATATGATGAACATTTAAGATTAGTGTTTACTGTCAATAATGTGTTTGTAAATACAATACAATACTGTTAAGATTTAGACTATGAAATATTGTTTTTGTACTGTATGATAATATAATATATATATATATATATATATATATAAAGCATGTGTGCCTCCATGACTACAAAAATGATGTTTTATAGTGATGTTACCATAAAGGATCGAGTAGGCCTGAAGTCTCTATATGCAGAGGTAATCACTTGCTGGTATTTACAGTTCTCAATGGCAAGAAAGCTTACAAAAACTGTTAGCAAATCTAAAAAAAAAAAAAAAAAACACCACACCCTCCCCCCACAACACGAGGGAGCAGTTGCTAAAATTCTAATATCCTGTTCCCTCCACTGACCTCTGCCTATTTGATTTCCCTGCTTTTGTCTTCCCCAAAAAACAACACTGCAAATACATTTACACAAATCTCCCAAGTCTTCCAGGTTACAGAAGACTTCGTCATCCACAAATTTCATCTCATGCGTTCATGGTAGTGGTATGCCACCACCAATTCAACAGTCTCTCCACTGCCATAGACGTAGTCCTCCATCACCTCAGTCAACAATCCCCTGTCATCAAACCCGCCTCAATAACTACTAAGACAGGACCCAGCCAATCGGCCATTACAGGTAATCCCACGCTACTCCCCTCATGGTAAATTCACAACTCACTCTCTCATAAAAGTATGACAGCACTCTGGGAAATGGTCTTTTATCAAAAAAAAATGATAAAAATGGTCTTTATTGTCTCCACCATCACATGGAATCAGTTCGTTCCTCCCTTGAAGTATTTAAGTCTCAATTCCTGAACATTTAGAGCAGGGGTGCCTACACTCAATCCTGGAGGGCTGGTGTTCTGCAGAGTTTTTCAGTTTAGTGGAATGGTATGTGTCGCTATACACTTCACATTCAAATGTCACGTTTGTTTATGGGATCTTTACGGGTTGTGTAGACCCCCACATGAACATGAACATGATGCCTGTATCATCTCCATGTAACCAAAATGTGAATTTGTGAAAAGATGACGTCATGTGCATGTGTATTATGGTTTTGAAGGGTTTCTTGATTGCCAACTACTGGCCTGGCATGCATAACAGTATTCATTAGCATAGTGCTTTCTTTTTTTGTTTCCAATGAAACCAATATTTTGTTTAAATTTTACTTAATTTTTTTGTGCAATTTTACTCATTTTGAATGGCTAATTTGTAAGCATCTCATTTGATTAATTCTAATTAATTCTTATGTGTTCAATTTAATTAATAATATTGCTTGTAACCTGTTGACACAATGTTATTGAGTAAATATAGTGTATCACTTTTTACAGTGAATGCCAACTACCAGGGAGGCACTTATGGCGTTGCACTTTGCTGGTACACCAGGGGTGCCCAAACTCAGTCCTGGAGGGCCGGTGTCCTCTAGAGTTAAGCTTCAACCCCAATTAGACACACCTGACCCAGTGGTAACACTTTGGAATACTGTTCTGTCGTTAATGAATAACTATACAGGACCAAATGACTAATGCATTATTAACATTCTAGTAACCACTACACTGTAAAAAATTGCACTGTAAAATAACGGTAATCTCCTGGCAGCTGTGGTTGCCAGCACTATACTGTTACTTTACAGCTCTCTACCGTTAATTTACAGCTCTTCATTTTTACAGTATGTTACCGTTATTATACCATGTGGTAACTCATTTCATTTTGGAAACCGATTGCTTCAAACCATTAGAGTTTTTAAAAAACTATTGTTTATATGGTGTTAGTACAATGAACTTATTTAATTTGAGTCCATTAAGAAGAAATATTTCTTAATATAAACCCACAAACACTTAAAGTGTAATAAAGAAGCAATTGACTTTTACTCAAATCTTTATAGATTGTCATTAACTAACAATAGCACAAATTTGTGTAATAAAGTGCTTAGTAAAGAGATTGTCACTATATCAGCAATTCCACAATTACTGTCTTTAAATAAAGCAGCAAACCATCAGTGTTTGTGGCTCATCATTGCCTGAAGCACAAGCTCTACTCTCCAGCACAATGGTGACCCACAAAACTAAATTAAACTAACAGATCTCTCTTGTACAAAAACACATCAGTTAGGCACAATTAAATATTTACTCTCCTTACCAGTTAATGACTTTGCATAATTGTTTTTCTATGAACATTCACTAATATTTTAGTGAAAATAACTTGATTTGCTTGTTAAACCTGACTGTTATGTTTTACAGTATATTACTGTTTTTTTCTTGAATTAACGGTAATCTACTGGCAGCTCTGGTTGCCAGCATATTACTGTTTTTCTACAGTGTGTTGCCATAAATTAATTACAGTTTATTACTGTTAAATTAAATTTCATGCTGTTTTTTTTCCATCGTACATCTTTAACCCTTTAAAACCCACAGCAAAATCCTCAGTTTTAAATGAACACTTATAATGTGTCAACACTACAGAGTGTTTGAGTAATACTGAATTAGTGCTGAAGTTAATGAGATAATTATATGATTGATCACGTTCTGATTGAGCATTAATTATGAACACCAGCTGTTAACAAACAAAATTGCTGAATGAAAGAATAACACAAGAACAACTGACTTCAGCCACAGCCTTAGATGACATCAACTGAAATAAAAGAAGACATTAAATCTCTCAAGATCTGATTAAACTCCTAAAACAGCATTACCAGCTTCAATTATTACCACACTGACTTTATTTCTGTCAGACGTCTACAGAAGAGTTGCAGAGGTTTAGATTGGTGGAGATCAGTGTTTACTTTAGTTGGGCTGTTGAACCTTGACATTTTAAAGTTAATTTTACTTTAGTTGTTGTAATTATGTGTGTTTACAACATGCTTGTTATGACAAAAAAAATGAAAGACTAAAAAAAAAAATCTAGAATTGTTTATGGTTTGGTAATAACAGGTTTTATCCAGTGTTTTTTATTTTATTGAATATTGATGCTAGATTTAAAAAAAAAAAAAAACTGAGCATGCAGATGTAAAAAACACCACTCATTTAAACAAAACAAACAAAACAAAAAGGCTGTGGCTGAAGTCAGTTATATAGTTCTTGTGTTTGTCTTGTTTCTCTTTCAATCAGTAATTCTGCTCATTAACAGCAGCTGTTCGTCAGTGTCTGAAGTCACTTATTAGTTTTCATTATCTCTGTAAGGTGGACTATATTAGTAAACTCAGTTTGATTTTAAACAGTCTCTGAGTATTGATTTTGAACGCTGCTAATTCACGATACATAGCAGCAGGCTACTTTATCGAAAATGACAACTAATACCCAGAATGCACTGTTTTAATTGAAAACAGCATGTTACTGTCAAAATGTGGCCGTTTTTTTACAGCGATTTTTAACAGTGTATAAACTATCAAAAAACTCTGATTAATGAATCAGAAAAGTAATAGCACTCATTTGAAAGTGGTAGTTCCCTGTCGATACTTCACTCGTACTGCGTCTGTTAAGACACTATGGGAAAAACTCTTTTTCTCCAAGACTAAAGCCTTTTTCAATAATGCAGTGTAACTGCACGGCCGTTGGTTCATGCAGTGAATAAAGACGAACCAAAGGCTCTGCAATGAAACCCGCCAGAATTCGCTGGACGAGCCTATTTGTCAGTTTTGGCGCTTCACACTATGGTGGTCCTACAGGTCTACCAGGCCAAACTCCTCAGAGGCATGGATGAGTCCGGCCCAGACCTCACAGCATTCAAGGACCTGCGCAGCACAACCAACCTGGCGTTATGCGCCACCAAGATGACGGCTCAAGCGATTGGCAGGTCCATGGCCAGTCTAGTGGTGCTCGAATGCTACTTATGGCTGACCCTCACAGAGATTGAGGTCGTGGATAATGTCTGTCTTCCTGATCTGCAGAGAAGGAAGAGGAAGGGGCCAAGTCTCACCCCCAAGACCAGCCCCCAAGCTACCTCATTTTTGTCTCCTAGCACCCTGTTCGGTTCCAGGGTGCCGATGGCAATGTGTTTGTGATGAACACACACTGTAAAATCCAATAGTTTACCTTACTTAGATATAATTAGTTATCTTTACTTAGATGTTATATTTACTAGGTTTTAGCAAGTTACAGCTACTTTCAAGGCAAGTAAAACAATTTACTTACTACTTTGAGTGATACTTACTTAAAATATTCAAGTAGCCACAAAGGAACTAATGACATTAATAAACCAGTGAGAGGCAGCAGTGCACTAATATGTTGCTAATTTCCAAAATAAAAACAGAAGAAGAAGAAAAGCAAAGTTTTTGAGGTGGTAATTCTTAATCTGCAGTTATCTTTCACTAGTTACCTTCACTCATTTCCCAAAGTCATCTTCAATGTTGTTTCAATACAACTGAAATATTTGAGAGAACATCACATAAGCTGACTTCATAAATTGATGTTGATTTTCGTAAAATGATTGTTTTTTTGTTTACATTTTTTACTTACCATTATAGTGATCAATGTTCCATTTGGTTGGGCACTTGGAACTTTGTTTATCTTGTTATATTTTTTTTCCCCATTTGATGCAACAATATAATATGAAGTCATATTTTTTGACTTCATGGGAAGAAAAGTAATAAGTAAGTTACTTTTAGAAGGTAGACTTCTTATTCTTCTAGTTAATTAGCTAATGTTTCTTTCTTTTTATATTTATAAATGATTCTCAGCAATTCCAATGTTCATCATAAACAACTTGAAAAACTTAATTAGAAAAAGACAATCCTTTGATATCTGAGATAATGTGCTTTAGTCACAGACAGACTTCAACATTCTGCACGCGAATCACAACAATGGTAACAATTCAATTTTATGTATTTTTATTAATTGTGACAATAACCATTTTATTATTTTATTTTCTCGTTTTGTTGTGCTACTACTGACACAAGACAGTAAATAAAATTAGAAAATAAAAACAACAACAGTAAAACAAAGCAATTGCATAAATTGTTCATGCCGCAATGCACTCTGGGAGTGAGTGAGTAGCTATACTAAGTCTAAAGTAAACCTAAAGTAAAGGATCAAGTACCCCCTACAGTTCTTTTTTAGTTACTAGAACTCTCGTGTAAGTAAACTACACTAACTAAGCATTTGTCAGTACAACATACTATACCTATTTCACTTTACTTAGTTTTTTTAAGGCAATCGGTTTGCATGCTTTTTTTAAGTAAGCCCAACTAATTAGATTTTACAGTGCAGTTGTGAACCTTGGGTCTGTTCAAACAGTGTCCACACAACTGTTCGCTGTTATAGCGGAAAAGATAAAACACAAACATTCTCAAAAAGAGAGCACATTTCCTCTTCCACCTATTACAAACAGCGAGTCCACGCAGAGCATTCAGCTGTTCAAGACAATCCATCCCCTTGCCTTACGGGCTGAGGCTTGGCAAGTGTGTGATGGGGATAAGACGACGTTATACACTGAAGACCCCTGCGTTTCAGCAGAGTGGTCTCCACCCCGGTTCAGGGCAAGGACGCAGACGTAGAAACGGTCCCCCTGGCTCAGAATGAGTCAGGCTTTACAGCCACTACTTCTTCATCCCCCAAAAAGGATGGAGGTCTGAGACCCATCCTCGATCTAAGACGCCTGAATCGTGCCCTCATGAGACGGCTGTTCAGAATCCTTACACTGCAGCAGATCCTCTCGCAAGTTCACCCAGGGGACTGGTTCTGTTCGCTGGATCTGAAAGATGCTTACTTTCACATCCAGATTGCCCCCCATCACAGGCGATTCTTGAGATTCGCCTTTGAGGGAGTCACATATCAGTACACAGTCCTTCCTTTTGGACTATCCCTCGTTTCCCCGCACTTTTACGAAGTGTATGGATGCAGCTCTCTTCCCTCTGAAACAGAAGGGGATCTGCATTCTAAATTACCTTAACGACTGGCTCATCTTGGTCCAGTCGGAGGACAAGCTACTTCCTCACAGATCCTTCCTCCTCAGCCACCTGGATTGCCTGGGACTCAGGGTCAATTTTGCAAAGAGTGCACTGTCTCCCAGCCAATGGATATCGTTTCTGGGAACAGTTCTCGACTTGACCCTAATGAGGGCAGTAGTCGTGCCAGAACGTGCACTGGCCATTCAGCAGCTCACGGCCTCATTCAAAATAGGAGCCTCTCATCCCCTCAAGGCTGTTCAGAAGATGCTGGGCCTCATGGCCTCTTCGTCTCCAGTGCCTCAACTGGGCCTGCTTCTAATGCGCCCCCTTGCTGAAACCGAGAGTTCCATCCCATGCCTGACGTCACGGATGCCTTCGTGTCAATGTAGACCAGGCCTGTGTAGCAGCGCTAGCTCCCTGGAGGGACCATCAGTCCTCAAGTTGCCCAACCTCCTCCTTTACTCTTTTCCCCCATCACCCTGATCCCACAGATCATTAGACAAATCAGGAATCAGAAACACAAGGTGCTGTTAGTGCCCCCTTCTGGAGAAACCAACACTGGTTTGCAGAACTATCTCAGCAGCACTGTGGCCCATCCTTCTGAGGACCATTCAATATAAACTGAGAAGTTTCTTAAGACTTTGTCAATCAAAAATGTAGTAGGGAGGAAATAACTATTCAGGCACCCAGTGACATCAAGAATCAGCATGTGAATCTCAACAGCGGTGATTAGACAATTCAGATCATAATTCATGCTGCAATGCATGATGGGAGCCATGGATGAGTTTTAATTGGTGGCACCCAGAATGCACTGCAACATGCTTTTTGATGGTCACCATTGTTGAGGTTCTCACGCTGATTTTTGATGTATGTGTGCTTAAATGTAAGCTTCCTTTCGTTTTATATTTTAATTGAAAGTGCATTTAAAAATCTTTGATTACAGTGATAATTCCAAACTTAAACCTGTACAACCACAGTATGCTGTAATCAATAACATACACACAGTTTCAGGTCAAATATGTTAAAACATAACCAATACACACAACCATCTTCGGCTTGTCTAGCTGTTATAACTCAGTTACAGCAGCCAAACAATATCTAATACAAAAAAGTCAAGTGTCCAGAACCCAACTAATGCAAACACTGACCACATCCTTCAGTGATTCTGTTTGTTAACATCAAGTGTCTTCAACAACTCTGTTTTGGGGGCCTGAAAACACAAGCTTTTGAACATGATGCCTGTATCATCTCCATGTGACCAAAATGTGAATTTGTGAAAAAGATGATGTCATGTGCATGTATATTATGTTTTTGAAGGGTGTTTCTTGATCGCCAACAACTGGCCTGGGATGCATCACAGTATTCATTAGCACAGTGTAGCATCTGGACCAATCAGGCATGCAGTTATCTGTTATATTTAACAAATAGTCTTTAAACGCAACAAGCCAGCTATATGCTGGAGCTCTGGAGACAACCCCCCAAAGCAACTAACACCCCAAAAGGGCTCAGTTACCAGGACGACCATCTGATAAGAGGTTTTATTGCCCAAAGAAATGTACATTTGCCCAAGCTACATTTGCCCATAGGAAAGACACAATGACTATAGAAATAGACTCTTTCCTATTCATTCACAGACAAACCTTTCTTTGACCTTCCTATCACACATAGCCCAGGTCATTGTGTACAGTATTACTGCATTGTATTTTAATTTTGTCTGTTGTATTTGTATTTGTCTTTCTACTGTTTATGCATGTGTTATGATAGATGACTAGCCATATAACCCACCTATGCCATGTTTGGTCTCTTTGAATTTGTATTTTGATCATCTAAATCAGTGGTTCTCAACCTATAAGCGCAACACATTGTGTTAAAGCACATATATCCCGTTATAATCAGTCTTTCAGTAACAACTGAGCGCGAGCGCTACAGTAAATGGATGCCGCGTTCTATTTCTGCCTGCGGGATTCCACGCGCTTATGCTACCGACAAGTTGAGAAATAGATATAGAAAGTGCGCTTTGATGAATCTAGTATAGAGACAGTGTTAGGGTGTGGCAGACCATTTTCTTTGGCAAGTTTCCGCTTATACATCTTTGGTGTAAACTCGTCTTGACCAAACGCCCCCCAACAACAGCTCAGCACCCCACTTTCAAAAATATTGCTTCCAGCGCCCCAGTTGCTGTCCGAGCGCCCCCGTTGAGAAACACTAATCTAAATGATGATGTATATTATATGTTGATACCCTTGCAACATATCAGGGTTTTAAGAAACCTTAATAGTTTTGCATCAACACCCAATCAAATTACATATGCAAAATACCATGCTCACAGACAAAGAGTCGTAAACTTTCCCTCCAAAGGTGAAAGTTACCAATGGTTCGTGGACCTCCTGGAGGCACACTGTAAAAAATTGCACTGTAAAATAACAGTAATTTACTGGCAGCTGTGGTTGCCAGCATTATACTGTTATTTTATAGATCTCTACCGTTAATTTACAGCTCTTCATTTTTACAGTATGTTACCGTTATTTTACCATGTGGTAACTCATTTTATTTTGGAAACCGATTGCTTCAAACCATTTGAGTTTTAAAAAAACTATTGTTTATATGTTGTTAGTACAGTGAACTTATTTAATTTGAGTCCACTAAGAAGAAATATTTCTTAATATAACCCCACAAACACTTAAAGTGTAATAAAGAAGCAATCGACTTTTACTCAAATCTTTATAGATTGTCATTAACTAACAATAGCACAAATTTGTGTAATAAAGTGTTTAGTAAAGAGATTGTCACTATATCAGCAATTCCACAATTACTGTCTTTAAAAAAAAAATAAAAAAAAGCAGCAAAACATCAGTGTTTGTGGCTCATCATTGCCTGAAGCACAAGCTCTACTCTCCAGCACAATGGTGACCCACAAAACTAAATTAAACTAACAGATCTCTCTTGTACAAAAACACATCAGTTAAGCACAATTAAATATTTACTCTCCTTACCAGTTAATGACTTTGCATCATTGTGTTTCTATGAACATTCACTAATATTTTAGTGAAAATAACTTGATTTGCTTGGTAAATCTGACTGTTATGTTTTACAGTATATTACTGTTTTTTTCTTGAATTAACAGTAATCTACTGGCAGCTCTGGTTGCCAGCATGTTACTGTTTTTCTACAGTGTGTTGCCGTAAATTAATTACAGTTTATTACTGTTACATTACATTTCATGCTGGTTTTTTTTCCATCGTAAATCTTTAACCCTTTAAAACCCACAGCAAAATCCTCAGTTTTAAATGAACACTTCTAATGTGTCAACACTACAGAGTGTTTGAGTAATACTGAATTAGTGCTAAAGTTAATGAGATAATTATATGATTGATCACGTTCTGATTGAGCATTAGTGATGAACACCAGCTGTTAACAAACAAAATCACTGAATGAAAGAATAACACAAGAACAACTGACTTCAGCCACAGCCTTAGATGAAATCAACTGAAATAAAAGAAGACATTATCAAGATCTGATTAAACTCCTAAAACAGCATTACCAGCTTCACTTATTACCACACTGACTTTATTTCTGTCAGACGTCTACAGAAGAGAGTTGCAGAGGTTTAGGTTTTTTTTTTTTTTTTCTTTTACTACCACGGTGGAGATCAGTGTTTACTTTAGTTGGGCTGTTGAACCTTGACATTTTAAGGTTAATTTTAGTTTAGTTGTTGTAATTGTGTATGTTTGCAACATGCTTGTTGTGACAATATATATATATATATTAATGACTGCAAAGAAATCTGGGATTGTTTATGGTTTGGTAATAACACAAGTTTTATCCAATGTGTTTTCTTTTATTGAATATTGATGTAAAATAAAAAAAAAAAAAAAGAACTGGGTATGCAGATGTAAAAAAGACCACTCATTTAAAAAAAAAAAAAAAAACTTCAATATATTTTAGATACACACATCAAGAATCATCGTGTGAATCTCAACAATGGTGAGAACAAGTCATAGGTGAGGTTTTGCAGTGTGCTGATACCCAGCATGCATTGCAGCATGAAGCTTTCGATTGTCACCATTGTTGAGATTCATATGCTGATTCTTCATGTCTCTATTTGAGTATAAATGCTACAGTAGTTTTAAATTTGAACTATTAAATCATTCTTTTCTGGTTGCCACATTATCAAAAGATCTCATGCTCTAACACCCTTAGTGGAAAAAAAAGCAACAACAAACACACACTCAAAAGTAGACTCTTAATGAGTCTCGCAAGACTCAGAACCAGCTCAGCAGATGACATTCATGCCCAACTAGACACAGCTGACATCGACTGACCAGCGTTGCTGCAACTAATGCAGCATAAAAACCCAATTACAGCAAATATATCTGTTTTAATGTCAAGAGTCAGGAGCCCAATTAAAGCAAACACTGATCTCCGCAATGGTATCGTCAAACAAAACAATAAAACATCATCATCTAAACATCTGTTCATTCTCAATAAGATCGTCTATAGACATCTGACATAAATAAAATCAGTCTGGTTAGAAATGCGTGAAGTTGGTAAAGCTGTGTGTTGAGTTGTTTAAATTTTCAGTTGATTTCATTAAGGCTGTGGCTGAAGTCAGTTATATAGTTCTTGTGTTTGTCTTGTTTCTCTTTCAATCAGTGATTCTGCTCATTAACAGCAGCTGTTCGTCAGTGTCTGAAGTCACTCATTAGTTTTCATTCTCTCTGTAAGGTGGACTATATTAGTAAACTCATGTAGGGAACAGTGAATGAGGGTGTAGAGTTTGATTTTAAACACAGTCTCTGAGTGTCGATTTTGAACGCTGTTAATTCACCATACATAGCAGCAGGCTACTTTTTCGAAAATGACAAATAATACCCAGAATGCACTGTTTTAATGGAAAACAACATGTTACTGTCAAAATTTGGCCATTTTTTTACAGCAATTTTTAACAGTGCACTCAATGTATCGCTATGAACTTTTTTCCATAACAACAATAATACATAGTAATTTCTCCACAGCACAAAAGAGACGACCTAGTGAAGGCATGCAACTCTCTTGGCGTGTCAGTGGCTGGCTCACAAACAGACCTTATAAACAGGCTGGAGGAGCTTCTACTTTATAAGGAGGTTTACCCCAAAATGTTTGTGAAGCTGAAAAAAGCTGGTGGTAAAATATTGTTTTTAAAAAATTTTTAATTGTTTTGTGTAGGGTGATTTTGTTACTTTTCTTGTTTAAGTACCATCATCTATGCAGAAAACATGAATATAATTTGTCATTCTTGTCACTTTAACACAGGTGGAGTATTACACATGGGCTGCACTCATGGTGCTGTGTATTATGCATCACCATTACGGTGGCAGGAATCTGCACGGGACCACGGGGATGCTCTGCTAAGTTTTAAATATCCACCCACTGTGTACATCTCTGACATCGCTGGACGTGTTGCAGTTAACAGTCAACCTTGCGTGGATGGAAAAAATCAGGAGGAAAGCAAAACATGAAGAAGAGCCCAAAGAAATGGACCGATTCTCATGTCCACACCCTGAGACTGGGACATCAGACCGGTACTCTCTATATGACAGATTTCACCAAAAAAACCAAAAGTGTCCTGAAGAGAGACTGCGTAGCCTGAAACTAATACCAGATCTGGCTTGTCTGATTAATTCTTCAGCAGCAGAACAAGTACAGTCACTGTGTCAGATGAAGGACATCCACTACATGTTTTCACTACGTTTGTTTTTTCACCTACACAGTGAAAGACTTAATAGCTTGTTCATGAAGGAAATGGAAAAACAGAGCACAGCAGAGGCCATACGAATTGGATTAGATGGCAAACTGATATGTGGCCAAACAGGTAAGAATATGAAGATTACAAATTACACTACGACATGAAATTTATTGAAAACTTCGCCACTTTATTAATATTATGTTCCTATTTCCTAATCAATTACAGAAACACACACAAGAAAAACCGACAACATTCAACAACAGTCCAGAAGTCCTCAGGCTCCAGCAAAGGTGGACAGTCCTACTGTGGATGGCTACCATTTTTCAGTGGCAATGTTTCCAATTAATGAGAAAAATAAGGTAAGAATTGTGCTGGTTAGCACCACTGACACATGTCAGCAGTAATAATATTTACTATTAATAGAAATATAAATCATTAACATCTTCTGCATCATTACGACAAAATCAGACAGCTGTATGCTGTTGAGAGGAGAGAGCACGATGTCATAGCTAGAATCTCTTGTTACGCCTCGTTGGAACTACGTGATCTGAAATGTCTGTGCCCACCTGATCTCTTGAAAGACACCAGTAGCCAACTGATGCCATGGCTATATGATAATGTAAGTACCAATTATGGTTACCTTTATGATTTTAATATTTAATTATGATTATATTTACTTGATTACTCAACTGTCACATTTAGATAACTGTCACTTTATATAAGATATAAAAGAAGATGTTGAAATACACAACATATATTTTAATACACTTTCTTACTATGCATCTTCATATTTTGCTTTAAAGACAGTAAACTGTCGGACTTATTACCGCGGGAAGTAGGGGTGCTGAGGGTGCTGCAGCACCCCCTGGTTCGGAGCCAAAGAAAAAATGAGGGTGCTGGGGGGTGCGGTGTTAAAAATAAATGAATGTAAATTTTGTAACAAAAAAGAAATAAAACTAATTTTATTCATTTGAATATTCGTTAAAATTAATCGGAAAAAACACAATGACAATAGACCAATTTCGAGTAGACGTCAGTTGCAGCTGCACGCATAGTGGTTGCAGAAAAACACTGGTAGGAAGTGGAGGTAAACAGGTAAACTAATATAAAATAATTTTTATACAATACTGTCGTCAAAGACGCCATTTGAAGCTAAACGCAGACATTTAAACGGACATACTATGGATGAAAACTGCTATGATTACTCTACTTCTAAAGCATAAATTTGATTTAAACAACAGGTCTACATAATATTCACATATGCTGTTCATAGGGGATGTACTGTATTAGCCCTACAGTTACAGCATGAAATATTATTTAAACCTATTACTATTAAAATATTCACATTTTTTTTATTTATTTTTTTTATCTCACAATTCTGATTTTTGTTTCTCACAAATGCAAGTTTATATCTCCTAATTCAGACTTTATAACTCGATTTAACAAAACTAGTGAGTTTGTTCATTCTGAGGGAAAAAAGCAGTAGTGTGGGATATAAACTCTGAGCTGAGGGGGAAAAGAGAGAATGACGAGTTGTTTTTCCTCTAAAGTTGTGGGATATAATCTCGGAATTGCGAAAATAAAGTCAGAATTTTGAAATATAAAATCAAATTTACCTTTTTTATTCTTTTATTCCATGGCTCCATAGACTGCCACTTGAACCGCCCATAAAAACGTCATCCCTGTTTCGGGTCTGTAAGACTATCCCACTATGTAACGTCAATTTCGTTGAATAACATGGCTTATGGCTAGGTGACAAGCTGTTGTAATATGCGAATAACATTTTGAAAATGACATCTAATCAATATAATCTATACTCTTTTTAAATCTAAGTATTTTGTGCCGTATCCTTGTAATTCTCTAGCTGTAAAGGCGATCTCTCCAGGTTTTCTGCAACCATGCTGCGCGCGCATCCCTAATGTTTACAAACAGATAATTGGTCTATAAGCAACAATTCTCGCGTGACGTCACCACGTCCGCATCCGTCATTGAAGATTAAAAATACACCAGTCAACCTGTCCCAAAAACGCATCTCTGATTTTCTCACTGAACGAAGCGCCGCGCAGCGCTCACAGACTGGGGACAGTTCTGCGCTTGTTCGCAATGCAAGGGTAAATAAATAACTGATGTTTGATTAAATACAGCGTTTTCTTTACTCAAGCACTATGCCTGTAAAGGCTAATGTTTTTTTTTTTTTTTTTTTTTGTGTGTGTGTGTGTGTGTGTTTGAAGAGCGGAGAAGAGTCTTAACTTTTGCCGTCTACTTGCAGCCAATATACTTTTGTAGGCTACGTTTTAAATTTCCTGTGAATATAGAGCTTCATCGCTATCATGAGGTTTTGGCCAAGCGTATTAAACGACAAGATATAAGCGCCCATATAACTACAATAAAATGTATAACCTGTACGTTGATGAAAGCACATAATGCGATGCACTTGCTGCCTCAGATACAGCTGTTCTTATGGCAGACAAAACACAGATCGTCATTCACTGGTCAAAAAACAGTTAACTCAATTTGAGCTTGATTTTCATAAAATGTTAAGCGCAGTCTGGTAAAGCCATATGATGACTGTGTTAAATTATTGAACACAGCCATACTTTTTATTTACCAATTTTATGTGCCACTGGATAGGCCCACAATAACATAGTACCACTAAGATATTCACATGAAACTGTAGTTTTAAAAACAAAATGACAATTTTGTTATTAAAATTTGTAAAGCAAATAATGGATTTCCCCTTCAGAAACGATCGTAGTTTATGGTTCATTATTATTACAGATCAGTCATAAAGTAGTACAATGGAAAATTTGCATTTATTAAACATCTAACTCTTATTAACATATTAACAAAATGAAGAAGACCTAGCCTATACTTGCATTGTAACCCAAATCAATAAGGTTTCCCTTATTTAAAACAAATGCTTAATTTGTGGTTCATCCTTATTTTTTTAATGAAAGTAAGTTATTAAAGTTATTTTAAATGAAGAAATTAAACGTTTATTAACTATAGCTATCATGTGCTTTTGGATCCGCCACCAGTCATTTCGCATCATTATCGTCACGTGACTCTTGCGCACATCCCCCACCCCCTCCTTTTTTTTTTTTTTTTTTTTTTTTTTTCTCAGCCCCCCCTGCTTAAAATACGTTCCCGCGGCTATGACCCCATGTCGTCCAAATCTCTCCAAACCGGTGCCGTTCGTTTGTGCTGGATTTGTGCCCGTTTGTGCCGTTAAAACAAACCTGGTATCTCCGAGCCCTTTTTGGGAAAAATATTTGTTTGGGACTGTTATGTAACTCTTCACCCCATATCGTTGAAATCGCTCCAAAAGGTTCCATTCGTTTGTGCTCGATTTGTGCCGGTTTGTGCCGTTGAAATGAACGTCAAATATATTTCTCCTTTTTAGAAATAACAAAAACAATTTGAGGCAGTGACGTCACTCTCCACCCCATGCCTTCCAAATCTCTCCAAACCGGTGCCGTTCGTTTGTGCTCGATTTGTGCCGTTAATAGAAACTAAATCCTGTAACTATGACCGCTGCTTAAATAGAACGATAACAAAACTTTTTTTTTATGAACAGTGACGTCACTCTGCACCCCATGCAATCTAAATCATTCCAAAATGTTGCCATTCGTTTGTGCTCGATTTGTGCCGTTTGTGCCATTCAAATTTACATTGTATCTATTTCTCTACTCATAAATAAATACAAAACGGGGCAGTGACGTCACGGTCCACCCCAAGCCATCCAAATCTCTCCAAATCGGTGCCGTTGGTTTGTGCTCGATTTGTGCCGGTTTGTGCCGTTAAAAGAAACCATGTGACCATGACCTCTCTTTAAATATGACGAAAAATTCACTCTCCACCTCGTTTAGCGCCACTGCAGAGTTTTGAAAAAGTTAGTGTTCATGTTGCCTTAAAATTTAAAAATGTAGTCAGCTCCAAGTTTTCACTAACTTCATATTTCAAATGGACTAAATTTAAATTTCAAGGCAGAACACAAACTTCAACAAAAAAATCGTTATAATTCGGTTGTGTTCGATTTGTGCCATTAGAATATTAAACATTGATTCCCCACGAATATTCATTCATATTTTTAATGCCAAAGTGGCTGTATTTATTTTCGTTTCTTTAAGTTATTTTAGAAATATGTTTGGAACATTTTATGTTTGTTAAATTCTTTTTTTTTTCTTTGCCGACCAAGCCGCCAGCAGCAGACAGTGAGCAATCATATATGTTCTAGCCTTCTCATATCAACACCACTTGCCTAAAATAAAAGCTATAGATATAAAACAATTAATGCATTTCATAATATTAATTTAAACATTTAACATATAAATGTGCGCTTTTAGGCGCATTTTAATCCATGCGGAGTGTGGAAGCTACAGCGCGCAGACATGGAGGCGCCGGCAATATCGCTTGCGATTTTTTAATTTATATCTACGCCATCATTTTTGCTAATAAGAGTAATACATCATTCGGAACTGTAAAGAGTCTACTTTGATTTGTGTGCACTCACAACATCAACAAAACATTCGTTTTCATTAAATTTAGATTTTTTTTCAACATGCATCAAAATATATACAAATACGTACAAATATAGATTTACCTCGTTGTTTAGCTACAGTATCTATCCATTTCTTGTAGTCTTTTTCCAATGATCGGTAATTTGTCCTGCCATGCACACATTCAGTAGCCTATAGCTTAAGCCTATTTTATCTACGAGCCCTTTTTCCACAGTCCGTTATGTCCTTTTTCGTTTTGTTATGTAGTGCGGTAAATAATCGTTCCCAGATAGCAACATATTGTCGGCCCAGATCCGGCCCACATCTGGCACATGTGGCATGATGATCTGGCCCACATGCAGCGTGGAATGATGGCACTTGGGCGGACCGCTCCTGTTTGCCAGATCTGGGCCAAAAGCAGGCCATAGCAATGCCACATGTCAGCCAAGAGCAGAGAAATAAACCACACTGGACCTTATCTGAGCCACAAAATCTGTGTATATTTAATATGGAGTCATCTCAGCGTTAATAAGCACATTAACAAGCAGAATCACTGAAGGAAAGAAGAGAACAGAAAACAAGAGACAAACAGAAACACAACTACTGACTACAGCCACAGCCTTAGATGAAATCAGCTGAAGATAAAAGACATTAAATCTCTGAAGATCTCAGCAGAGGAGGATTAAACAACTCCACAAACAGCATTACCAGCTTCACTTATTACTGACCAGATTTACTTTGTTTCTGTTAGAGGTCTACAGAAGTTCTTTATTGAAAAACAACAGGTTTAAATCAATTTTTTTTTGAAGCCACCATAATAGTGATTAGTGTTTCCAATAATTGGACTCGTAACACTTTTTAATAAAAGTTTATCTTTGTCAATTGCTGTGATGGTGTGTTTGTGAAAACTCTAAGCAATAACAAATAAAGACAAAATGAAATCAATGAAAAGCTATTGATGGTTGTAATATTGAATGAATGAGTCTGATTCAATGTCATATAGCTTTTACAATTATGTTGTGGAAAAATACATTCATAGTATGAAACTGTCTGTAGTCTTGCAGAACCAGTTAAAAAAAAAAAATCACAAAAGTTTAAATTTTATGAACACACAAAGCCATCATAAATCAACATATGAACCTCAACAATGGTGACAATAAAAAGTGTGCAAAATTTGCATCACAGCATGAACGAATAATGCAGCCTTTTGTGATGTCCAGAACTGATCTGATTATCTGTCACCATTGTTGAGATTCATATGCTGATTGCTGATATCTGTGTGTGATAGCCTTATTCAAACTTTTGTCCTTTTTTAAATAAATATTTCAAACTGATGTTGCAATAATGCAGTTTTACAATGCGAAAACATTAAACTATACAACTACTACAATCAAATGTGTTCAGCGAAGCAGTTGGTTGTATGATAATTGTGAAACCAACAATGAAAAAATGATCATGTACTACAAATGTGTTTGTTAACCACATTTTCACAACAATCAAACAAGACAAACGCTTAAAAAAAAGAGTTAAGAGCCCAATTAATTAATGGAAACGCTAATCACTATCATGGTGACTTCAAGTGGAATATTTAAGCCCCTGCTAATTCTCAATAAAGAACTTCTGTAGACCTCTAACAGAAACAAAGTAAATCTGGTCAGTAATAAGTGAAGCTGGTAATGCTGTTTGTGGAGTTGTTTAATCCTCCTCTGCTGAGATCTTCAGAGATTTAATGTCTTTTATCTTCAGCTGATTTCATCTAAGGCTGTGGCTGTAGTCAGTAGTTGTGTTTCTGTTTGTCTCTTGTTTTCTGTTCTCTTCTTTCCTTCAGTGATTCTGCTTGTTAATGTGCTTATTAACGCTGAGATGACTCCATATTAAATATACACAGATTTTGTGGCTCAGATAAGGTCCAGTGTGGTTTATTTCTCTGCTCTTGGCTGACATGTGGCATTGCTATGGCCTGCTTTTGGCCCAGATCTGGCAAACAGGAGCGGTCCACCCAAGTGCCATCATTCCACGCTGCATGTGGGCCAGATCATCATGCCACATGTGCCAGATGTGGGCCGGATCTGGGCCGACAATATGTTGCTATCTGGGTTTATAAGGGAATTTTATACATGCCATGGAATTACATTGAGGCTACATGTTTCCTATAGATAATGGTATATTAAGTGCTTACGTTTTCTCCCTTTAAATATCCTAAGACGAATTTTAGTTACAGCCAGGATTTCTGGCACAAATCGAGCACAAATAAACAGGACATTTCGTGTGGGGAGCGCTTTGAATTAGGGTATATAATTATATATAGGCTATATAATTTATTAATATTAGCGAATGTTCGTTAAGAATCTATGTTTACAAATCGAGCAATCTCATTGGCTGAGGCTCACCTATTATCGTCCCAGTTTTGATTTCAGCAAATCAGTTTGAGCGAATGCAGATAACGTGATTAATATTCCTTAGTGCGTTTTATATTATTAGTAGTAGAATTTGTAGTTTTGTTTTCTTATCAGTATTATTTTTGTTTCCCCCCCCCTTTTTTATAGAAACAATAACAAATGACAAACAATATCTTAAGCACCACCAGTTCAGTCAACATGACAAATATGCATTCATACATGGTAAACTGTCATAATATCATATTATAATGCTTGACTTACAGATGCTAAGTGTACTTTCAGTTATGTATATGATATGTAAAAAACTGTGCCATTAAGCTTTTTATATATACATATATATATATGTGTGTATATATATCAGAGGTTGCGTTAACCGAAAATTGTCCGTCATTGACAGAATTTTTTTAGCAGTAAAGGAAAAATCTAAAGGCCCTCCGTCACTTTGACAGAATACATTGAGGGTGATCTATTGTAAATTGTAGCTGTAAATCCCACCCCTGTCCATTTAGTGGCGAGTGCGCTACAGTGTAGCAGCAGAGCACTGGATCCAGAACAAAAACGAAACGGTCACAAATGTTTTTCTATGCGTTTGATTATCCACAGACGAGTACACAGAAGCTACAACAATCTATCACGCCACATTAAAGAGTGCCAAAACAGTATTTATTGCTTGAATTTCCTAATGAAATGGACAGAATTTGAAATCTGAGACTTTGTTTCGTATCAAAAGTAACAAAGCCTAGCCTATTGCTATTTATTGGAAGGAAGGCGCACTGTGTACTGTTCATTCATCAGCTGAAAACAGCATAGACCAAAAGATTACAAAATACAAAAATACAAATACAAAACTTGCTCTCATCTGAAAAGAGGACTTTGGACCACTGGGCAACAGTCCATTTCTTCTTCTTAGCCCAGGTAAGACGCCTCTGACGTTGTCTGTGGTTCAGGAGTGGCTTAACAAGGGGAATACGACAACTGTAGCCAAATTCCCTGACACGTCTGTGTGTGGTGGCTCTTGATGCCTTGACCCCAGCCTCAGTCCATTCCTTGTGAAGTTCACCCAAATTCTTAAATCGATTTTGCTTGACAAGCCTCTCAAGGCTCCGGTTCTCTCGGTTGGTTGTGCATCTTTTTCTTCCACACTTTTTCCTTCTACTCAACTTTCTGTTAACATGCTTGGATACAGCGCTCTGTGAACAGCCAGCTTCTTTGGCAATGAATGTTTGCGGCTTACCCTCCTTGTGAAGGGTGTCAATGATTGTCTGGACAACTGTCAGATCAGCAGTCTTCCCCATGATTGTGTAGCCTAGTGAACCAAACCGAGAGACCATTTTGAAGGCTCAGGAAACCTTTGCAGGTGTTTTGAGTTGATTAGCTGATTGGCATGTCTCCATATTCTAATTTGTTGAGATAGTGAATTGGTGGGTTTTTGTTAAATGTGAGCCAAAATCATCAAAATGAAAAGAACCAAAGACTTAAATTCAATGCACACAGACTGAAGTAGTTTATGTAATACACGAGTTTCACAATTTGAGTTGAATTACTGAATTAAATGAACTTCTCCACTACACTCTAATTTATTGAGATGCACCTGTATATCCATCTCCAAATCAAGTATTCTGATTTTCAATTATTTCATTTTGAACCCCCATTTGTACACTAAAAAAACAAGAAGAAGACAAAATCCCGGTTTTCTTCTCACAATTTACACATAACAAACATAACACATAAAATATTTGTGACTTTATTTTAGTGAAGATTATGACGATTATGATTACGTTGCTTGTTATTCAAATGCTTTTAGCTGGCTGGAAACAGGACAAAAAAATCTAAAGAAAAGCTTTTTTTTTGCAGTGTAGTCCACCAAGATCCAATCAAAATGTAGCAAACCTTTGTCCACTACTTTGGTCAGGAAGGGGCCCCACCACAAACTGGGCCCTGGAATGTGCTGTCCACTACAAACTGAAGTGAGCTGGGTGATGACATCACTGCTTCCTGCAAATCTGCTTTATAACTCAATTGAACAAATGTTATCATTTATATACTGTACACATTTAAACTTTTGCCCTACATATAAAGAGCTTAAACTACATTCTGTTGGTTTAAATGTGCATGTTTGACAAGGTGATAGAAAGTCTCTTTACTGCAGATTCAAGTACAGCCCAAGCAATTACTTTGCAGTAGGCGAGATTATTCAGACTCTTTCTTGACCAAAGAAATTATAAAATATGTTCTTGTGCAGCCAAGGAGAAGTCAGATATAAGTTTGTATGAGTTTCTTGCTTTAGTTGTTTTTAATGTTTATTTAACATCACAACATAATATTACAATTACAAATAAATCACAAATGCTGTGTATATTCACTTTAAAATACAATGACTATGCATATTTACCTGGGATAGAAGAAATTGTTTTAACAATGAAAAAATTACAGACAGCAACTTTCTGTCATGCTAAGAGTGCAAGAGAACATTTTGTTTAAAAAAAAATTATAAATGTATACTTTTTTTGATTTCACAAATATGTTGCAGAAATACTAAAATAATGCAATATATTAAGTACGTGATTCCACAAAATTCTATTCCATATAATTTATATACTGAATCCACACTTATTTATATGATTTATTTGACAAATTTTAGTAAGTATTATGTGAATGAGTAATAGAGGAAAATTATGTGAACAAGTCTATTAAGAGAACAGTCCTTATGCAGCCCCTAGTTATATTTTGTATTGGTAACTAATTTCATTAGATTTTATACGGTATCTGTTGCATCATTTTTATCCATTGATATTTTGGTAATAGGTGGGAAGGGACATGCGTCGTCACTGTTGTGCCAGTCAAAAGTCAAAGGTGGATTGTGTAAAGCCATCAGGCAGCCTTGCTTGTAGCACTGATCTGCAAGTTTACATAGATAGTCTGGAGAGCTGTGTCCAAGTTGCTGAAATAATTAAAAGTAGTAAAAAAAAATAAATAAATAGTGAAAAGTAATACATTTTTAGAGAAACTATTAGAGCAACTGCACTTATATTTCTACTATTCATTGTATTTGATACGTTAACGTTTCTTTCCATACCATTTACAATAAACATTTATTAATGTGAATGTGATAAAAATACTGTGAATAATAGTAATGTAAATAAGTAGTCAACATTTAAATTGTGGATCAAAAACGTTCATCAAAGTTGTCCTAAGACAAGAACAGGTATTGTGTTGGTTTTAGGACAACTTTGATAAAAGGTTTTGATCCACTTCAAATGTTGACTAGTGTATATTCATAACACTGGCAACACATGCATAAATTGTGCCAAAATGAAAAGCTCTATGTCAACAGCACATGCATACGTTGTTTACGCGCATTTGAAAACGTGCATGCGTTGTGAGACACTCCCCAATAGTGCTAGGATGACGTAGTGGATAAGAATTTTTGAATAAAGTTATTTTTATTTATTTTGCACACAAAAAGTAATCTTGTAGCTTCATAAAATTACAATTGAACCACTAATGTCATATGGACTATTTTAACGATGTCCTTACTACCTTTCTGGACCTTGACTGTGGTAGTACCCTTGCTGTCTATGGAGGGTCAGAAAGCTCTCGGATTTCATCTAAAACATCTTAATTTGTGTTCCGAAGATGATTAAAGGTCTCACGGTTTTGGAACGACACGATGGTGAGTAATTAATGACAGACTTTTCAATGTATGTGCGTGTATCTATATATATATCATTTTATTCTATATCATTGTATTATTTTATTCTGTAAAACCAAATCCACATAAATGAAGAAATATATGTGAAAAGTTTTTGCTTTTCATAGTGCCACAATTTACAGAGGTTGCTGATGAAAAAACAATGTTGTGAATATATCAAATTTTAACATTCTTTCTTTATAGTGATTGCATTTCAGTGTTATGAATTCTGATCCATATGTATGAACATACCTTGTACATATCTTGGTAAATTGTACATTCTTTCCAAAATATCATTAACTGCAGACTTTGAACAGCCATCTCAAAGCACTGTTTTTGCTAAATAATAGCAAGACCAGAAAAAATGTAGTTATGTCAGCTGTTATTAGCCTAAAATTTTATAGTTTAGTACAGAAAAAAGTTGCCAAATTAATTAATAACTAAACGGGAACAAATTAACATTAACATTCTAGTAACTACTATTAACTAACAAGAAACTCTGATTAACAAATCGGAAAGTAATAGCGCTCATTAAGTGGTAGTTCACTATTAGCTAATCAGTAACTACTATTTTTTTCATATCTCCTGGAGAACTACTACAGTATATACAGGTTTATAATTAATGTAAATAATGCAACATGTATAATTAATTGTGAAGATCATAACTTCCTAGTAATGACTAGTCATTAAAAACTATTGAGGTTTTGATAGTAATACTTCCGATGGATTTGGTTACACTTGAGTCATTACTAGTGGGTTACCATGATCTTCACTTTAGAATACTGATCCAAATAATTAGTCATTCCTTTTGAAGGATGTAGTATCACTTGATTCATTACTATCCAAAACCTTACATATACCTAGAGCGTTATCATGATCTTTCGAAAAAAAAAAAAAACCTTCCAAATAATTAGCATTTGTATTTGGATTAGGATTTGGTAATTCTTGAGTCCTTACTAGTGGGTTACCATGATGCTCACTTTAGAATTAATTATACATTTTGCATTATTCACATTAACTATGAACCTGTATATAGTAGTTACTAGTAGAACTACCACTTTCAAATGAGTGCTATTACTTTCTGATTCATTAATCAGTTTGTTGTCAGTTAACAGTAGTTAGTATAATGTTAATAGTGCATTAGTCAGTTGTTCCTATGTAGTTATTCATTAATGATGGAACAGTATTCTAGAGTGTTACCCAGTATTGTAATCCTGTACCTTTCTGTCATCAGCTGTTCTATCACTTATTTCGAAAAAAGATTCAAGGGCCATTTTCTTTTCCATCATGTCTTTAGCTGCTCTGGTAAACACTTCCTGTAAAAGAGAATGGTAAAGTGTTATTTAGGATCGTATAACATGTAGTCCTCCAAAATGACAAGAATTTTGAAGTATTAAAAAAAGAATATTAGAATGTTACCTTGATCATTCTTTTTATTTTTTCCTTTTCTACACTTTTATCAACAGATTCTTCTTTACTTTCTTTTGATTTTTTTTCAATTTCTTTTAGGCATTTCGGCCACATAGTTGTTCTTATTTTGTTGTAACTCGATCTCAGTTCAGACTCTCTGCAGGGATTACTGATGTCTTCAAACATCTCACCACTGGTTCCAATTTCAACAGATGCCTCAACTGACATCCTTAGAAAAAGCAAGAAGATTGAATATTGAAAAGTAAATAAAGTTGTCATTTCATAAATATAGTTATTAGGGGCCAAGCACATAAGGTGTGATGGCACCTATTGTATCCAACTTGTCCTCGGACTAAAAAGCCCATATAGGCTGTTTGTCAAATCCCTGAAATATGACCCAATCAGAGCGTGTTTACTAAATTTGCTCCGATATTGACAGCAGGACACTTTCATATTAATGGACTGTACCCTTTTATCTGCGTCATAATTCAGGTTTCGTGTAGCTCAATTAGTAGAGCACTGCGTTACAATACGCAATTGTGCGATCATGGGTTTGTTCCCAGGGAACACACATGCTCATAAAATTTATGTGCACTCTGAATCACTTTCCAACATGTCCGCCAGCTGCATAAATGTGTTTTGCGATATGGAAAAAGGACAAATTGTGAGACAAAAGGGACTGTGTAAAAAGTCCACACATTAAATTTAAATAAACACAAAATTTTGCTTTGTCATGAAAGTTGTACGTAATTTCATTTTTACACCAGCTACAGGGTTAACTTTAAAATGTAAATATATAGGTTAAATAAGGTGCTTGTACAAACAACCCATAGGGTCCTTTTTTGAAGGAGGACAGTCTCATTGCATCAGTTGGTGTTGGTATTTTGGGTCAAGAACCAAGGGTGCATAGGCAAATATTGTATTCATTGGTGTTCTTCTTTAGGGGCAAAGCACCTATTGCATCTTTTCGCACCGGATCTGTTGTATCAATTTTTTTTTTACCCATGAACAAAAATCCAAAAAAAATCCAGCTAAATTTTAGTTTTTCCATTTCACCCTGGAGATGGTTGGACATGACTCCAAAGCTCTTTGTGAATATAACTGAACGCTGAGAGCACAGTTTAGTGACTTAATTGAAATCAAATATAGGACTACTCCTGTCCATCCCCATGTGCACACTGGCCTGACCAGGATATTTTGAACTTTTAACAAGATTTAAGATTTAGGTCATGACCAGTTGGCGAGGAAGGAATAACAACATATCACCAATCAACAATTATACACTGTACCTGTCTCTGAAGACCTGATGCTTCTTTTTCCATTGGTCAAGTTCAGATCTAGGGGTATGCAAATAGTGTTAATCTTCATAATCTTCATGTAATGATCTGCACAAGTGTCTACTGTTGTCTAAAGAATGTTTATACAGATATAGCTTAACCCTAAAATGTATACATAACTTTACTTTGCAAAAATGCATACAATGAATGCAATATAATGGTCCAAAGGAGCTGTTTTATTGCTATAATAATCCATATGCACCTTGAACTTTTGACTTTTTTACTGATACATTAAAACTTACACATCATGGTTATTGCCTACTCAACCTACTATGATTCTCCTTTTACTTCAATGTTATGATATAATATTTTAATATATATCATAATGTTTAAATTAAGAAAAGCCCAAGTGAAAAATGTATGGGGTATGGCTGATATATAAATCCAAAATATGATGCTTACACTCTATAATTATCATATTCATTAGGTCTATATGAGTCTGGTCTCAAACTCAGCCTCCTCTGGGTCTGATTTATAAACATAAGGAATGCAACATAGATATTATTAAAATTAAAATTACAATTAAAAATCTTATTTTCTAGTAGTGTAATATCTTTAGGTACAGGTGAAAATCTGTTACATGTAGTAGTGCCATGCATGGATGGCAAAATGCACATTGGAATGGTATGAACGATGAAATGCATAATAAAATAAGGCGCTGTAAGTTCCATATATGTTTTTTTTTTCAAGGAGGAGAAGGTTTGGGAAATTTATGCACAATCTTCCATTAACCCTTATTTATGAAGTGAATGTTGGGGCGTTCTTGTGTACAATATATCTGAAAATTTTACATGCATATGCAAAAATTGTGCACCAAGTATTATACTTGAATTAGACTTGACCCTCTCAGCTTTCTCTCTTACTTGGACAAACTGGCCTCCAACAGTGGTGGGTAGTAAATGAATATAAGAGTGACTGAATGAGTTTAATTAGGCTTAAAAGCCGACCTGATGAACACATTTTAAATTTTGCCTTAGTAACTGATTATTATTGATGAAAGCCTTTTACTGTATAGCAACAATTGTATAAAACTGACACAAAAAATACCTTGTTTTGTTGATGTCATCCTCCAGATCTTTAATGTAACTGTCTCTGAAGTCAAAGATGTTACACATAATTAATCTTTGTGTACTGTAATTCATTCACAGGACATGATTGTTTATAAATGAATGAAAACAGAACACAAGTCATCCTGCCAGAACTACCACTCAATTTCCATCTAACTAGATTCTACAAACTATATTCCAGGTTTGCACTTTCCAAGTCTGTAACAATATATTTAGGTTTTTGGATGTTTTAAGGATCGGTCATGGGTAATTTTATGCAAATGTCAACTTCACATAAAAAGTATTTACCAAAGGTTTGTACTATACTGATAACACAGATGTCAACGTTTGATGGTTCAAATACCCATGTCAGGTATCTCTTAAAGTTTTTAAAGCAAATTTTTAATTGATAGTTTATGATTTTCCATAGCCTGGCTTGTCACACAGTACATATTCCTCATAAACAGGCAAATCAAAATGAAAATAAAGTAACAATTATATGTTCTGTGAAAAGCCATCATTTCTCTATTTGTTGGGCATTATTGTGTCTGGTTTGTGCATTTTAATTTGCAGAAATCGTACAAAGTATGTAGTCTCCCAAAAAAATTTTTTTGTCACATCCATAACGCATGATTATTTCCCTTTTTTAACATAGAAAACTTGTGCATAGACTGATATTTTTCTGATGTTTAGACTCTGTCAACAAGAGTTTATTAAAATATAAACAGATGGTTCGGTACATTGGTAACACATACATTCTCTAATTTATATGTTACAACCAACATTACAACCAACTCAATTCACCTTATTTTCAAATTTTGCCTTAATAAACCTCTTACAGCACTTTAAACTTAATTCTGCACATCTAATGTAGTTATGAATGACAAAAACATTCATCTGTTTTAAGTAATCACTTACTTTTTTGCAAGGTCCTCTTGAAATTTGGTCAACATTTCACAATCCATTGTGTCGTGCCTTCAAATAACAATAGACAGCAATATTACTCTGAACAGTATTGATGTTCATGTGTTAAAAATGTTGATGAACAATTTAGGCCAAATTGGATCAAAATGTTTTGCTTGGAAATTTAAAAAGAAAAAAGAAATTTGTAAATTGACAAAGTGGGTGAAGAGTTGTTGTTTGAAAACCACCTACCGATTTCCACCTTGATCCATCTGCCCACATGCTCTCAAACAGTTCTTGAACATACTGTTGTCTATTGCCATTCTTGTGAAAGAACACAGAGAACAGAATTTCCTATATATTTAGCTACCCTGTATACTAAACAGAGCATTAGCATAAGAAGTAATGTTTCTATTACTATTATTATTTATTTTTATTAATATTATTATTATTAGTTGTAATACAGTATATATAATTAATTACCTTTTTTCAGTGCATTTTTGGACCAGGTCCTCTCTTTTTCTAAATAAAAAGTGATCATGTTTGTTTGTTTATCTAAATCTGAAGATCTTGGGAAAATGTTTATTCTAGTATATTACATATTGTCTTTATTATAGAGCCAAAAACAGAAACCGCCTACTTGTGTTTGTCACTAGGCCTGTAATAGGTCTGATCAATCCTTAAAAGAAAAAAAAAAAAGTTAAAATATGCAAACATGACAAACAATTAAACAGTTGTGTTGCTTAATATGTTTGCAATATTTATTTTGGTTGCACTTTATTTTAAAGTACATGCACTTACATGTCCTTACAGTGTACTTACCTAGGAAAGTACTGGTAATAAGGTAACTACTTGGGGTAGGGTTAGGTTTAGGGGTAGGTTCAGTTATTACCTAGTTATTGTAATTACTCTAAGGACATAGTATGTACATGAGGAACAGCGGTCTCATTCATAAATGTTGTGTACGCACAAAATGGGCATAGAAATATGGGTATGCAATTTTCGACGCACATATCCTGATTTATAAAAAATAACTTGCCATAAATATGTACGCATCATACGGACAATCTAGAACTCTTTTTTCCTGGAGTGAGAAAAGTAATTAAACAACGATTTTAAACTGTTTTTATTTCGATATACACATTTACATTAAATATTCCACTCTTATTAATGTAGATAAGCACTGAAATTAAGTCAATACGCAGAAGTTAAACAAAAATTATATGAAATTAGACATATTTGTAGTGGATGCGTTTGATCGCTTTTCCTTTTTAATGACAGCGAGGAGTGCTATAGGTACACAATAGTTCAGCTTTAAACTAAACTGCAGAAATCTCATATTATGAGAAAATATTTTTTCCGAGAACAATGATCAATGATGCACAATTCGATATTATGGCAGACACTGCTGGATTTGTTGGTTGAACGGTCCATTCTTCGGTTTGAATAGGAACAATGATAATAGCTTACTGTACAACCGCAGATGCCAGATGTGCTGAGTCAGACAGTACACTGCAATAAATATAGGCCTGTCTGTTTCCACAAAAAATAACTAAAATATGATCACCTTATTAGCATAATTTAATTTGATTTTAATTGTTTAAAACAATTGAAATACTATTTTACTATTTGGTCTCTGGAAAAGAATCATCTCTAGAGAGCAACTCCATTCTTAAATATTTACATGAAAACTAGCTATATATATATATATATATATATACATGGGCGACAATAGGGGCAGTTTTAGACTATAATCCATTCAGAATGTGTATGAAACGTTCGTATACGGTGCAATGTTTCGGGATGACATCTGCATATTTATGCTGGATTCGTTCTTCGCCCAGCCCTTCTTCGACAGCTTATCAGAATTCCTTTTCCCCCTTCTCCCAAAACAGCTTATACTACTGTTTCAGCTATTAAAATAGTTTAGTTTTGTATGCAGTGGCAGAGTGATTATATTTTGTTTTTTATCAAGTTAATTTAAACGCTTTGAAGCATTTTTTTTGTGCGTTAAATATAAGTTTTTGTTTTTTAAAGTAACGACAAAGCGGCCAGCGGAAGACTGATCATAGTCTGTTTGATCAATTTTGCTTTCTCAAATCATCACGACTTGCCTAAAATAAAATATCTATAGATATAAAACAGTTCAAGTATAAAACAATGTTAGTTTAAACGTTAAACCTAGATGTGTGCTATTAGGCGCATATCCAATCATTTGTGTGGAGAGTGGAAGCTAAAGCCGCTTTGCAGAACATGGAGGCGCCAGCGCGATCACTTTTATTTGTGTGCACTGACAATATCAACAAATGTTACAAACGGTGCTTCTAAAATAAAGAAAACAAACACGATGCGCTTCCTGTTGTCTCAACAGGAGCGCTTCACAAAAATGAACCGAAACTCAGCGAATACATACCTCACAGACATGATACATATATCTATAGAAAGCTTTAAACTTCATCCTTGCGACACTGACTCAGAAAACACTAGTTTATTAATGAATAATTCAAAAATCTCTTTACTACTCCTTACTCCTTACTAGGGGCGTAAACAAGTCGGGGCCTGTCGGGCTTGGGCTGCAATGCAGGGCTCTACCGGGACATATCAACCAGTAGCCTACTTTCATTGCCAATAATGGACGGTAAAGTTCAGGAATGAATAGTATGCGATTTATGACAAAATAGTCCCACAACTTATCGTTAATTTTTTCTTAACGTGTTTCACCTTTAGTAACAACGAATCAAAACGGATACATTTCAAGTGACACAGAAAAAAGACATGGAAAATCAGAAAATCAGCGTGCACATTTGGTTAAAAATGAAAGGCTGTCAACTGACATTTAAAACGGGAAGCTTTCGCCAGATTCAAGAGTCAAAAGCTCATCCACAGTTTAGTAAATGTTGGCAACCTCTTTAAGTTATTCTTGTCTGTGCTGTATTGACTCCCCCCTTTTTTCAATTTTATATATATATATATATATATATATATGTACACACAATATTCCCCTGACTGGGATTTATAAAGGGATTTTTGCATGTGGTTCTGGTATACGCATGGTTTTATAAAACAGAAAACTTTTCTTACATACACTTTTAGGATGAAAAATAGAGAGATTTATAAATGAGATCCCAGGACTGTAAAATTAAGTGCTACCTTTAGTTTTGTGATAAACACTGATACATTCAGGATTCTTTAATGAATGCAAAGTTGAAAAAAAAACTGCCTTTACTTTCTTTTTACTGTCTTTTTTTTTATCATGCTCAATGAATAAAAGAATTAGTATCTTTTAAGTATACTAAATACTAAGTCTTCAATCATCAGTGTTTCTTGAGCAGAAAATCAGCATATTAGAATGATTTCTAAAGGATCATATGACATCGAAGAATAAAGAAATGATCCTGAAAATTCAGCTTTGATCACATGAATAAATTAAATTATATAATATATTTACATAGAAAAAAAAACATTTTTTATTCATTTAATGTTTCCAATTTCATGCCACAGTCAAAATTTTTTTGGTTGAATAAACAATACTTATAAGATAAAAAATAAAAAAAACCTAATACAGTTCTATTTTGTATTTATACATTAACAAAATAATTAATGTTCTGTTTAATAAAACTAAGTGTAAATCTTAGTTAGCGATTTTAAACTTTTTATTTATTTACTCCAAAATATTTAAGGAAGTAACAATTTAAACAATATTTTTTTGTGAACTGATGTTTAGCTGTTCTTTTTTAATAGTTATCACATTTTTGGATCATCAGTCATCAAAGCTCTATAAGCACTGGTCACAGACACAGAGAAGTTCTATTTTGACTTGACAGAGGGGTGATATCGTCGCCTTAGAATTATAAGGTTCTATCTGATATTTTTGTCAAAATTGAGTTATTCACATATTCTTATTCAGTGACAACTTATTTACATTATGTGATGTTTCTTTTCTAAGCTGTGTGTTTTGGCCTTTTATTAGAAAACAAAAATGGTTCTATCTACAGAAGTCTATGGAATGCAAAAACTTTGAAGCTCAATATCTCAAAAGTGCTCAGAATGCAGATAGAACCTTATAATTCTAAGGCGAAGATATGTAAGTGTGTGAGTGGTTAACTTTTACTTTGTTAATACTAGACCTATATGAACAATGTTGAATAATATGCCTAATGAATATTGTTGCAGTGTTTGTTTGGTTGCTAGATCAATTGATTTCTAACTGCATGATTTTCAAAATTGTCGGATCGCTGCTCTTTTCACACTGCGCGACTGTCTGGGGTACCATGTAGGAGATGTTGTGTTGTTCTGTCTGGTCTACAAACTACATTTTACAAACAAATAGTGATGAGAATTGATATGGGAAATAATGTAACATCACGTGAGAGACAGGCATTCTCCCGCAAGAATGGATTTATTTCTGTCAAAAACGGTAGCCTACAAAAAGCTTGCAATCTATATTACCTGTATACTGATTTGCCACAGCAATCATATGTGAATATGTGTAAAAGGCATTACCAGATTTCCTGTGCCTGGAAGTACTTGCCCAGTTCAGCTAATTCATGTTCTCTGCATACAAGCAATATTAGAGATAGCAAGAAAGAGTTTTAGCATTATGCAATTTAGCCAATTCATCTTACAATTTCTTTGTTTTTTTTTATGTTTGTTATGTGTTCATTACCCACCGACGTTGGAGATCATTGATACATTGCTTGCAGAAGTCAATCTTGGCTGTATTCATTTTGCTGAAAACAATAATGCAATATAATATGGGATTATATATATTTGATATTTAGACACATTGTAATCATAAACTTTATTTAATGGAAATGCAGGAAAACTTCTTACAGGGGCTGTTCTGATGAATAATTCCACATTCACCACTTCCTAAAGAATGCTTTTGGTTTTTAATCTAACCGCACACAATACAAAGAAATGGTAACAGTGTATAGTATTAAAACTATCATATAGTTATATAATCCTAATAAAATAAAATAAAATAAAATAAACTCTGATAACTAAAATACTGAAAAAGTCCAAATAGCAATGGATTCTATTTACACTATGTAAAAAGAGCAGAAGGACTTATTTTCTTCACAATAACTCTTATTAAAATTCTTTATTAAAATTAATAAATGGATGCTGCCTTGTTGGGACAATAAAGTCCTCCCTCCACCTTCCCCTAAACCTACTTGATAACACACTTTAATTTCCACTTTTCAATTATTTTCTACATTTTTATTTAAAATAAATGCCTTCCAGATGTAATATGTGATGTGAAAAAGGAGAAGTATGAGTTCCGCAAAAGGCGGATTCAAACTCGATTCGTCAAAAGGTCAGTGGAGCGCAGCTTACTACCTATGCCACTGGAGCTGTTGTTTTGCAGCTGTCTTTCGTCATGTTGTCCAGCCCAAGCAAACATTGATGGGCAAAGTTAGTGTAACTAGCCTCTGGCAACAAATCCAACTAACTGTAAACAGACACTCTGTTTTTTTGTTGTTGTTGTTTTTCCCACTACATTTATGTAACACAGGCTCAAAATCAACATAAATGCAAATTTAAGTTTCAAAATAAGTTGATATCAAAAGTTATAAAATAAGTTGTTTATTTTAATAAATAAGTCCACAATTAATGCAGAGTCAGAGATAATATATGTGTGATATTATGTTAAAAGTATTGATACCTTACCTTATTTTGATGTTAATTTTCCTTTGTTTTTTTTTTTTTTTATTTAAATGTATGTGGAAAAGAGAGAATTATAAAAAAAAAAAAAAACTGTTGATAGAATATTGATTGAATACTTTTTTATAAATATCTTAACTGTGTCTTGTGCCAAATGAATGTTATGTTCTGTAACACAGCTTGAGGTCAGTGTTTTAAAATGAATATTGACTTGTCTATTTATATTCCCATAGTGTCGACTCCCCTTTTGTCAGTGGGCGTATAAACTAGTTCAAAGAGTATAAAAGACAGAGCAATGAAGGAACAGACACACACAAGATCTTAAACACTGAAAACTCCAATCACATTATGGCAAATTCACTTCTTTACATTGCTATAGATTTTGGCACATCATACAGTGGATATGCCTTTAGCTTTTCTAAAGAGGTGAACAATGCTGTTAGGGTGTCTTTGTGGAATACAGAAAGCGGTGAAAAAACCTCAAAAACCCCCACTTGCATTTTGTTTGATGAAGACAAGAAGTTTCTGAAATTTGGTTATGAAGCCATGACGACATACACACGCTCAATTACAAAAATGCAGGCAAAAAAACAGTATCTATTTGAACACTTCAAAATGGAGCTATATGATAAGGTAAGTTCTTAGTTTTTAATTCATTACCTTCATTAATATTTTGTAAATAAAATCAAAGTGATATGATTAGTGTCACAGACAGCTGTTTAACTTGTTTTGTTTTTGTTTATATTTTCTTTTTCATTGCATGTCTGCAAAGGAAATAAACAGGAATCTGATGATAACTGCAAAAAATGGAAAACAGATGAAAGCAATGACCGTTTTTTCTGAGAGTCTGCGATACCTAAAGGATCATGCACTTACAAGGATTGAAAAAAACACGGAAAAAAAGAAGTTCATTGCATCTGATATTTCATGGATTTTGACTGTTCCTGCTATCTGGCATGCTGCAGCTAAACAGTTCATGAGAGAAGCAGCTATTGAGGTGAGTTAGTTATTCATAATTATACAACAGATAGTTTTAGTCCTTAAATCTGATTGGATGAGAGACATTCTAAGAGATGTTAATCATTAAAAAAAAGATAGGGATAATAAAAAATGCATTTATAATTAGTACTGTCCTAATTAAGCTATTTCACATAACAGATGTTTACATATTCATGATAGTGAGTCCCTGGTTTGTTCTCAGCAGTGAATTTGCTCACTGTTCTTAAGAGAAATTTTCCAACATTTCATGCTATTTAACCCTTAAAGATCTAGAACATTTCTGGGGCACACTGACACCTGTAATATTTAGGGCCCAAGCGCAGTGCGAGGACCCTATTGGAATTGCTTCGTTTATTAGGGCCCGAACACCGGTGGTGCGAGGACCCTATTGGAATTGCTCTGTTTATTATTATTATTAGGGCCCGAGCACCAGTGGTGTGAGGTATCCTATTGTATCCGTTGGCGTTCTTATTATTATTAGGGGCCAAGCACCGAAGGTGCGATGGCACCTATTGTATCCGTTGGTGTTCTTCTTCTTCTTCCGCTCGAGTCTATGGCAGGCCATAGAACCGTTTGCGGGAAAGTTGTGAAATTTGGCACACATTTGGCACACTGATAGAGGACAGTCCCAACATTAACCACAGCAAGTTTGGACTCTCTAACTGAAACTCTCTAGCGCCACCACTTATCTAAACTTTCAATAATTTTATGCTAATAACTTTTGAACCATAAGGCACAGAATGAAAATTATTTTTCCTCTGAATCCTTGGTTCATGCCGAGTCGAATAAGGTCCAAAATTCAAAAATCGTAATGTTTAGTTTTTTTTCTATAAATTTTTGTTCGTAAAACCTACTTTTTCGAACTTGTCCTAGACGGTTGTCTGATTTTCACCAAAATTGGCTCAGATCATCTTCAGACCATGCTGGCAAAAAGTTATGGAATTCAAGTTGATTAGTCAAACCATTCTCGTATAACATGCAAATGAATTCTAAGGAAAGCACGCAAAAATGGTTGTGAGGCTATATCTCCACAACGGTTTGGCGTATTGAGATCAAACTTGGTGTGTGTCATGACCAAGCATGACCTGAGGCTACCTGCAGTGTTTCGGCGCAGTGCCACCTAGTAGTCAGGAGGTACAAAAAAAGGCTATTTTTGCTTATACCTTCTGAATGGTTTGGCCAAAAATCATAAAACTGGTCTCTTCAGATTCGGTGCATCGTGCTGAGTCCAACCATACCCATTCCCATGTCAGCCATTTTGGGCATCGACCATTTTGAATTTTGTCAAAAAATGCTATATTTTACGAAACGCATTGACGTATCGCTACGAAACTGCCCTGTCAGTACTCAAAAAGTTTGGGGGCAAAAGTTATAAAGAAATTTACAAAAATGCTAATAACTTCTGCTTTTATTAGCCTATTGTAATGAAAGTGATCTCAACAGATTCCTTGGGTCAAGCCGAGAACATTGATACCCATTGTAACTGGCCAAGCATCCTGTTCGCCATTTTGATTAATGTACAAAACCTACTTTTTCGAACTCGCCCTAGGCGGTTTATCTGATTTTCACCAAATTTGACTCAGATCATCTTCAGACCATGCTCTCTAAAAGTTATGAATTTCGTGTCGATATACGAAACGGTTTTCGTTTAGCGCATCAACAAATTTACTGGAAAGATGCCGAACTACATCTGAGGGTGTATCTCTGCAAAGCTTTGACATATTGACACCAAATTTTGTGTGTGCCATTGTCACCGCACACTGACCACACCACATCAATTTGGTAATGGCGCCACCTATTGGTCAGACGTAATACACCATTCATTAAACATTAATAATAAAATTTCCCAATATGCTAATAACTTCTGATTGCATTAGCCTATTGTAATAAAACTGGTCGCAAAATATTCCTTGGGTCATGCCGACAACGTACATACCAATTATACCACAGTTGGCTGAACTTTCTTTCCATCATCTTGATTAATGGACAAAACATATTTGGTTGAACTCCTCCTAGATCGTTGGTCCGATTTTCACCAAATTAGACTGTGCTGACTTAAAGTTATGGATTTCGTGTCGATAGACAAAACCGTTTTCGTACAGCGCCACTACGCATTTGTGGCATGATGCCAAAGTGACTCTGAGGCTGTACCTCTGTAAAGCTTTGACATAATGACACCAAACGTTGTGTGTGTCATTGTCACTTCACACAGAACACATCACATCAATTTGAAAACAGCACCAAATTGTATTACTATTGGTTGTATTTATAATTTTTCAGCCATTTCAACTGATATCATCCTAAAAAGGCTTTGATTACTCATTGTTGATTACTCATTTGTTCGTAAAACCTACTTTTTCGAACTCATTCTAGACGGTTTGTCTGATTTTCACCAAAATTGGCTCAGATCATCTTCAGACCATGCTGGCAAAAAGTTATGGAATTCAAGTTGATTAGTAGAGTTGGGGTACTCGGACTCGAGTCCGGTCTCGAGTACAATTTTTAGGCGACTCGGACTTGTCACGGACTCGGATGCATTTTTACTCGGACTTGACTCAGACTCAAGCCTTTCGGACTCGGAAAATATCCCGAGTCCGTCCGAGTCCAGAGACAGTTGACAGAAATGTCACTGACTCGATGCATTATCACAAAAGTCTTGTCCAGTAGGCTACTTGAAAGCCGACGGGTTTATGTACGCACACACTCAAAGCGCGATCACAGAACGCACCTCTCAGTCAGTGTACGAATACAGAGTTCCCTTTCGCTTTTAATAGGTTCTGTTATTGCTACACACATGCTCGTATTGGAGACTATTAATGTAAATGAAGTCGGTTTTTTCTTAAGTAAACCTGAACAGCTGAGAGATATACTGATGCGTCAAAATATTTGAAATGTGCATCAGATCTGAAAGCGACAGCAGCGTAAACCTGCAGCAGCCAAACCACGTCAAACAATAATCAAACAAAAGAAAAAGAGAAAATCACTCACTGTTTGTAATGAGGACTCGTAGGAAGCGTGTAAGATCCAATTGCGAGCTTTATTAACAGATCGTAGTCAAGACAGGCAGGGTCGATAACCAAACAAACAGTAATATCCAGGGCAGGGTGAGGGCGTAAATCCAATAAACAGGCAGAGTCCAAAACCAGAGAGAGCAGTCCGAAAAGTAACAAATAAACAATGAAATGAAACCAGACAGAACTATGGCAATGAACGAGGCAAAACTGTGGCAAAAACAAAGACAAAACTATGACTAGAAACCAAACCGTGATAATCAAAAAACAAGGCAATGAAAACAGGAAAACACTTGGTAGAGTCCGCATGAGCAAAACAATACTTTGCGAGGGCCTGTTTGGCATGGCCTGCCTTTCATGGCTGCCAAACAGGAAGTTACCAGCGAAGCAGCAGAGGGAGCAGCAACAGTCAGTCAGTGGGTGAGGGCTCCCTCTGCTGGCGTGGCGTTACAGAATCCCCCCCCCCAGGAGCGACTCCTGGCGCTCAAACAACAACAGTCCAGGAGGGTGGGGGAACAGAGGCAAAACAGGGGGTGGGACTGAGGGCCAGGTCCATGTAGAGGAAGAGGGCCTGGATCATGGAGCAGGGACAGACAGTGAAGTACTGGAGGACCTGGACCATGGAGCAGAGGCAGACAGTGAAGCACTGGAGGACCTGGGCCATGGAGCTGTGGCAGACGGTGAAGCACTGGAGGACCTGGACCGTGGATCTGTGGCAGACAGTGGAACACTGGAGGGCCTGGGCCGTGGAGCAATGGCAGACCGTGAAATACTGGAGCAGGGAGAGCCGGTAGCCATGGCGGGGCAGGCAGAGCAGGCAGCCATGGCGGGGCAGGCAGAGCAGGCAGAGCAAACAGGAGCAGAGATATCCATAGTGGAACTAGTGACATCCACAGCAGAGCGGTGTGTACACGGACGACCACCTTGGCCGTGGCATGACAGGCAGAGAGTTCACGATTGGCCTTCTTGACCATGACAGGACAGAGAGAGAGTTCATAGGAGGACGCCGCCCCCATAGGAGGATCTACAGCAGGTGCTGACACCTCTGGGGGCATGGGCGCAGATTCTTGGGCAGACATGGCAGTGAGTTCATAAATAAACACCACCTCCTTTGGAGGATCTACAGTGTGCGCTGACACCTCTGGAGGTATAGGCGCGAACTCATGGACAGTCGAGCCCTCTGGAACTGACTCGTGGACAGACGAGGCCTCTGGAGCAGACTCGTGGACAGACGAGGCCTCTGGAGCAGACTCGTGGACAGACGAGGCCTCTGGACCAGACTCATGGATAGACGAGGCCTCCGAAGCAGACTCGTGGATAGACGAGGCCTCTGGAGCACAGTGTGCAGCCCACACACTAAAAATGGCAACGGCCATTACAGGCAGCACAGTGGATAGTGGGATGTCTGTTGGCCTTGAGGGTGTGGATGCTGTGCACTTGTGGCTTGGGAATGTGGGCTCTGCGTGGCTTGGGTCAGTTGATAAATGATGAGGCTCTAGGAGATCAGCTGAGACGTGATGAGGTTCTAGAAGGTCAGAGGGGACCTGGTTAGGTTCTGGCAGGACAGCAGTTTCTTGAATTGACTCAGGGAGGCCTGCCGTGGCCGGACTTGACTCAGGGAGGCCTGCCGTGGCCGGACTTGACGCAGGGAGGCCTGCCGTGGCCGGACTTGACTCAGGGAGGCCTGCTGTGGCTTGAATTGGTTCATGATGATCAACTGTGGCTTGGCCTGGCTCAGGAACAACAGCAGCAACTTGACTTGGCTCATGAAGAACAACCGTGGCTTGGCTTGGCTCATGGACGACAGCAGCAACTTGACTTGGCTCATGGAGATCAACTGTGGTGTGGCCTGGTTCAGGGAAGACAGCAGCAATTTGACTTGACTCGTGAGGATCTGCTGTAGCTTGGCTTGGTTCATGGAAATTAGCTGTGGTTGGACATAACATAGACAACCCAGCTGTAACTTGACTTGACTCAGGAACAACATGGCTTGACTCAGGAACAACATGGCTTGACTCAGGAACAACATGGCTTGACTCAGGAGCAACATGGCTTGACTCAAGAGCAACATGGCTTGACTCAGGAACAACAGCTGTAACGTGACTTGAAATTCAATAAACAGGCAGAGTCCAAAACCAGAGAGAGCAGTCCGAAAAGTAACAAATAAACAAGGAAATGAAACCAGACAGAACTATGGCAATGAACGAGGCAAAACTGTGGCAAAAACAAAGACAAAACTATGACTAGAAAGCAAACCGTGATAATCAAAAAACAAGGCAATGAAAACAGGAAAACACTTGGTAGAGTCCGCATGAGCAAAACAATACTTCGCGAGGGCCTGTTTGGCATGGCTTGCCTTTCATGGCTGCCAAACAGGAAGTTACCAGTGAAGCAGCAGAGGGAGCAGCAACAGTCAGTCAGTGGGTGAGGGCTCCCTCTGCTGGCGTGGCGTTACACTGTTCTTGACTGAATCACTTATTAACTGTAATAAGAATTATCTTTAATGCATACAATGAAGATTTAGCAGTGTTTTATTTTAACATTTATTACTTCATGAAATGTCTGTAGTCTATTTCTGTAATAACCTTTATATAGACCTACATAAAAAAAAAAAACTTACAAAAAAAAAACTACAATTCTATTTTTAAAAAAAAGATTCTATTTTAAAAAATATTATTTCATTTGTATTTTTGATTAATATACAGTGGGTACAGAAAGTATTCAGACCCCCTTAAATTTTTCACTTTTTGTTATATTGCAGCCATTTGCTAAAATCATTTAAGTTCATGTTTTTCCTCATTAATGTACACATAGCACCCCATATTGACAGAAAAACACAGAATTGTTGACATTTTTGCAGATTTATTAAAAAAGAAAAACTGAAATATCACATGGTCCTAAGAATTCAGACCCTTTGCTGTGACACTCATATATTTAACCCAGGTGCTGTCCATTTCTTCTGATCATCCTTGAGATGGTTCTACACCTTCATTTGAGTCCAGCTGTGTTTGATTATACTGATTGGATTATACTGAAGCCACACACCTGTCTATATAAGACCTTACAGCTCACAGTGCATGTCAGAGCAAATGAGAGTCATGAGGTCAAAGGAACTGCCTGAAGAGCTCAGAGACAGAATTGCGGCAAGGCACAGATCTGGCCAAGGTTACAAAAACATTTCTGCTGCACTTAAGGTTCCTAAGAGCACAGTGGCCTCCATAATCCTTAAATGGAAGACGTTTGGGACGACCAGAACCCTTCCTAGAGCTGGCCGTCCGGCCAAACTGAGCTATCGGGGGAGAAGAGCCTTGGTGAGAGAGGTAAAGAAGAACCCAAAGATCACTGTGGCTGAGCTCCAGAGATGCAGTCGGGAGATGGGAGAAAGTTGTAGAAAGTCAACCATCACTGCAGTCCTCCACTAGTCGGGGCTTTATGGCAGAGTGGCCCGACGGAAGCCTCTCCTCAGTGCAAGACACATGAAAGCCTGCATAGAGTTTGCTAAAAAACACCTGAAGGACTCCAAGATGGTGAGAAATAAGATTGTCTGGTCTGATGAGACCAAGATAGAACTTTTTGGCCTTAATTCTAAGTGGTATGTGTGGAGAAAACCAGGCACTGCTCATCACCTGTCCAATACAGTCCCAACAGTGAAGCATGGTGGTGGCAGCATCATGCTGTGGGGGTGTTTTTCAGCTGCAAGGACAGGACGACTGGTTGCAATCGAGGGAAAGATGAATGCGGCCAAGTACAGGGATATCCTGGACGAAAACCTTCTCCAGAGTGCTCAGGACCTCAGACTGGGCTGAAGGTTTACCTTCCGACAAGACAATGACCCTAAGCACACAGCTAAAATAACGATGGAGTGGCTTCACAACAACTCCGTGACTGTTCTTGAATGGCCCAGCCAGAGCCCTGACTTAAACCCACCTGAGCATCTCTGGAGAGACCTAAAAATGGCTGTCCACCAACGTTTACCAACGTGTGAGTTTGCTGTGACTTATGGAAAGTATAGGTAGGGCTTTTTACACAGTGTGTACCATTGTAAAGACTAGGTTTATCCCTCACAGTCTCATTTTCATTCAAGAAAAAAAAAAGTCATACAACCCAAAACACACACAGCCACAATCAGAAATAAAAGAGGTGCTACAAGAGGCTACAGGTTTTCTGCTCTTAAGGTCCCATTCACCAAGATACCTACCCCTTTACCCCCACCCTTGAATTTATACGTTTACTACATCGATGAATGAAGTCAAGTCCTGCCCTATAATTTTTCACATTCTAAAACCTGTTTCACAAATATGTCACATTACATAGATCAGCCATAACTTCTGTTGCATGACTTTAAGTTTGCGAAGCAGAGCATGGACACTTATGAGATGTTTTGAAATCAAAAATCAAAATGGCAAGATCCACTAGAGGTTTGCTTTTCTTACATTTCAACTGACATTGCATTTTTCTAGTTTTAAAGGTTAAAAACAGGGGTGGCCATACTCAGTCCTGGTCCTTGGTTTAGCTTCAACTTGCCTCAACACACCTGCCAGGGGGTTTCTAGTATGCCTAGTATAAGCTTGATTAGCTGGTTCAGGTGTGTTTAATTGGGTCTGGAGCTAAAATCTGTAGGACACCCTCCAGGACCGAGTTTGGGCAACCCTGGGTTAAAACAATGTTAAGATACTGACAAACAGTAGTGTTTCCTTGGACTCAGACGGACCTGACTCGGACTCGGCCCTTTAGGACTCGGACTCGTCTCGGACTCGATTGGTAAAAGACTCGGACTCGACTTAGGTGGACTCGAACCCAACACTATTGATTAGTCAAACCGTTGTCGAATGACGCGTGAACGATTTCTATGAAAAGCACGCAAAAATGGATGTAAGGCTATATCTCTGAAACGGTTTGATTAATGTTGAAGACCTACTTTTTCGAACTCCTCCTACACCGTTGGTCCAATTTTCACCAAATTTGACTCAAATCATCTTCAGACTGTGCTTACAAACAGTTATGGATTTCGTGGATTTTCGTTCAATTTGAAAACAGCACCACCTATTGGGCAAAAGTGATAAGCCATTAAATTACATGATTAGTTGTTATATTTATGATTTTTAAGCCATTTCAACTGATATCATCCTAAAATGGCTTTAATAATTCGTAGTCTATCTGTTGCTCCATGCCATGCTTAGCTCCTTATTATGCCTCTTTTGTGCTTGGCACCGCAATTGCTGCTTGCAGCTATATTTTTAAATAAATTTGTTATAGGCTTAGCATATCAATAAATATTGCTTGTAACGACACTGCTTGGCACTATAATTTATGTTTATTTTATACATGGGCCTATGTATTTTTTCATTTTTGTTCTGTTTTGAATACCATTAAAATTAAATGATTTGGAGTGAGGGAAAGTAAATTACATATACTGTATATGTAATTTACTTTCCCTCACTCCAAATCATTTAATTTTAATGTTTGTGAAAATGTTTGTTAAGTTTCTTAATACGTTTTTATTTATCAGCATTTACATGATTTCTGAAAGTAATAGTAAAATGTGTCTTATACACCATTGCAACTTATGTGTGTTTTTTCTTACCTGGTGCAATTTTTGGGTAAAATATGGTAATTTATGCCTATATTGTGCTATATTATTAAACAGTTTATATAAAATTAGGACCATTTGCACCACTACATCAAGTTCATTACTCCCACGCACATTAACTTCAGCATTAAATGTTATAATTATGAAGGGGTCCTCTGAAAGAGGTCCCTGGCTCCAAAAACCCAAGTGCTAGTGGACAGGCCTCCATATACTTCAGAGTCTGGTGTGGCAGATGAAACTGGAACTGACTCCAGGTTAATTGTTACAACATTGCTTATGTTTGTCTGTCTTCACGAACTGCCCCGAAAACACAATTGAAATAAATACAATTATTCTAAATGTAGCTTCACAGTGCTCATTTTGGCCTCTGTGGTGAACATATGTTTTTCATTGGTTACTACCTGTTTGGTACATTATTTAAACCATGCTGTTCCTGTTTTTCACTGCAAAGTATTGCCAGTTCCCACTGCCTTACCGAGCGTTTTTCATTCATTTTGTTGCCCTAATGTTATGACCTACGTGCCTGCCTTTTTGACTTCTGCCTTTTGGATTACCGTTTCTGCCTTGTTTGCCTGGTAGGACTGACTTTTTGTGTGTTTGAACTCTGCCTGCTTCATCTACTATGATACAGTTTAGTGATTTGGATATGTTTGCTGAACGCTAATAAACTTCTTGCATTTGGATCTTACGCTGTCTTCATGTTGTCACCAACGCCCACATCACATAGTGAAAATAACTGCACAAATTGTCTTGTGCAGCAAAAATACAAATAGTCCAAATTATTCACAAAATACACACAAAATGAGAGAGAAATACACCAAATGGAACAGAAAAAAAATTGTGCAAATGATCTTTACAAATTATATAATTACATGCATCAGATTCCATTTTACCGGAACATCGCCTAGCAGAGATACAGCTTTAGACATAATCTGGCATCATGCCTCAACTTTGTTGTAATGCTACACAAAAATGAAATCCATAACTTTTTGTCAACACAGTCTAAAGATGATCTGACTCAGTTTTGGGGAAAATAGGATGAATGGTCTAGGACGAGTTTGAAAAATTAGGTTTTCAACATAAATCAAAATTGGTATCCATGTTCTTGGCATGACCCAAGGAATATTTGGAGTTTATTTACAATAGGCTAAAGCAATCAAAAGTTATTAGCATTTTTGGAAATTTCATTATTAATAGTTAATAAATGGTTTATTACTTTTGGCCAATAGGTGGCGCCGTTACCAAATTGATGTGGCATGGTCAGTGTGAGGTGTCAATGACGCATACAAAGCTGGTGTCAAAATGTCCAAGCTTTGCAGAGATACAGCCTCAGACGTAGTCTCGAACACTGCAAAAAGAGGCTCATCTTAGTATTTTTGTCTTGTTTCTAATAAAAATATTTTAAAAAGTCTTGAATTAAGATGCATTTACTAGATAAGCAAAATGACATAAGATATTTAATCTTGTTTCCAGGGGAAAAATAATTAAATTAAGTGCATTTGGCTTAAAACAAAGTAAAATTATCCGCCAATGGGGTAAAATATTCTTAAAACAAGAGTATTTTACTTATCCTGAGTTCTAACACTTTTTTTTCTTCTTTTTTTGCGGTCTATCACGCCTCAAATTAGTTGCGTTGCAGTTTTGTCTATCAAGGGTCATTCCTAGCATTCAGTGTTATTTGAGTCCCCCCCTGCTGAAAAAATCAGCTTAAACCAGCTTAAGCTGGTCAAGCTGGTTTAAGCTGGTCTCCCAGGCTGGTCATAGCTGGTTTATCAAGCTGGTTTTAGAGGGGTTTTGACCACTTTTTTTTAGCTGGTCAAGCTGGTTTTAGCTGGTCAGCCTGGCTGGTCTTAGCTGGTCAGGCTGGTCTTAGCTGGTTTAAGCTGGTCATGCTGGTCTTAGCTGGTTTTAGCTGGTCAGCCAGGCTGGTCTTAGCTGGTTTAAGCTGGTCTTAGCAGGTCAGCCAGGCTGGTCTTAGCTGGTTTAAACTGGTCAGGCTGGTCTTAGCTGGTCAAAATGTTTGTTTGATGATTGATTGATTACAATTACTGCCCCAATTTTCCTGACAAATAATGCGACAAATAAGTAATATGTTTACTTTTAATAATCTGCAGGACCACAAGGAACCATTAAAACAATTTTTATTTGATCTTACAGCCCCTTTAATAACAAATATTTACAAAATATTTACAAAATAATTGGAATGATTACAATTCTAAAACTATATTAACAATTAATGGTGAAGATGAACAATAACATATTATGCATTTTCATTTTTCTTTTCTTTTTTATTATATCTTGCATTTTTTTGGGATATGTAATGCCCCACTTGTTTCTCCCTCTTCTCTCTCTCTCTCTTCTTTCAGGCTCCTTTTGTTTCCGCCAGTCACTGAAACAGACTTAAAAATGAAATAATTTAGATTATTAATTTTCAACAAGTAAGACTACTTAAAAAAACAAACTATAGTGTCATGTCTTTGTTGCACATTTTCCTTTTTTTCCAGACATAGCCTACAATAATTTAGAAACATGCCCCTGATAGTTGTTCCTTTTATTGCTAAAATAAAGATAAAATTGATATATATATATACACATATACACACACTTCCATTTAGATATTTCTGTAGGTGTATAATGTAGCTATTTTATTGATAAATGAGTATATATGGATGAATATGAATAAGAATATCTTAGCATGAACAATTTTTAGCTGTTTTTAGCTAAATTGACTATGGTTACAAGGGCTGCCTCCTGAGTTCTGATCATCAATTAACCATTAGTCTATCAAAATTTCATTAGATGCTAGAAAAAAAAAATCCACAGGAAGTGGTGAAGTCCATGATGTAATTCTGGCCCTAGGTCTCTGTGAACTTGAGGGTGTCAAAAAAACCAGAAACTCCATGCTTGCTTCACAGACATGAAAAATGTATCTATAGAAAGCGAAATGTCTACTTTTAAACAAGCCAGTGTAGGGTTTTATGTCAAATTTAAGTGATTCAATTGAGAATCGAATCCAAAGGATTCGGAATCAACTTGATTAACTGATTCAAAGTTAGTAATTTACACTTTTATCAACTGTTCGTCCACCGAACGTTCACTTAGGATATTTTACCAACTCTGGATGTTTATATTATTCCCGTGGCCATCGGATTATAATATAAACCAAAATATTTGTCCATTATGAGCTAGGTAGCAACATCTAGGGCACAGGCAATAGCGTGATGAACAGAAAAACAAGACAATGTTCTTTTCAATGAAACAAGAATTTATTGAACTACTCTAAGATACATGAACTAAACTACTAACGATTAAACACACATACACACACTCACACACACACACACACACTCACTCACACATACACATGCATACGGTTCAAGGAATGAGAGTCTATGGAGTTTGAAGGGAATCCCAAAACTACTAGTATCTGCTACTAGTTCTTAAATTGCAACCTGAGAAAACCATAAAAGCAGATTTATCTTTTAGCTGCTTAAGGAAATTTAGCACCAGTTCAGCAAGAGATTAAGGAGACCTTGTTTTACTTGCGTTCGGGTTTTCCTCGGTGGGCTCGTCTTAGCGGAGGGAATCACGCCACTTCTGATTGGTTGCTTGGTTCTTTGGATGACGTCTTTGGGAAGCCTTCGGTGGTGATTGGTCAGTTGGAGTGGCTGGATGAAGCTTCGGTTGGTTGCTTGGTTACACGGATGATGCTCTCGGAGCTCAGGTGAGCACTGGCGAGGTGTTTCAAGCTGCTTCCGTTGTTTGGTGTTTCACGCAGTTTGGTCAGTTCAAGTTTCGGTTGACTGTCTGGTTATCGAGCGTGATTAGCTGGAAGTTCTTTGCAAGTCGCAAGGACTTTGAGAGTTTTGCGAAGCTTTAGCTGGTTCTGTAGAGTTCTGGATGGCACAGTCGCGTTGTGATCAAGCTGGAGCGCTGGTGGGAGCGAGCTGAAGATGCAAGGCAAATGCAACAGGCGAAAGGCGGATGCAACAGGCGAAAAGCGAAAGGCTCTGTGTTGTGCTGGACATTTGAATTTAACTGGGCCGACGAAGTCCGTCCCATGAAGTTGTTTTCCAATTATTTGGGTTGCAAGGCGGGGCTCCGCCCATACTGTTGCTCATTTGTGCATATTTTAGCATAATGTCTTTCTGTCACATGGAGGCAACTTTCCTGCAAGAGTTTGTTAGTCTCTTCAATAAGTGTTGAAATGCGAACCTTGTACATAAAATCAACCTTTCATTCACGTTGACATCTTGGAAATAAAATGAGCTTCCATTTAATACCAAACATCGGGCATCTTGCATACACATTAATAACTTTGTCTACCTAACTGGTTATACACACATTGGTTAGCTGCGTAGGCTACAATAAACACACCAAGCATATAAGAGACATAGACGACATATAATCATGGGTTATGTGTGCTACTAGTAGCGGAGATAAATGATTGTCTTTAGGATCGTTGGTATAAGTTCGTGGATTCTTTGTTGGAGGGAAAGAACATTTGGCGTATCTGAGAGGGGAAGAAAGGAATGCTGACTGTCATATTGTAGTGACCTGCGTACCCTGCGGGTGGGACGTGTCAATGTAAATCTGTCTTTCATGTTTGTCTGATTTTCAATTTTTGCATCGTTGGTCACCAGTTACCCCGGCCATCTGTTTTGAGATGGCCTCAGAAGAGAGGGGGAGATTCCTCTTATCACTATTTTATCGTTCCTTTGGTGCTTGTGATGGGTCTGGCTGATCGCTCTCTCTTCCTGTGTCTCTTCCTATATCAGCAGACTGGTCAAGGAGCACCATTAACAATGTGGTTTGCACGGGGGTGTTTTGTCCCCTGGGGAGATAACGCAGGATTGATCCAGACAAGGAGGTGTTATTGTAGGGATCAGAAGATTCTAATACTCTCTTGAGAGTTTGCAGGGATGGCTGTAAATGAGGCTTATTATTCATGCTGGTTGGAGGGGGCAGCTTTGGATTCTCCTGGAATGTCGTGGTGCTGTTTCTCCTTTGGCGACTTGTTCGATAGAGGCCTTACACCAGTTAAAATGGAAAACAAATATTTTCAGATTGTGTAATCCATTCAATCAAACGTGCACATCCACTGTAGAGATGACAAGTGTTAACGACTTTATCACTGCAGCCGAAAATACAGAAAACACATACTAATGAATTATTATAATGTTAAGGCAGTCTTCTTTGCTGTTTTCTTTACCTGACACATTCATAATCATTACTTCTGCCAGTGTTCTGTGGCAAGCGCTTGAGCACTGATGGGCTATAGGCAATTAAAGGTTCATTATTATAAATTATATAGTTGATTAATATGCAATTAGTCGACTAATCTCTTAAAAATAAATGACTGCTAGTTGACCAGAAAATTTTAGTCATGGGCAGGCCAAATGGTTACATATGGTGCATGCATGAATGAATAGAAAAATTAGATTACCTCTCAACAAATAGAAAACAGAAAATAGAAATCTTATCTAACAATAGAAGTCTTTACTATCAATTTCAGTTTAACACATACTTGTTGGATGGTGGGAGGAGCCAAGGAGGAAACAGGAGGGACCCGGAGCAGAAGGAACCAAGCAGGACCCAGAACGCAGCCATGATGATGACCCACGGTGGAGCCGACGGAGGGAGGAGCCATGGTGGAGGAAGGGCTGACGACTCCAGGGGGCCGACCGACAGAGGTGGAGCAGCTGGCAGAGGAGCCTGAGGCGGAGACGGAGAGCCGAAGATCCTGTGCGACACCGAGGATCTGAAGGGCCAAGGCGGAGCCCTAGGCTCTGGCGACCAAGGCGGAGGCGGAGATCCGGAGGTCCGCGGTGGAGCCGGAGCGACAGAGGATGGAGGCTGTGCCGGAGGGAGGGAGGAGTCCTTAGGAGCCAGTGGGACGGAGTGACAAGGCGCAGCCGGAGGAGCAGAGTCCTGAGGTGACGAGGGAGCCCGGTGGAGCTGGTGGACCGACAGGCGACGATGGAGACGAGGGCGCTGAGAGCCGTGGTGGAGCCGCAGGGTCAGAGGGCCAAAGCGGAGTTCTGGACTCTGAGGCTGGAGGCGGAGATGAAGGATCTTCCAGCCATGACACCAATGGAAGCTGGCAGACCCGCGGCGAGCCCACTGCACAGGTGGTGGGCTGAGGGTGACCATACAGACGTTGACATGGGCAGAAGAGGGAGGGTGGGTGGGAATTCCAGACAGGCAGGTATATCATAACAGGTAGATATTTCTGTAGAGAAGTCTATTAAATCCCCAGAGTTATGTTCCAGCTCACCCCCAGCGGTGGTGCAGTGGGCAGGGCTCTCCATAGCCATCTCTTGCTCCACGTCGCATTCCACCGTCGCGGTTGCAGTAGCCGGTTCTCGCACCTGGTCGGACGTGTAGGGCTCTGGCTCTGTGGCAATCCTTGGCTCTGTCGCTCGTGGCTCTGGCTCGTCATCTGCGGTGGGCTCGGGCTCAAACTCCGCGTGTCGGAGTGATGGTTGGCTGGGCTCTGGGTCTTGAGTGGGGCTGGTGTCATCCTCCGCGGTCAACGAAGCTCTGCTGGACACCAGCACCCACTCGATGTAATCGGCTATGCTCTCCCGAGGACCCTCCCTGGACAGCTGCGCTTTGGTGGCGATGTTAAGTCCTGCACGGTAGAATGTGCACAGGCAGCTGTCCGGGTAGTGCATGAGTGGAGCGAGGTACACGAAGTCTCTGGTGTGGTCCTCGAGAGAGTGATTCCCCTGCTCCCGGAGGAGGAGGAGGACGGCGGGGTTATCCATAACAAAAACAAAAACAAACACTGAGAAAAAAAAGGAAAATAAAGCAGGGAAAAACTGTTTTGGTCGGTCTTACTGTTACGCGTAGTGCTGGATGGACGAGACGGGAAACGAGATACGTTACAAACAATTACTTTAATATAAATCTTCATATGAATCAGGCAGGAACACAGCGATACATCCACGCACACAAAACAACATCAAAGACCAACAGAGAACTCAAGATTCAAACGGACTTATAAAGGGTGATAGATAATTACAGACAGGTGAAGGGGATGACGATAATGAGGACTAAACCAAAGTAAGCAGAACGACGGGGGGAGACAATGGGAGAAACCAATGACATGAACAGACATGAATGTGACAAAATGGTATTCATTCTGAACATTTTTCTCTCCACCGGGGGACAAGACAGGGTTGTCCCGTGTCCCCACTCTTGTTCGCGATTGCTATAGAGCCTCTTGCAATCTCTTTTCGTACTAATCACAATATAACGAATTCTGAGAGCAGGAAAAGAACAGATAATTTCCCTTTATGCTGATGATGTGGTATTATATGTATCAAATCCAAAAGCTTGTTTTCCCCATGTTTTAAGTACCTTAGAACAGTTTAGCTGTATTTCAGGGTATAAACTGAACCTGCAAAAGAGTGAGCTCTTTCCAGTTAATTTTACTGCAAGTACTCTCCCAACATTTCCATTCAAATTAGCCTTAGATAGTTTTCGTTATCTGGGAGTCACCGTAACACGGAAATATGTAGATCTTTTCAAACATAATTTCATTCCAATTTTGGAGAAAACAAAATAGGATCTTGCTAGATGGACAACTCTCCCACTTTCACTCGTAGGTAGAATCAATGTTATTAAAATGAATGTCTTACCCAAATTTCTTTTTTTATTCCAAAATATTCCAATATTCATACCAAAAGCATTCTTCAAGTCACTAGATCAAATAATTTCTAATTTTATTTGGAACGGGGGCGCAGTACGAATTCAGAAAATATTTCTTCAGCAACCCAAAATATTAGGTGGGTTCGCACTTCCCTATTTTTTATTTTATTACTGGGCAGCCAATATTCGTAGCATTTTACACTGGAGTCAGTCACATTATGGTCTTTGTCAATGTGTTCCAGCGTGGGTTGAAATGGAGATTGCTTCTTGTAACCAAGTCTCCTTACATGCTTTACTATGCTCTTCGTTACCTATAAAATTTTCTAATTATTCTTCTAACCCTTTAGTGCTACATAGCTTAAAAATTTGGAAACAATTCAGAAATCACTTTGGCTTTCAGGCAATGTCGGGTTTGTCTCCTGTTTACAAAAATCTGTCTTTTTTATCTTCTCTCTCAGATGGAGCTTTTGCATTATGGTTTAGAAGGGGTATAGTAAATATTAATGACTTTTTTCATGAAAATACTTTTGTAACATTTTCATATCTTTCGGAAAAATTTAATCTTCCAAAGACTCACTTCTTTCGATATCTTCAAGCTTGTGAATTTATAAAAAATAGATTTCCTCAATTTCCCCATGCACCTGTTAAGCAAGAGATAGATCAAATTTTGGAAATAAAAGTCTCTAGAGGTGCTGTGTCCAATATTTACAAAACCATTTTTTCATTTACTGTACTTTCAGATATTTCACCGCTGTCTAAAATAAAGCAAATTTGGGAGTCAGATCTTAGCTATGCTTTTACAGATGAGGAATGGTCAAAAGCCCTTCGTCGTGTACATACTTCCTCAATTTGTGCTCGCCACTCATTAATACGATTTAAGTTGCTTCACAGAATTTATTGGACGAAAGCAAAGTTGTCTAAATTATATCCAAATGTTGATCCTATTTGTGACAGATGCCGACAAGCACCAGCTACTCTTTATCATACTTTTTGGCTTTGTCCAGCACTGACATCTTTTTGGACATCAATTTTTAAGTCAATCTCTGACGTTTTTGTTTTAGAAGTTGAACCATGTCCCTTAGTGGCACTGTTTGGTCTCAATCCCACAAAAGTGCCCTTATCACCTTTACAGTCAAACGCTCTAGCCTTTTGCTTAATTATTGCTAAAAGACTCATACTAATGAACTGGAAAAATCCTTCCTCACCTAGTTATTATCATTGGATGCATGATTTGTTACAATTTATTCAAATAGAAAAAATTTGATTTACAATGCTTGGCAGAACAGAAAAATTTAACACGATTTGGCAACCTTTTCTTTTGTACTTTAAAAAATAACTTTTCTTAATGTAAATTCATCAAGTATCCCTCCCTCCATATTTGATCTTTATTACTTTTGCCCACTTTTTTCTACTGATTAAGAAACATAAATCACAAAAAGGGGAAAGAAAATGTATTTTATTTTTTTATTTGTTCCAAGTGACAATAATGGTCTAAAAAGGTGCTCTGGTGTGTGTGTTTTCTTTTTTTTTTGTAAAATGTATTCCTTATCTTGACAATATTTCAATTTTCGTTGTCTATATTATACTGTGTGTATTATACTGTTTGTACATATGTACTATGACTGTATATCATTCTAAATATTATTTGTTTTAGAGCAGATATTTATTTTGATGTATGATATTATGATTGTTTATTTATTTGTATTTATTTTTTTATTTTTTTATTATTTATTTATTTTTTTTGTAATTAATCCAGAGAGAAAGAAATATTTTGTTCAATCTCATCTGATTTACTTTTCTGCTGTTAAAAAAATGCTGTATTGTTTCCCATTCAATAACTCTGTTTGAAAAATAAAACGAGTTAAGACTAAAAACATAAAAAATCGTACACTGTAAAAAACAACCTATAGAATCTACTCAATATAATGGGGTAAACTGATGTAACAATTTGCATTTAGTTTGTTTGGGTAGATTCTATCCTATATATTTGAGTAAAGAATACCTACACTGTAAAAAACAACCTATAGAATCTACTCAATAAAATGAGGTAAACTGAGGTAACAATTTACACTCAGTTTGTTTGGGTAGATTCTATCCTATATGTCTGAGTAAAGAATACCTGAATTTATCAGCTAAGACAAACTAAAAAAAAGTAGGTGAAGTCTACACAGCAAAAAGCCCAGTGTTAAATGAACTCTCCCGGGAGTTTGAGTCCATACTCAAGAGTATTAAAATTATTAAAGACGCCTGATGTTAATAAGCAGAATCACCAAAAGGAGAAAATCTAATTTTGTAAGTTGCCATTATAGTGGTCAGTGTTAGCATTAGTTTAGCTCTTTACCAGTAACTTCTTAAAATTAGATTTTGTTTGGGTGTTGTAATTGAGTTATAACAGTCAGACAAACCAGAAGAAATGAGATTTTGTGGTTTTGAGTATGCTTTGACAAAGTCATGAAGTAGTGATCAGAATAAGTGAGTTGCATTTTGTTTATGTTGGTTTAATCAGACAGGTGTTTCTGAAATTTATTTGACCGGAAAAAATATAAACGTTTTTTAGATTTAGACACACAGACATCAACAATCAGCATGAGAATCACAACAATGGTGACCAACAAAAACGTATGTTGTAGCCAATCAAAACTCATCCATATCTCCCATCATGCATTGTGACATGAATAAATTATGAGCTGATGATTTCCATGATGTTTAGAGTTGATCTGTTTCTGAATATGCTGTTTGTCACCATTGTTGAGATTCATATGCTGATTCATGATGTCTGTGTGTGCCTAAAAGAACAGCTTTTGAAAGTTTTTTTTTGATCAGAAGAGCTTGTAAGAAGTCCATTCAAAATTAAAAAAAAAAAAAAAAAAATTCAGGCTTTATCATTTTTTTGCTGCTGTAAAACCACAAGGCAGTTGTAATAAATAAAGGATATAGAACTCTAAATGGTTTCAGTGGCTCAAATTAAGTTTATTTTAAAACAGAATTATCACCACTGCATGACTTTTGCTCTTTGGCTTGTCTGGCTAGTTTAACTAAACAGTTGAACAAAAGTTAATGTTAAAAAGCTACGGGTCAAGAGCCCAACTAATGCTAACACTGACCACTATAATGGTGACGTAAACATTTTGGTGTCTTCAATTTTCAATCATCACTCAATGAATCACTTAATTACCTCATTAACTGTGACACTGCTTCAGTGTTCATTTTAACACTCAAACTCCCACGAGAGTTCATTTAACACTGGGCTTTTTGCTGTGTAGACTTTATCTACTTTTTTTTAGTTTGTCATAGCTGTTAAATTCAGGTATTCTTTACTCAAATATATAGGATAGAATCTACCCAAACAAACTAAATGCAAATTGTTACATCAGTTTACCCCATTATATTGAGTAGATTCTATAGGTTGTTTTTTACAGTGTACTAATCCCAAACTATTGAACGGCAATGTAGATAATAAAAGAATATAATAAAGGGAAAAAGGAGATCTTGGTATGTGTGTATGTCTTACATTTCAGAAATTCTGCTGAAAATCCTTCACTTTGCAAAGAAGAGTGGCAACTTCAACTGGTTTCTTCTGTACCATTTGCCCTGTTGTTTTAGATGGCACTTTTCCTTTCAACTTCTTTGTTCCTCTTAAATATCTACAAATCAGTCAGGAAACAGACAATATGTAATTCACATTAGTTTTAGCTTTTGAGATATCTGAATCATTCTCCCTTAACAATCGTCTCTCTTCTGGAGTTGAGAAACATCTTCTAACATATCTACATGTAAAATGCAGGTATTCAAATTCTTAGAATGCAACCATTACCTTTGAATCAACTCCAAATCTCTGTCTGTCTCCTCCTGGTAAGGTTACTCCGGAGTGAATATATGCTGCGAAAAGGCCAGACAGGAAGATGGGCTGGATTAACTCATTCTTTAAACCAAAGTTAGCAAAAAGCATTACAATCAAACAATAAGCAAATAAGCAAGTTATCAAAGGTTCTCGCACATCTCGCTGCTTACGTTAACCATTTTAACAGCACCGTTTACGTGACAGTTTACATCCTCCGTGAGCGGGATGACCGCGAGTTGCGAGACTTAAGTAACATAACGCGTTTCATTTCGGCGCCCCTGTTAACAGATGACTGCTTGTGAAAATTTGATTTACATCATAAAATAATCACGAGAACAACACAACGTTCCCGTGAATCACAACTGTTGTCAATGAATTTTGTAATTATTACCGTAGGATTTTTCGCCTATAGCCGCTATGAGGCCAGGGAATGTGTGAAATCCTCCCGCGACCGCGCTGCTTAAAACTGGCACAAGTCTCCCTCGCGCCCCGCGGACGGAGGATTCGTTAATCTGCGGTTACCGCGAATGTAGACACCTTAATACACTACTGCAGTTACCAAGCATGAAAAATTAAAAGTGCACTTACCACAGTTGTGAATCATACTTATTGCCGCTACCGAATGTCGACCGTTGAAGAAAATCCCGCCTCTGTAGATTTAAAATTTACAGGAATATGCTGTACTTTTGCATCAAACCACCACGTGATCCACGTGATCAGATTATGCTTTAAGCATTTCTTGTTAAAGATACTGTTTTTTTTCTCCTAGTGATTGTAATTTATTATATAAAGACTGTGTTCGTTTTAATTTATATTTTGTTTAAAAGTCTATCTAATACCGAAACACTCGTTAAAAATAAAACAGCTGACTATATTTGGTCATACAACTATGGTCAATGTATTTCTTCAGACAATAATTTAATCTGATTTGAGTTCTATGCTGATTTTTTGAGTGTTATCTTGATTTTATGCTATACTTTATACTACAATTTATTTTGGACTTTTCTCACATATATTATCATTAACAACTAGAATAATTTACCTACCTGATTATGATACTAAACTTACCTTGAATTGAACCTAATTTGTAATTAGGTCAAATGGACACCAGCTTGGTCAGGCTGGGAGACCAACTAAAACCAGCTACTTCCAGCTTAATCAGCTAAAACCAGCCTGGCCAGGCTGGGAGACCAGCTAAAACCAGCTAATTCCAGCTACTTCCAGCTTAAACCAGCTAAAACCAGCCTGGTCAAGCTGGGAGACTACTTCAATCTGTAAACAGCCAGGCTGGGAGACCAGCTTGACCAGCTTGGCCAGGCTGAGAGACCAGCTAAAACCAGCCAACCAGCCTAAGCTAGTTTTAGCTGTTTTTTTAAGCAGGGGAAGACGTACAGTAACAGTAAGCAGGGGAAGACGTACAGCAACACTGCAACTTACAGGACGAAAGACACAAAAACACCGTTTTGTCGGGAGAGAGAGAAGCCGCAGCGTGTGCAAAAGATGAACATTGGAATATTCGTGACCACTCAAGCGTCACTTCAAAGTGTCATCAGCTGCGCTTAAGGGATCTGCCCTTATGTTGTTAAAGTTTGTTATTTAACCCTCTGGGGTCTGAGGGTGTTTTGGGTCTCTGGAGAAGTGCTTTTTTCAGTATCTTAAAAACATATTAATGGCTAAAGTCTGATTACATTGTGATCAGCACAAACTGGGCTACAATAATATGTAAGCAACATGAATGTATATGTTTGTTATTCTATGTACTCAAACAGAAACTCCTTAAGTTTGGATTTTCTATAGAAAGTTGTATTTGGGTGCTTTACACTTCCAAATAAAATCGTGTCTACATATAACAGTCCCCAAGCAAGTTACAGCCATTTATTACAATATTGTTATAGGCGCTTTTCAGTGAAAAACAGGTCTATTTAGTTTACTGACAATATAGATGTGTTAAAAAATGTTTAGGAAGTAAAGTAAATGGAAACGTATTTTTTAAAGCATTCAGATTGGATTGCCGGTTCAAAAGTTATTAAATATTTAAGAACAGTAGTTATTTTTAGCCACAGGCAGCTGTCCCATATGAGGGACTATACTGCTCAAAAGGTTAGATCTTCTTTGTTGACAGCTCCAAGTCTCCTTCAGTGACTCCAAATTTTCTTTTCACCAATGGTCCTGCTTAAACTTCCACTCCCTCCTTCTCTATTTACTCCTGCAGTCCTGCTTGCATCCACCTTGGGCCCTGTAAACAAGCCTAAGACTTTGTTTATTGGCAAAACTACTGGCTTTTTAGTGCTGGCACTGCACAGCCAGCCCCCAGGAAACCCTTACTAGGCCCACACTATGAATCTACAACAATAAATCTGTTTCACTATAAATACTTTACGGCTAATATAACTTTAGTTATGTGGTGACTGCATTCATTTTAGATGTATAATAACTTTTTCTCAAAGACTAATGTCTTTACTGTCAAAACTGTACAGTGGTGAAAGATATTTCAAATCAATGGATTTATGAAATACAAAACAGAAAACATTCAATTCAGGTTACAGCTAATTTAACACTCTAAAAGGGACAACAAATGGTCTATACAAATATAAAAATAATACAAATTAACATGAAAATAAAAAATACCAAATCATTACTTTGACCTCTGCTGAAAATGTTTTGTTGTGCTAAAGTATTCACTGGCAAAGCTCAGGGCTACTTCAGAGTATCAAGCAGACCGATGTATTCCGTTGTATGCATTTGTTATGATAGATCTCTAGTGTAGTATAACTCACCTATGCTATGTTTGGTCTCTTTGAATTCGTATTTTGATGATCTAAAAGATGGTGTATATTATATGTTGATACCTATCCAACATTTTAGTGTTCTAAAAATCCTTAGTAGTTTTTGCATCAACACCCAATCGAATTACATGCTCACAGACAAAGGTGAAAGTCACCATTGGTTCTTGGACCTCCTGGAGGTGCAGCCTCCAGAGAACCTAAAAGCATCACACACATGCTTTCTCTCTTCGCATCTTCTGCAAAATCTTCCGATTGCTGCCCATGTGGAAGGACTCACGGGAAGCCTGAGCCGGCACAGGGCGGGCCCGACAGGCCCCAACATATAGAGCTGTGGCTCTCAACCACAAAGAGCTGGACATTTTCACTCAACCCTTGAATTCATCTTCATGAAATGTCCTTCAACAGACATTTCTCTTTTCCGCGTTTTTTAAATTTTCTTCACTCGTCTCATATGAGTGACTTGCCTCAGTCAGTCAGGGGTTCTTTTAGAACCGAAGAGGATAAGGAGGATGAGCAAGAACTCGTCGGGACTTCTCTAAGTTGCGCCAGGCCTTGCGGCCTTGTCTTTCCATTCCCCATATAGATCACAGGATTTCAGCTGGGTCCCTCTCAGCTCTTGGTTCTTCTTCACTTTTCACATGGGAAGAAACTCCCAGTCACCATCGAGTCAGAACATCTTTGGAGTTCATCACTCTTCGGACTTTTAGTTGATGGAAAATGAATCCTGCTACAGTTACTACTGGCAGCTGATATAAATAATTTTAATTAAACAAAATTAATTGTAATTATTTATATACTTTTCCCTTTTGAGCTAAAATTGCTACACTAAGTTTAAAGGGTGTTTTTAGAGTAAGATCAATCTCTCTTTCATGACAGTTACTTTCTCTTTTTGGCCGGGTTTCGTTCCTCCGTGTCGTAAACTCTAGGGGCAAGGCTTCTAAACTGGGGTGTTTTTAGGGGTGTGATATTTAAATGACGATTGCTTTCAGCTGTCACATTTATGAACGTACAATCAGGACTACAGCAGGATTGGTGGCATATGAATGTTTCATGAATCATATGTGAACTCTTTCGTAAGTTGATTTGTGCGCTCGGATCTGCGCTTGTTTCTACATTAGACTGATTAATAAGGCCCAGTGTGTGTCTAATTAGAGCTGGGTTGCCAACTCTCACGCATTTGGCGTGAGACACGTGCGTTCAGGTTCTGTCTCACGCTCTCACTCTGCCCATGTAAATCTCACGCCAAATTGGCAACCCCGCTTGCGATATGAAACAAAGTCTCAGCTTTCAAATTTTGTAAGTTTGACTAAATTCAAACAATAAATACAACTTTGCCGCACTTAATGTGACGTCAAATCTTAAAATGTAGCGCTTTATAGTTAAAGCCAGAGCCATTGAAAATCAGAATTGCGACAAGCTATGATGTTGTCGCCATGCGGTCACTTGGTTCATTGAACAACCAGCGTTGACAATACATTTGAATGAGTTAAAAATGGTATTAAAACAGGCATTTAACAAAACATTTTTATCCTCTTATATGTACAGAATATACATATAAATTAATATTCAATCGAGATCAAAATCTCCAGAAATCCTGTCATGTGTGTGGATACATGCAAGTCCACTGATACAGCAGTTTATACTCATATTTAGGGCATATAGGTCAGTCATGGCCTGATGGTTAGAGAGTCGGCTGGTTACCCAAAGGTCGCTGGTTCGATTCCCACACCAGCAGGAATTGAAGGTGGGGATTGTGAATGAACAGCGCTCTTTCTACCTTCAATACCATGACTGAAGTACCCTTGAGCAAGGCACCGAACCCCCAATTGCTCCCCAGGTGCTGGAGCAATGGCTTCCCACTGCTCTGGGTGTTCACAGTGTGTGTGCATGTGTATTCACTTCTCACTGCTGTGTGTGTGTGTACTCGTGATGGGTTAAATGCAGAGGATATGGGTCACCATACTTGACAATACGTCACTTTTCTTTTTCTGTTTCTCCTGCTTTGTGTTTCTCCTGCTTTGTTTTTCATAAATGTTATATGTGCAGCAGCAATATTTCCTACATGCTCACAGGTTGTGGATGTATTGGCAGTAGCAAGTCTCGGTACTTGCTTTGCTGCAGCAGCAACGTAGCAGATCTATTCTGCCAAGACCAAATACATTTACATTGTCCTGTACATTACCATGCCAATCCCTCCGAGAGTTGTCTTCTATGTCCACCCTGTCATGTGTATGTCCACCCTAAATGGCTGACCCGACAGGGTGGACATTTTGGAATAATGACAGGGCGGATATTTTTTGCTTCAATTAGCATGTTAGCTTACAACAAGCTGTGACTAGCTAAATAGTCAGTCTGATTATTGAAGAGAATTTTGTATATTTAAACTTACATGTTTTGAAAATACTGTATTCTAATCATTTTTGGCATATTTTATGGCGACAAGGTGGACATGTTAAATTTCCTTTAAGCTTAGGAAAGCAAGTAAGCAAACTCATATGAAGAAAATTTGTCAGAAAGAAAAAAGAAGAAAACAGTCACCAACTTACTCATCTCAGCCGCTGAAATTCCTGCCACTGAAGAGACAAAAAATGTGTTGTCCTGATGTCACTAAAGGGGATGACCTTTTCTTAAAGTGGCGGATTTGTCAATATGACAGTAAAAACTCCTCTTTTTTATTAAATAAAAATATAGTTTTTATATAGTTTCAGCCACGTGAAAACTTAACTTAAATTCCAGTGCTTTATCCAATATGTACTGCTGTTTCATCCTTGGTTTTGGTTTGTTTTATGTCAAAGTGCTTTATCGTGTGTTTTTCTGTCCTTTTTCAGAGAGTGCTGTCATGGAAATATGTTTTTTGTTTGTTTTAATGCATGAACGACGCACTTTACTTTCACTTAGAGTTTGTTCAAATTTCCAAAGAAACATGCTAATTGGTGGTTCAAAAGTCCAAAACCTAAGTTTATTAGTTAAACAGATGACAGTTTAAACCAATCTGTGCATGGGGTGGGACTAAGCGTCAACAATCGTTCCTGTTTGGCTCAGAGGAACGAAATGCATTGGTTTCTTTTGACGAATCAATGCGATCTAAATGTGATGACGTAATCACGTTCACTATGGAGCCTTTGAATATCCAAATGAGACAAAAGTGACACTGAAAAAAGTGGAGAATCTTAGCTTTACGGTTCTTTTTTTTTAAGCATTCAGATTGGATTAGTGGTTCAAAAGTTATTAAATATTTAAGAACAATAGTTATTTTTAGCCGCGGGCAGCTGTCTCAGTCTTTGAGGGTTAACTACCAATTTTCTCAGTACTACCAACCATACATACTTCAAACATTAATTTTGTAATTTCTGAATAATTATTTGTAGTGTTTTAAGAGACATTAATCTTAACTTTTTCTCATGTCAGGCAGGTCTTGTGACAGAATCTGAACCTGAGCGGCTCATACTTGCCCTGGAGCCTGAGGCTGCATCTGTTCACTGTATGCAACTACCGAAAGAGGGCTTCATAGCTGAGGAAATGAGTACAGATAGACTGAAACAGAGTCCTGGAACTCAGTACATGGTTGTGGATTGTGGAGGTAAACTCTTACCTTATAGAAATTTTCTTTTTGATTTTCTGTTCCGTCTTGCTGTTGTGATTTGAAATGGCATTTTTCAGTAACTGATTCTGTTCACCTGTTCAGTTAATAATGTAATTGGTTCTCCTCGTAATTTAAGCCCAGTGTTACCTGAGTGCATTCTTACCAGGACTTATTTAACTTACAACAATGGCAAACTATTGTTCACAGCAAAACTCATAACTTTATCAGGCCAAAGAAGATGCTTACAGAAAGGGGAGAATAGTCTTGTATGAACAGACCAATAACACACTGACAAATGAGATCAGTGGCAAAGATTAACTTTTTTGAAAAGCTGAGAAACCAGTTTTCTGCCAATAACTCTGCATCAGTGCAAAATGGACTGAAAGACATCAACTACAAGACACCATCCCTTAGCACTGGGGAGAATCAACAACAGGCAAACGAATTGAATGAGTTTTATTGCAGGTTTGAAATTCTGACCTGCTCTTCATGTATCCATTAACACCTCCAGCAATACCCCTCTCCAACCCTCCTGCACTTCAGATCAATGAAGATGATGTGCGTCTGGTCTTTAGGAAGCAGAAGAAATGGAAAGCACAAGGCCAAAATTGTGTTACACCAGTCCGTCTGAAAACCCAGAATTACAGGGCCAAATGACTACAGAACTGTGGCTTTAACATCTGTGGTCATGAAGTCTTTTAAAAGAAGACATCACTGGACTCCGTGCAGTTTGGTTACCAAGCAAACAGGTCTGTGGATGATGCAGTTACATGCTGCACTACATCCTTCAATATCTGGACAAACTTCTGTGAGGATTCTGTTTGTGGACTTCAGCTTGGCCTTCAACACTCATCCCAAAACTGTCCAAATTAACTGAGCTTTCTGTGCACACCTCCATCTGTAAGTGGATCACCAGATTCCTGACAGACAGGCAGCAGCTAGTAAAGCACCCATACGATCAGCACTGGCACCCCCCAGGGGTGTGTTCTCTCCCCACTGCTCTTCTCTCTATACACCAACAACTGCACCTCTAAAGACCCCTCTGTCAAGCTCCTGAAGTTCGCAGACGACACCACACTTATCAACCTCATCCAGGATGGTGACGAGTCTGCTTACAGACAAGAGGTTAAAGAGCTGGCTGTCTGGTGCAGTCACAACAACCTGGAGCTGAACACACTCAAAACGGTGGAGATGAGTGTGGACTTCAGGAGAAACCCTCCTGCACTCCCCCCACTCACCATCATTGAAAGCACTGTGGTTGCAGTAGAGACATTCAGATTCAGATTTATTTTACACTTTTTTACATTTCCTGGCATTTGTACATAACATTTATATCTATAACATTTATAAATAACATCTATTGTATTTTTGTTTTTAAATATTTATTGTATATTATTTTCTATTTACTTATCCTATTTTTATTCTTTTATTATCTGTGTCTTGTCTTCTGTCACCAAAACAAATTTCTCATATGTGTAAACATACCTGGCAATAAAGCTTTTTATCATTTCTGATTTAAGAAATGATTTAATTTTCTGATTTAATTTTAAATAAATCAATTCAATTACAAAAATGAAAATGAAAACCAGGTTAACAATTTCATTATATAAAACTATATGCAAAACATGTCAAAATTGAAAATGAAATGAAATTATTTAATTTTCATTTCAATTTACTTCTCTTGTATCAAGGAGAAACTTTACCTCTAGGTATGTGTCACACCCCTGTGGACTGTCTATATTGATTTATCCCTTCTGTGCCCTTATTTGGTCTTTCCTGTTCTGTTCCTTGTTAAGTCATTATTAGTTAATCACCCACACCTGTCTGTGTTCATTATCCTGTCTTCATAAGGTGTATTCAGTTCAGTGTTTGTAGTCGGATCTTAACGTTATGTTGGTGTGTGTTTCCCCTGCCCTACCTGTCTGGATGTACCATTTGTGGAGTTTATTAAAGACTTTTAATTATATTATGTCTTCGTTCGTCTCATTCCCACACAACCGTGACAGAATATCCAACCAAATTACAAATTAGAGACGAGTTTCCCCGCATTTTATTTTCGTTTTCACCAGTCTTTTTTTTTCTTTGGCCACATGAACCTCGCCTCAATCAACGTTGTCCCAAGGAGGGGTAACACCATTCTGAAAGGTTTTACCATCTTCATCTTCCAGAATGGCAGGGACCTGGAGGACTACATGGAGGAGTTCGTCGGCACCTGCCACCGTGCCAGTTGCGACGACATCTGCTTGATGGAGGGATTTAGGTGTGGACTGGACGATGACCTCCGCTTTGTCATGCCCCGCAGAGATCCCTGCTGGACCCTGCAAAGTTACATCAACTTCGCATTGTGGACGAACGGATCAACGTTCACATTGGGCAAAGCGGAGGAGGACAGCAAACTCGTTCAGCCACATCTCGCAGACGTCTTGCAGCACGACCCAGAGCCCAGCCAACCACCACCCCGACTCGCGGAGCCTGAGCCCAAGCCCACCGCGGACGGAGAGTCAGTGCCAAGAGCGACAGAGCCATCGCCAAGGGGAGCGACAGCGCAGAAGATCACTACGGAGCCTGAGCCAAGCCCGTCCGACTAGGTGCGAGAGCCGGCCACATGGCCTGCGACGGTGGATGTTCCAGTTGGGCGTGAAGGTGCTGAGGACAGCACCACCCACTGCACCGCTGAGGGTGAGCGATGTCTGGAACTGGGATATTTAGAAATGGAAAGATGGAACTTCCTGGAAAGATGGAACTTCCTGCCTGCCCTCAAAAATATGCCTGCCTGGATTTCCCACCCACCCACCCACCCTCCCTCTGTTATCTCCTCCTGTTGGCCCTGCTGCCTCAGTCTCACCACCGCTGTCTCCTGACAGCCCTGCTGCTCACCCTCAGTCCACCATCTGTGCGGTGGGTTCACTGCGGGTCTGCCAGTCTCCATCAGCGTCATGGCTGGAGGATCCCTCGTCTCCGCGTCCAGCCTCTGAGTCCTGGACTCCGCCTCAGCCCTTCAACCCAGAGGCTCCACCCCAGCTCTCAGTTCCCTCGTCTCCACCATCGCCCGTCGGTCCACCAGCTCCACCGGGCTCTATCGTCCCTGTCGGCTCCACCTTGGTCGGTCGTCGGCCCACCATCGCGTCAGGACTTCACTCCTTCGGCTGCGCCTCGTCATTCCGTCCCACCGGCTCCGTTGGGCTCCTCCCTCCCTCCAGCTCCGCCTCAGTCCTCTGTCCCTTCTGTCTGCTCCACTGCAGACCTCCGAATCTCCGCCTCCGCCTCGGTTGCCAGAGCCTTAGGCTCCGCCTTGGCCCTCCGGATCCTCGGTGTCACCCTGGATCATCGGCTCTCCGTCTCCACCTCCACCTGCTCCGCCTCCATTGGTCGGCCCCCTGGAGTCGTCAGCCCTTCCTTCACCATGGCTCCTCCCTCCGTCTGCTCCGCCGTGGGCCACCATCATGGCTGCGGCCTGGGTCTCGTCTGGCTCCTCCTGCTCTAGGTCCCTTCTGTCTCCTCCTTGGCTCCTCCCTCCGTCAGACCCACCCTGGACCCTTCTGTCTCCTCCCTGGCTCCTTCCTCCGTCGGACCCGCCCTGGATCCTTCTGTCACCTCCCTGGCTCCTCCCTCTGTCGTCACCACCCTGGACTTTGTCTGTTGTCCTCCTCCTGGGAGTCCGTCCTCCGCCTGAGCCTCCTCCTACACTGACCTTTTTGTTACCTTCCCATGTCCACTCCTTTATTTTTGTTTTTCTACGGCGCGAGGTCGTGTCTTCTGGGGGGGGGGGGTAATGTTACACTCCTGTGGACTGTCTATATTGGTTTATCCCTTCTGTGCTCTTATTTGGTCTTTCCTGTTCCGTTCCTTGTTAAGTCATTATTAGTTAATAACCCACACCTGTCTGTGTTCATTATCCTGTCTTTATAAGTTGTATTCAGTTCAGTGTTTGTCGTCGGATCTTAACGTTATGTTGGTGTGTGTTTCCCCTGCCCTACCTGTCTGGATGTACCATTTGTGGAGTTTAATTAAAGACTTTTCATTATATTACGTCTTCGTTCGTCTCATTCCCACACAACCGTGACAGTATGTGCCAAGCAGCAGAGCAGAAGCGAGCGCCATGCTAGAGACTCACTGGCCAAAGCTATGTTAATGAGAGAACACAGCACGTCCTTCAAAACAGTTGTTTTTGTTAAAGTCTGTGTAATCTACAAAGTGCAGTTTATAATATCATTAAACAGCATTAATGATAAATTATCAGCATGTCTTTCATACTTTTCCATGCATGGTATTTGTTGTAAAATGGTGGTTATAAAAATGGTAATCAATCTGTCAAAAAAACAATTACTAGACTTTTTTTTCATAAGGTGTGATGACTTATTAAACTAGCAGAAACTTAATAAAATTTCATTTAATTGTTAATAATTTCAATTGTAACACATCATCATAAAATTAATGGGTTTATGTTTTAACCCTCTGGGGTCTGAGGGTGTTTTGGGGCCCTGGAGAAGTTTTGACATGCCCTGACATTTGTGCTTTTTTCAGTATCTTAAAAACATATTAATGGCTACAGTCTGATTACATTGTAATCAGCACAAACTGGGCTACAATAATATGCAAGCAACATTAGTGTACATGGTTATGTTTTTGAGAGAACGACGTTTATGCGTTGTTAGTGAAAAACTACAATTTTTAAGTCACTGAAATAAGGCCATGAAACACATTCAGAACATTAGTTCACAAGAATTTTGAGAAATGTGATAGTCTAGAGTTTTTTCTACAAAATGATGTGAAAATCATCTCATTCACTCGTTTACAGAAAACAATATATGCGAGGAATATGCGAGGGAGTGACAATGGCCATGAATATTTAGTGATTCACACCTGAGAGACAAAAGGCCCTCCTCTAATGGCCCATCAGTGAGACTCTGACTGTCAGCTAGAAACAATGAGAGATTCAAAGAATGGAGTTTTAGACTATTTGTATTTTATTTACAACACAGTATCATCAAAACATACATACTGAAGGTCAAAAGCACATTATTGACTACACTGATCTAACCATAGAGACGTGAACAGACTTTGTGTCATTCCTGAAAACTGCTTTCTGAATTCTGTTCAACAAATGAAAAGTAAATTATACCTGATATTTAAGTGATTACTGCTTTTTTCAATGGATTAAGAAACATAACTCATCATCAGTAGTCCAGGAATTTTTTTTACAATAAAATATCAGTGTAGTTGAACATCTGATGTTGGTACAGCGCTCTTCATGTGGCATTCATCTGTGGTGCAGGTATCAGATCACTAGAAAAAAAAAAAAAAAAAAAAAAAAAATCTGTAAGCATGTTAATATCAGGAGCATCTGTAATATATACACATTTGTAGTCATAGACTCACACATGCTTTATACTATCTTAAAAAATGGCATTTTATATCTGAGAAACTAATTAAATTTAGCACGTTAAACATCTATTCATGAACAGAGTATTAATAATAAACTAATATCCTATTGTTATACGATAGATAAATAAATATGATTTTATAGTCATAAACACAAGCATGCTTTGTATGTATTATACATTTTATGTCTTGGAAACTAATTTATTATTGTTAAGCATGTCATAAACATCTATTCATGAACAGTATATGACAGTAGTTTTGTCTAAACAGTCTTAGACTCTATCATTCAGTGTTACAGTGTAAACACTATGGGGGTGGCTGTGGTGAATGCCTGACAATTACTTGTCGCGTCCTTTTTATTTTTAACATTAAAAACATCCTGGCATCATGAAACATTTCGATGCAATGAAATGATGAAACATACTTCATAGCGTTTCACTTGACTGCACATGTAGTCAGGAATTATAGTTTGGAAAAAATTTAACTACTATAATGTGTACAAGTTATGTCACAGTCACACAACAACTAATGTAAGTAGGCTAATAAAAGAAAGACTTACTCCATCAGTGGATCTGGCATCCTCGCTCCTTCGTCGCATCGCGTTCTTCCTCTGAGGGAAATACAAATCTTACTCCTCACAGCGCGTCTTCTTCCAGTAACAAGATGCTGAGATAAGCTGAGATAAACAATTTAGTCAAGTCTCGCTGCTTTGTTTACGTTGATGTGGGCGGTACGCCGCTTGCGCCTCCACGTGGTTGATTATAATATCAAAAGTGTAAGTACCTCATGGGCATGATCAAATTAAAAGTAATTAGGTCTGACGAGAAAGACTGGACATGGGGTTGGTTTCATACAGATTACTTTAACACATATTTGTTTTCGATAAGACTTACTTCATTTAAAAGACATATCAGGCTTTCTATAGATATTTCTTTCATGTCTCTGTGTTGAGTATTCGCTGAGTTTTAGTTCATTTTAGTGACGCATTTCTTGATGATCACAGAGAACAACGCAGCAGACTGCATACCCTGTTTGTTTGCTTTATTTCACAAAACCACAGTGTTGTTGTTATTATGAGTGTACACAAATAAAAGTAGATTCCTTACAGATTCGATTGATGTATTGCTCTTATCTGTACAATCAAAAATGACGGAGTAATTGAAGTTCTTTTTGGCGTTATCAGAAAAACTTTCACAAACCACACGGCGCGTTTTTCGATCCCAGAGGGTTAATGTAAGACATATTTCATGGAGGCGTCTATTTGAAGTGCATTCATCTGAAGAATAGGTTAGACACAGAAAACATCTAAGATGATTACTTAAAAAATTGTTGATGTTATTTAAAAGAATGAAAATGGCTGATTACATATTTGCACACTTCTTTCCAGATTAATTGTTCTTTAGCACATTTGGATATGTGTACTGTGTGTGCTGTTTTAACCCTTTAACGCGTACGATCACACGGGTGCCTTAGGCTATTAGAACATTCCGTACATCACGTGATCAACTGCTAAATTCAAATCTGCTTTGGCGCTTTGGCTTGCACAGAGCCAGATTGGACACGCTGAGCGCTTGTCATAATATCGCAACTACTTGGTGTTTTCAACCATACAATCCTTATTTTAGGTCCCAGACATTTAAATACACATAAGTACTAGCAAAACCATGCAGTTATAGTTTGCAAAATACACGCCGCTGTCTTTGGAAGCGGCAATAATGGTACTTACAAATGTAATCTGAAAACATGTTTTATTGATATCATATACACATTGAGTAGGTAACTATAAAGTTTACTCTGCTCTTCTCCCAGGACACCGGAGACTTAGTTTTTCGGGAGGAGAGGATGAATTTGCGTGTTGTAAATCCCACAGCTCAGATTCAGCGCAAACTAACATGGCAGTGCCCATCACCTGGCATAGATCAACTAACACGCTCATTATAAAAATGTTTAAGCTTCCAAATACATTTAATTGCACATTTATTGGAATTGGAATATCAGGTTTTTCATAATATAGTGAGCAAGTTTGTGAATATTAATAATAAAAAAGGATAAATTATATAAAAGTGATACAGCGCTATTGTGGTTGCGTTGTGTCACGTGACAAGCATGACGCATCGCCATGGAAACAATAAGGCGATACATTCTAAAATAACGGTCGCCTAAAAAATCTCACCCTGGGAGCTCAGCTAGAATATTTTAAACTCACGTATGAAAGGGTTAATAATCCTCTATTTCACTTTGGATCACCATTCTGTGTTGAAGTGTTGCTGCAGACAACAAAAAAAAACCCATTACAAGTTAAGTTATTAACGTAATTACGGGAGGTGTACGCCCATTTAATCTTTCAATCAATATCCAGTATAAATACAGCGGGACTTACCATTTCTGTTGTCAGTTCTTTCAGCATTTGGCCTGCCCAATCCTGCATAATGACCGACCTCCAGGAAATCGAATCATTCCCCTCTGACAACAAACTCTCAAATCCAGAAACCTCTACTCCGAATAGATCATCCCAGGGCTCCCCAGCTACTACCCGCAACGCGTCTCGTCATTCATTACCATCTTCTTCAACTTCAAGCCCTTCTGTCCCACCTGTTGAGAAATAGTCCGTCAATGCTCTCAGGCAAGCCCTGTCCAATGACGGCATTTGTTTGTCGTGAAATTCAAAAGCATGAAGTTCTTCACAATCTGCTCATGCGCTCTCGCCAAAATGCTCTGCCCTGCTCTACCCCAAAGAAGTGTCGAAATCATCCACCACACAAGCTATAAGGTTTGCCTCAATTTCTTTTTGCCCCATGCTGGTGAGCCTTTTACCCCGTGATTGAGAAACATGAAATATCTAGGTTACTCTCATAACCCTCGTTCCCTGAAGGAGGGAACACAGGGAACGACTGACGACTGACGTCTATGGGGCCCTGCTTTGGGGCCCCATCACCTCTGAGCTTAAGAAGAAAAGGCCAATGAACATTGGAGAGTGGAATTTGCATGCCAAGCCACTCCCCCGTACATATGGGTATGTAAGATGGCGGTTCACACAGGAGGAACAACTGGGAGAAATTGCACGGATCTATGAGGTAAATGACCTGATATTACCCAACGCACAGGAGGAAACGGGTTCTACGCAGATTGTAGAATCTAGCAAAGGTGTTAAGTGTCGTCCAGCCCGCAGCTCTACTAATATCTGCAAGAAAGCTGCAGTGCGCCAACTCCCAGGAGGAGGCAACACTCCTTTTGGTGGAGTGAGCCCAACTTCTAGGGAGCACGGCTTACCTTGGCACTGGTACGCCAAGGTGATGGCATCTAACGCCCAATGGACCAGCTTCTGTTTGGAGACAGCATTCTCCTTCTTCTGACCCCCATTGCAGGCAAAGAGCTGTTCGGAGCCTCCTCCAGGGTCAGCGCTTGCAGGCTCACCGCCTGACCTCAAAAAGGAGTGGTGGGAACCTTGAGCACATAATGGGCCAGGGTCTCAAGATCACGTGAGAATCAGCCAGACCATCACGTGAGAATCAGCCAGACCATCATGTGAGAATCAGCACGATTCATTGATTGAGAATGCATGCAGGTCCCCCATCCTCTTGACAGAGCTGAGCGTGATCAGGAGAGAAGTCTTAAGGGACCTATTTTAGCTCAACTGAATCAAGCGACTCGAAGGGATCTCTGCGAAGGCCCGAGAGAACCACGGAGAGATCCCAAGAGGGACTGAGGTGCAAATCTGTGAGGAATCGATCTCCTCGCAGCTCTCAGGAACCTGATGATGGGTGATGCTTCCCCAGGGATGAATCATCCCCTGCTTCATGGTGAGCCACGATGGTAGCGGCATACCTTCAAGGGGACCTCTAAGGGTCGTCAAAGAGCAACACCATTTCAATGAATAAACCCCTCCTCAGCGTGTAAACCTACCTCGTAGAGGGGGCTCAAGCTTGAGTGATCGAAAGTATCACGGCCTACAAAGGCTAAAGAGGTCAACACGTCCCGCCCCGAAGCCGACAGGGGTTCCAAGATCGGGTTGTGTGTGCCAGATCGTGCCCATCCTCTGAGGAAGGGGGCCCTTCCTCATGGGAATTCTCCAGGAAGGGGTTTCTGTTGTGAGAAGCATGAGGTCAGTAAACCAGATTCGAGGTGGGCTAAGCGGGGAAACCAACAGGACTTGCTCCTCATCCTCCCTGAGCGTAAGCCGTGGGGCCAGCGCAACCGTGCCAAGGGAAACCTCGATCAGCAGTAGGAGGACTTCTGGGATGGAGTCTGTTTTCTCCGTGGCAAGGTGAGCTATTGTGAGTGCACAAATGGCTGCACAATGAGCTTTGTCGGAAAATGAATGGCACGCAGCAATTAGAGCCGTGAAAGACTCCACAGAGGGAGATGGTGGATGAGTTGCGACATGCAACGAGAGCGTACAGTGTTTGAGGATAAGCTGCTGTCGCTATGTTGTCCGTAGAAACAAGTACATGCTAGCCCTGCAGCAACAGTCGAAACCAGCGCAGAGCAAGCCGCACAGAAGCAACTTGAGGCAAGATGTGCCACTACAGTTGAGGTCCCTTCCGGGAGTCTGAGGCTGTATGCCCGATACAAGTGGCACCCCAGCTGTCTTGAGGCAACTAGGATTTCACAAGCCTCGACACCTGCCCTAAGGGCATTTCTGCCCATAAAACACAAGGTCTTTAACAAACTCGGGGTAACAACCCAGAGAGTGCCAGGGTGCCAGCCATCTCAGGATCCAACCAAACAGGCAGTGCAAAAGCGGTTTCATATGTGACAGGCCGAGCAGCTTAAGTGCGGCTACGTTCAACATGTCTAAGAGCCTCTAAAATAGTCTGAGGGTTCTAAGAAAGTTTGAGGGGCTGCACGCACTGCCATGCTGACTCAATCAGACTGACAGTAAGTCTCAAAATTAACTCGGCCAGAGGGAAAGCATGAGTGCCCAGCGAACTGAATCGCATGGCCAAGTCGGACCGTCTGGAAGCCAGCAAGACGGACTGGAAGCATAAACCACGCCCACAACCACTGCACAAGCGAGATCAACAGAGCAGAACCGATGTACCCGATCCTGTATCTCCAGGTAGTCCATCTCAGTGATGCCTCAAGAAATGTTATTAATTAAATTTACTAATATAAAACAATAGTTTTAAAATACAGAAACTAAATTATTTTATTCTGAAAGTATTGAAGGAGATCCCATAATAATTGAATATAGATTTACAGTAGTAACAACAAATTATATTTTATTATATGACATGATTAATAGCATGTTTTTAAATATGATGGTTTCTTTCTAAACATGGTGATTATCTCTAAGATGGACACACAGCATATAATATATATTTACCATCTGAATCTAACCATATCATGTCAACAAATGGAAATTAATTATCATTTTAATTATTTTGCCTTTTAGCCCCAACAGCAGGGACACTTTTTACCCCAAATACCATACTTCTACATATTCTTCCATTATTTACAAACTGCTGTTTTAAAGTGTTCCTATTATGCCATTTTAAAGGTTGCTAATATTGTTTTATGAGACTCCTAAAACAGGTTTACATGTATCCAAGGTCAAAAAACACTTTAGTTTTCTCCAAAAATAGATTTAATTTGACCTAATTTCTAAATGATTCGCAAACGACTCGTGCAAAGCAGTTTGAAGAATCAGTCTCTCTACACTCCTCCTTTCCATGAGCCCTCACTGCTGTGATTGGTCAGATGGTGCAGTCCTTTATGATTGGTTTACCGCGTACAGCGGGTGTCGGAAAATGATACGCCCATTGCCATAACTGAATGACAGCCCTGGAGACTTGTCAATACATAGAAATGATGGCATCGATTTTACCTTATCAATTCGAGCCGAAGTTTGAAGTGGCTGATCGACAAGTTAGCATGGACTACCGTGGAAAGTGCTAAGCAATTTGCTTATGTAAGCGAACTGTGCACACTTCTATGTTGTAAACGTCACCATTGTATAATGCATTAAGCGGCTTTCACACCGAATGCGGAAAGCGATGTGCTGGCCGCTGGGTTCAGTTCAGCCCTTCAGAGCGCAGTGGCAAAAGTTCAACTCATTTTAACTCAGAAACAAGAAACAAGCCGTCCTCGCCGTGCCATGCACTGTCGGCTTCACAACTTTGCAGATAGTTTATGTTCACATACAGCTACATGACACACTGCATGAAAGGTCATATTTGAAAAGGCATAGCAGGAGCACTTTAATCATCTTAACCTTTTAACTGTCACCCACCCCCTCAGATGGACGCCTAAGTTCACTTCACTATATTACAATTAAATCCTAATCTAATTATGACAAACTATATATTGTTGAAAAGGTCCAAGACTCCTAAATATATATTGCACTACTGTTTTTTGTTACAAATTATGTAGAAACAGTAATAGATTAATTTATGACAAGAGTGCACCTCAAAAATCTACATCATAACAGGAGTTCTGACCTTAGTCACCAAAAGACAATTTTCGCTGCCTTTTTCCCTATCATGTTTCAGAAATTATCATAAATTATATACCAATTGAAAGTTTAAAACCTCAAAATTCATCCTTTGAAACCCATTTAAAAATCTGATATTGCATTACCATTGAAATGGTACTTCAAATTCATGTTGGAAAATGTATTTGTTCATGAATTATAACAATTTAAGTTTGGATAGTGCACATTCACATCTATGTTCAAAAATGGGGGTGACAGTTAAAGAGCCAAACAAAATCAGAAGACTTTTGTCTGAAGATATATTCAAGAATTTTAGTGATTCTCATTTGCTACTTAAATCTACAACATTTTTAAAAACATCATATTACATCAAGTTAGCACAGAATTGACTTTGCGCTGCTACAGGCGATTGCGTCAAGGATTAGACAAATTTGCATGTGTATCTTAAAAAGCGGATGTTTTGGAAAGTGCTATGCCATGTTTTTCTTCCATCTAGTGGTTTAGAGGAAAGTAATATCAAAGGTAACTTTTACCCCATCGTACCCTACTAATAATTTATCATTAATGCTATAACACAGACTGTTTTGAAGAACGTGCTGTATTCTCTCATTTACACTGCTTTGACCAGCGGGTGTCGCAAGCGTCCCGCTCCCTTCTACTCCGCTGCTTCAGCATCCAAAGTGATAATAGAAGTTTCTTATTCATACGAGAGAAGTAAGTGATTGTGATGGTAACGCTTCTCATTCTTATGAGATATTAAATTGTTAATATGAGAACGTTTCTCATTATTATGACTTACAGAATCATATTTTTCACTTAACTGTGGTGGGAATAGGCCTTTGTACATATGCCCTCAGACACTCTGTCACTTGAACAAGAATCCCCGCTCACTGATTAACATCGAATTTGCATAAAAATTGACTTTAAAAAAATTAAAACAAAAATGGAAACTGAAATAAAACAGACAATGAAATGAAAACTAAACTAAACTATATTTTAATTTGTGTCACTATTATTGTGTGAGCATTAATAAAAAGCTTTGGAAAAACCGAATTTTCACTTTCTTTTCCAGGTTTGCCTTTTCATCTATCAAATGTTGGCAGTCTTGCCTCAAGATTGCAGTGAAAATGAAATGTCAAATCACCAACTACATTTATTTTTCAATTTGTCAGGGACACTGCATTGTCACAGTAAAAATGAATGATTTAATTTCATTTTAAATTTTCGCACGTCTTTTGCATATAGTTTCCTATAATGAATTTGTTAACCTGTTTTTGATTTTTATAAATTTATTTAACACTAGAACCACCAGGGGTCACTGTATACCTAAAACCGCCAACGGGTAAATTTTACCCACGCACATGACTACTGTTTTGATATGGCTAAAGAACATATTATTTCACTGTATTATGCCACCGTCTTCACAAAGAAGTGTCTAGAGTCATGAAATGATTATGTCTAGTCATCAACTATATTTTTGTCCTGTTGTTTTATGTTCAAGGCTTTTTATGGAAGCTACACTAATCACTTTTAAAAATGGTCAATATAAGCTAAACAAGCCTGCACTGACAACGAGAATTAGATGGAAGTAAATACATATTTGGGTGGTGTAATATTATAATACAATGTCATTACTCAATATATTAAGATAACCCATGTTATTTAAATTACTAAAACAGCCTATAGACCAGGGCTATTCAATTACAAATTCAGTTGGGCCAGATTGTCAAACCAAGAAGGTTAGCTGGGCCAGTCATTTTAGCGGCAAAGCAGCTCGTAATGACAAATTTTAAAACCAACACAAACAAATTTATTGAAAAACATAAGGTTTATTCGTTGTTTCTCTTTTAACTTTGGTCAGTTTGCAGAGCAAAAGGTGCATACAAAAAGAGCTGAATTAACAGAATCTGAGGTAGCCCCTATTTTTTCCACTTACAAAAGAAAAAAAAACGACCTAGGCTACATATCTGACCTATCTGATCACAAAGTGCATAAAACAAAATAGTGCACAGTAGTAGACTATTAGAAATAACATTGTTTCCTTTTAAAACAAAATAAACAACTTGCACACATTTGACCCAGGAACATCTCAAAGTGCATAAAATGAAAAGTGCACAGTATTCACAACTATAACAACACTGAGGGAACATATTTTAAATCACCATGTGTGATTAGGCATGCCTCTGTTACGCATCCCACATTATATTGATGTATTGTAGGCTACAGTTACCCTGCTGACTTAGTGGGAGAAGTGACATTTTTTGTTTTGAACGAGAGCAGTGACTTTAGGCTCGTAAGTTGTCAATGCAATTCGAAGGCATTGGTGGAGAGTATGGTCAGTCAGGGAGCAACGAGAGTTGCTTTTTATGGAGTTCATGTGTGGAAAAACTTGACTCACATGTATATGTTGATCCAAACATACTGAGCATGACGATCGCTACTTTCTTAATGTTAGGGAACTGATGTGCGTTGACATCAGTCCAAAACATTGCAGGCCCGTTAGTGGAAAGCTCCTGTGCCATGGTTACAGATGACTGCATGTCAACAAGTTCGAGTGTGAATTTCCCCTCATCAATGGAAGGGACCAGTTTCTTAGCTCTGGCAGATAAGTCCCCTTCTATTGCAACAGTGAACGGGTCTCTGACAAAAACGGCCAACTCTGTGGGCAGATCAAGTCCATCCAATCGACCAGCAAAGTTATTTTTCAACATCGCAATGAAATCTGTCATCACATCCGTGATTTGTGCGGGGGATGAGATGCATTTGCGGAGTGTCGGAAAATGCAGCATTCGGCCTGTGCTCAAATCATTTGCGAAAAGGTCCAGTTTAACTTGGAATGCACGCATCTGTCCCACAAGGTCGATGACAGTTTTGTCTCTGCCTTGTAGTCCCAAATTGAGATCGTTCACTTGTTTGAGTATGTCGCTCAGAAAGCAGGCATCGGCCATGAAGTTGTCGTCCAGTATGCGACTCAAGTGCGTTTCTGCCTTTTTTTGCTTGCTGCCGCGGAGGAAAGTTATGATCTCTTCTCTGAGACCGCAGAAACGCTCCAGTGCTTTGCCTTTGGACAGCCACCTCACGTCATTATGCAAAAGAAGGTCGTGGTGCTCAGCAGACATTTCTGACAGCAGCATGCGGAATAAGCGGTGTTGGAGGCTTGATGTGGAGCGAATAAAATTAATTATAGCCATAACGCTGTCCATTGTCGTTTTGAGCGCCCCGCTTAGTTTTGCGCACAACACCGCCTGATGCACAATGCAGTGTAAGGAGATCAACTGAGGTGCAACAGCGGACCAACGTGCTGCCAAACCATTCACTTTCCCTGTCATGGACGGAGCCCCATCTGTCACAAGCATGCACACACGCTTCATATCCAGGCCACTATCTTTAAAAAAGGCGGAAATTTTCCCAATTTTACGCCAGTTGTGTGTCCTTCTAACAGCAGTAGGCCGAGCAGCTCCTCTCGGAAGCATTTGCCATCAAAAAAACGGACATATATGCACAACTGAGCAGTATCAGTTTTGTTTGTGGACTCATCTACTGCTATAGACATAGTATCAGCTTTCATCAGGTCTCCTAACAGCGTTTCATACACATCTGCAGCAAGAATTTCAACCCTACGAATGTTTGAAGTATCTGACAGGGGTACGTTTTTTATAGCAGATACCACGCTCATTTTAATTTAATCGTCATTTATCACCTCATCCACGACAGCCAGCATACAGTCCTTCACGGTTTCAGAGTCTGTGAATGGCCTTTTCTTTTTTGCCAGTATCCAGGAAACACGAAGGGATGCTGCAGTAGCTCTCTCTTGGGCTGTGAATGACCGCACCATGGTAGTACTGCTCCGGTTGTAAGATGCAATCAAACTCTGCACTTTTGCAGCCCTCTCTTGAGATCCCTCTGGAAAATTGGTGCGAAAAGTGTGGTGTTTCTCAACGTGATGCCTCCGCACATTGTAATCTTTAAGTACTCCAACGCACTCATTACAAATTAAACACATCGGTTTGGCGTTTGGATGTGGCGGTAAAATAAACAAGTATTTGTCAGTCCAGGCAGGGCAATTTTACGTTTCAGTGTTGAGAAAGACATATTGATAGTAATCTAAGCTACTACCGGCACGCTCTGCATTGTTTGCGTGTTGCAGGCTACGTAATTTACGTAGGAATGCGCGTTTTTGGCGGGACCATAGACATAATAAATACTTTATATTTATATTAATATACTATATATTTATATTAATATAATATATATATTTATATATATTTATATTAAATTATATTAAATAACAATTTATGAATAATATATATTAATTTATTATCTATGGGCGGAACCACGGGCTGGGCCACTCGGAGGTTGATTCTGGGCCGCATGTGGTCCGCGGGCCGCCAATTGAATAGCCCTGCTATAGACAATAACAAAAAATATAATTTACCACACAAGGATGATGCGATGACAAATTCAAGCACACAGCTTTACCTAATTAATTTGTTTAGTTGTATAATTTATAATTTGAATAAGAGAACAACACCAATAAACTTTGGGTAATCAAAAAATGGTTTTATTCATTACATTGTAGATCATTTATTTATTTTATTTTATTTTTTCCCAGGAAACGGGCTAGACTAGACTAGGGTAAATAGCAACACAGTAGCAAACAATAAATGATAGAAATGGCAAAACAAAAATTAACCCTTAAAAGCATGACTGTTTCACCAATTACTATTACATATTCGGGTCTTTAGCGACCCGGACCTGTATATCCAGCACGGATGGATCTCTAACTGCTGCAATAGCAGTTCTAAAGTGTTACTGGTGGTTCAGGTGTGTCTAATTGGGGTTGGAGCTAAACTCTGCAGGACACCGGCCGTCCAGGACTGAGTTTGGGCACCCCTGGTGTACCAGCAAAGTGCAACGCCATAATTGCCTCCCTGGTAGTTGGCATTCTGTGCCATCAACTTCCCACTGAGCACCAGCCCTTTGTAAATGAATGTGAGTATCATTCCACACTTGACTGCTCCTGTGAAACCAATGAACGACTGCTAGGAGGTCCAAGCATTCCTTAGTTAAATATGTTGCCATTGGTGGACTTGCATTGGCATGTTCAAATCTTACTTTTCTGACTGCAATCAATTTGTAGGAGTAAATTTAAGAGGTATTATTATAAGTTCAGTATGCAATACTGCAAGGCTCAGCAGCATTGCTTTTCACCCTGTATATACTATCCCTGGGAGATATTAGAAAACATGAAATCCATTTTTGCTGTTATGCTGATGATACTCAGCTCTATATTTCCCTGAAGCCCAACAATACATAAAAACGATCAGAACACATAGTTTATATAAAAAAAAACTGGACGACTGATAACTTCCTTCCAACAATGGAACTCCCCGAAGTGTTACAAGAGTTTGAGGTGGAGGGACAACATGGCCAGGAAGCCAAGAAGTGACCCAACTCAGGTGCCCAAACTTGGTCCTGGAGGGCTGGTGTTTTGCAGAGTTTCGTTCTAGCTTCTCTTAACTTGCCGGGAAGTTTCTAGAATGCGTAGTAAGAGCTTGATTAGCTGGTTCACCCCTGCTATAAATATTCAAATATGTCCAAGAATTGAGACTTAAATGATTCAAGAGAGGAATGAAGTGATCCCATGTGATGGTGGTCCATTTCAGCGCTCCGCCTGATAACAACAGGGAGACGATAAAGACCATTTTGATCATTTTTTTGATAAAAGACCATTTTTTAGAGTGCCGTCATACTTTTATGAGAGAGTGAGTTGTGAGTTTACCATAAGGGGAATAGCGTGGGATTTCCTGTAATGGGCGATTGGCTGGATCCTGTCTCAGTAGTTACTGATTTGTGTGAATGTATTTGCAATGTTGTTTATTGGGCAAGACAAAAGCAGGGAAAACAAACAGGCAGAGGTCAGTGGAGGGAACTGAATGTTAGATTTTTTGCAACTGCTGCCTTGTGTTGTGGAAGAAATCTCTGCATATAGAGACTTTGGGCCTTCTCGATGCTTTATGGTAACATCACTTGTTTATGACTACAAAAAATCATGTTTTATAGTGATGAGAGGCACACATGCTTTATATATATTATCATACAGTACAAAAACCATATTTCATATTGTCTAAATTTTAACAGTATTGTATTCACAAACACATTATTTGACAGTGAACACTAGTCTTAAATCGTATGTGTCTTATGTCTAATCTTATACTAACTAACAATAAACAAAATCATAGTAGAATTTCTAGTATCAGGTTGCTTAGCAATAACTAAATGTTGTGTAAATGTGGGTTGTTGTGTTAAAGTTTTAGGAACAATCTATTTTTACATCTTAGTTTTGATAGACGTGTATTGTACATGAAAAACAATGCATAAAAGTGATGACTAATAAAAAAAACTTGAAATATTTTGCAGGTGGTACTATTGATATAACAGTACATGAGGTGGTGGAGGAAGGCCATCTGAAGGAGCTGCGTGCTGCATCAGGAAATGACATGGGTGGACAGAGAGTAGATGAGAATGTCATCTCATTTCTAAAAGATATATTCTCTGAGAAAATACTTGATAAATTTGAGCAAGAACACCCCGCTGAACATCTCAAATTGAAGTCTGAGATTGCTTGTTTAAAAACTTTTGACGCAGATGTGATGATTTGGTGCCCATTAAACTTGAAAGAAATTGCCAGTCAAAGACAGAGCATGGAAAGTTACTTTGAAGGTGTTCGTGGGATAAAATGGGAAGATGGTTCAATCATGATTGAACAACAACAATTGAGAAGGTTTTTCGAAAGCAGTCTCAGGGCGATGGAATCCAACATTAAACAGATTTTGAAAAACACAGAGCTGAACATTGAGTACATGCTATTAGTTGGAGGATATTCTCAAAGTCCAATTCTGGTACAATTTATGCAAAAGCACTTTGGCTCTAGACACAAAATTCTTTGCCCTGATGCACCCCAGTCAGCAATATTAAAGGGTGCAATCACATATGGCAAGAGTCCTACAGTGGTGAAATCGCGTATCAGTACTCTAACATATGGGTTTGGTACATGTGTACCCTTTAATGAGTCAATTCACAAAGGCAAGAGTAAATATGTGAACAATCTAGGAAAGGAGTACTGCGATGTTATCTTTGAAAAGCTAGTTAGCAAAGGAGAGTCAGTCCTCTGCAATGAGCTTAGAGTATTCACCCGAATTCCAGTAAACACTAAACAAACAACAATGAGTTTTGGATTTTACAGTACTAAAAGACTAAATGTCATGTATGTGGATGAGTGGGAGGTGGAGCAGATTGGATCTCTCACAGTTGGTATGCCAAATACTAACAAAGACATGAGTCGTGAGGTCAGGTTAGAAGTAGAGTTTGGCTCTACTGAAATGAAGGCAACTGCAACTGATTTGGAATCAGCTGAAACTACATCAGTTCAACTTGACTTCATGAGCAAGTAGCTTTATATCTCTTGACTAAAGGCAAGTCAACGCATATCCATTACTCCTCGCAACTCCACAATAATCATACTTACTAAAAATCTTGCGATTTCATGTCCATTGGAAATTATATTGAAGGGGTGCATTTACAAATCCCTTTTCTTTTTTTATTATGGAATATGGAGTATGGAAGTAATCATAGGTTTCTTTAAAATCAGTGTATCTATTCTGTATCCATTTACTTATGTTTACTTATTTTATAATCATTCATTTAATCATTAGATAATTAAATGTTATATTTTTTGGAAAGAGAGCTGCAAGTTTGAATTTTGTTCATATTAATTTTATTATGAAATTCATTTTATCATTTGAATATAAAATGTTTATGAGACATGCAAAGACATCTGTACCTACCATGTATACCTTGTATCAATTGATGAATATGCATATCTACTGTGTAATTCTTCTAGAGTTTGTAGCACCATTAATTGTTATATCTGTAACCAGTAGTGCTTGTATTGCAATAGCTACTTTTACACAATATTAACACTTAATTAACACAATAACCAGACAGACAAAGTAAGTGACCAAGTTTGTTTTTACTTTGCAGAGAAATTTAAATGATTGTTAATATGAAATCATATAACAGCAAAACAATAAAATGAAGTAACTGACAATGAGGTTTTTTTCCCCCTGTTGCCTAATAAGAATTGATTTTTTTAACACCTTAGTAGTGATTTGGCTTTTAATTGTACTATGTTTGTTTATATTTTTAACCTCTGTTAAGTTTTTGGAGCTTTGAAATTTGTCCCATGATTACTCACCCTCAAGTCATCCTAGGTGTAAATTCTAGCAGAAGCTAGAGATTCTGGTTTATAATAGTTTTGAATAGGATATTTTTCTTACAAAAACATGTTGATTCACTTTTGGAGGCCTTTATTAACCCCCTGGAGCCATGTGGAGCATTTATGATGAATTATACACTTTCATTTAACTAGTAAAACTCATTCACTGCCATTATAAATCTTGGAAGAACCAAGACATATTTTTATTTAACTCCGATTGTATTTGTCTGAAAGAAGAAAGTCATATACACCTAGGATGGTTTAAGCTTGAGTAAATCATGGGGCTAATATTAATTTTTAGGTGAACTATATGCTTAACCTACAACATAAAATACAGTTGTAACAATCAGATTACTTCAAACGAATAGCAATTTAACTGTTTGAAAAAAAAAAATACTGTAGGCAAATCGTTCACAGTCCATGAAACGTGTGTGTGTGTTTAGTGATTATATCATATTTGTAGAATGTGCATTTTACAGTGTGGATCATGGAGGAGAGTTAAGGATTGTGGCAGGACGACACAAATGTACATCTAACACACACACACACACACACACACACACACATACCTTTAGTGAATGTTGTGTTGTAAATATTCTCTCTAGCATTCAGATTTCTGTGATCTCACACTGGATCGAAACACAGCAAACAATAAACTCATTCTGTCTGAGGTAAACAGAAAGGTGACCTGTGTGACAGAGCAGTCATTCGTATTCTGATCATGCAGAGAGATTCGATGTGCATCAAATTCTATGTAGAGAAAGTCTGACCGGACGCAGTTACTGCCCACATAACAAATTTTATCTGGCCCAGCTCTGGCCCACACAACCCACTTTTGCTTGGCCCACATACCTAAATGAATTACGGTCTTAGTGTGGACCAGGTCTGGTTTCCAGACAAGGGCCACACATCGGCCATAACTGGCCCAAGTCTCAGCCAAGTTCTGAGCCACACCTGAGCCTGATCCACAGGTGAACTAAACCTAGCAGCCAAAATATGGGCCATGACCGATCCATATCTCAGCCACCCGTATGACCATAGCTGGCCCTTTTCTGGTCCTATATGCTGGACCAGATGTCAGCCTCAACAAAACCATAACCAAGCCACTTGATACACACCCCTCCCAGATGAATAGTCAAAACAATGACAGTATTCTGAACAAGTATTTATTTAAGCATGTTTAACATCAAAGCATTGACAGTTGTACAAACAACTCTCTAAAATGGCACTCTCCTGTCAGTTCTGCAATAAAAATAAAAAAAATAAAACAAGTAGAAGTTCAGTGCCATGTTTTTATTCATGAAGTTTCACTTTAAATGTAACACTTGATTATCCATGTTTCTGGTCATCAAGTTTCATGTTTTGCCTAACACTTGAACATCCATGTTTATGGTCAGAAACAAGATTTACTCTGTACCTATAACAGTTGAATATCCATGTTAATGGTCATTAACAAGTTTCACACTTTGTATAACACTTGGACATCCATGTTTCTGGTCAGGAACAAGATGTACTCAACGTATAACGCCTGAACGTCCATGTTTCTGTTCAGGAACAATATTTACTCAGCATATAACTTGAACATCCATGTTTATGGTCATTAACAAGTTTTACACTTTACATAACACTTGAATGTCGGCTTCCGGTCTGCGTCTTTTCCAAAATGGCGGCATAATTCATTAGCTCCGTAAATTTGCACGAATTCGGTGCCCCAGAGTGAGATATTAACAAATTTTTAAGTGCTGACAAAGTTATGGATGGGGCAACTATGGAGAAAAGGGGAAGACCAAGAAAAAACGCTACAAAAGACGATGAAAACAACCCAAACGTACACGAACAGAATACCGCGAGCGGTGACGGAGCCCTTGAGGGAGAACAAATTAGCCTGGCAAAGATTCTCAACGAGATTAAGGACTTTCGACAGGACAGCCACAAACAACTCCAGGATATAAAAGAAGAATTGAATAAGTCTAATAAAAGAATCGAAGAGGCTGAAAATAGAATAGATGAAGCTGAGACCCGAATCCAAAACACGGAAGAAGTGCTGGAAGAGATGATACGGCTAACTGAACAATTTGAAGCTAGGCTAAATGACCAAGAGGGCCGAGCCAGACGGTCAAACATCAGGATTTATGGCGTACCTGAAAAAGCGGAGGCAAACTCTTCCGACTTCATTTCTTTCCTGGAAGATTTACTTAAATCGACTCTGGATCTGAACCCGCCGGTGGACCTCCAGATTGAACGGGCTCACAGAGCGCTCACGCCTACTCCATCAGCCGAAGCCAAACCACGCTCGATAATCGCCAAGTTTCTCAACTACAGAACGAAAGAATTGGTTATCAAAACGGCCTGGGAGAAGAAAGTGGTCGAATGGAAAGGTAACAGGATTTTTTTCGATCATGACTAAGCCCCCGATGTGCTGTGGAAACGGAGGAAATATCAAGATGCAAAAAGGATGCTGAGGGAACACGACATCAGATTTCAAACGCGATTCCCGGCCAGGTTAAGGGTGTTCTACACTGAAGGCACGGTTATCTACAACTCCGCGGCGGAGGCAGCGACCGATATGGTGAAAAGAGGTCTCCCGGTGACCGTACTCAGCACACCTCCCTTACAAAAATGTCCAGTGGTAATCCTGTGGTACTGCAACAGTACAACATAAATTTACCACACAACAAATGAGCATAGCTAAATATGACAGGATTACCACAGCACTTTCTGTTGTACAGTATCACAAGAATTTACCATTAAATGCCATATGTGGTTTTTCTGTTGTTCTTTTGTGGTAATACCAACACAAGCTAAATATGACAGGATTACCATAGCACTTTTCTGCTGTACAGTATCACAAGAATTTACCATTAGATGGCATATGTGGTTTTTCTGTTTTTTGTTTTTTTGTTTGTTTGTTTTGTATGGTAATACCAAAGTATTGAAGCAGAGATAATTATGATCGGATTACTACAGCACTTTTTGTTGTACACTATCACAGGAATATCCTATAGTTCTTTATCTTCTTGGGCTCATTTATAAAATGCTTATAACATGTGTACACCTCTCTTCCAGCTGTAAAATCTGTAAATTGCAAGTGATTATGAAAATGTGTGCAGCTAAATGGTTTCATATTACCACCTTAGAACGACATAATATCATTAACATATAGAATAGCACCAGTCAACGTCAAAATAATTTACTTTTGAATAGCAAGCGGCAAGAATGGCTTAAATTTCCAAAAACCTGCTGCACTCAATAATCAAGTGCATACATCTGTTTTCATGTTAAAGACCATTTTTAAAAAAAAAAAAAAAAAAATGTTGCTGTGGACTTTAGTGTACACACATTGTAAGATCAAATCTGTGCATGTACACACTTTATATATACTTTCAGACAGAATAACACCGCGGATATCGCATTTTGCGTAAGATTAAAAATGGCCTTTTCAATACCGACCAGATACAATACTGATTTTGGCAGAAACTCAAAAAAAAAAAAAAAAAAGTCGTTTATGGCGTTTTGGAAGCAAACTCTTCATATATTACTCGATGACACTTCAAAGCAGCAGGTGGCGGTAACGAGCTTCACGCGCTGGTTTACCAAACATGCGCCAAAACTAACGCCAAAGGAGAAGACCCTGCGTGCAGTGTTGCCAGATTGGGCGGGTTGTTGCCCAATTGGGCTTCCTTTGATCGGCTTGGACCGGAGAATAACGCATCGGGGGGTAGACAAAATTTGGGCTGCTTTAAAACAATTAAAAGCCGCCCAATCAGCTGCTTTTTTCTTCGCTTTTATCTTTAGTCATGTTATTTTAATATGTTCGAGCTCAAAGTATCACAGTAAAAAAATGTGTAGTGCAGTCATCAACATCATTTAACAGAGACCTGTCAATCAATTTACCATATTTTATGTTGGTGAGATGTGATGACTCGTGAGTGACGGGGTTTTGGCGCTATAAAGGGCAAGATTTTGAATGTGCAGCTGTATATTCATTCATTCATTTTATTTGAGTGATTGCGATGGCAAAGTGGCCTAAATATGAGTTACATGATAAAAAGTTTTAGAGTGACTTAAATCTCACAACGTGGATTACACGTAGTGAGAGATGAATAGAAGATTTCTAAGTATAATTGTAACTGAAATAAGAGAACAGTTGAATGATTTAATAAAAATCAAAACTGAATATGGGGACTATACGATGCTGTCCTGCATCAGAACATCTTTTAAACAGTCCAGACTACTCTGGTATACTTGGCATTGACAGCTGCTGGACTTGAACAGTTTTAACTGTGCAAAGTTCTGCATGATGTTCTAAAATGTGTACTTTATGAAATACGTGCTGTAGTTCTGTCTGAAGATAAAGCACAAGACAACGGTAAGCACATTATTGTTGTTAATTGTTGTTATTATTATTCAAATATTTCTGGGCATTTTAAGCATATTTTCTGACTCCCTTTAATGCATTTGCCCTGTTTTGATCCATATTCCTGTGAAACTGATTTATCTTTATTTTATTTTGTCATCTTTATTTTTTTAAGGAGATAAAAATGGTCCTTATCAACCTTGATTGACATGGCAATAAAATTCTATCACATTATTTTGGCAGTAAAAATTTTGGGCTGGTTTTTGTTGAAGTGGGCGGGTTTTGGTGAGCTTGGCTGGAAATCGTCAACCCGATCTGGCAACACTGCCTGCGTGGTGAAGGCGCCGGCGGGAATCGACTCTTGAGGAAAACGCTGACTGATCTGCGGCAGGTTGGATCTGTGCTCTTAACTTTTCGACGACAGTCATCACTGGTCTCAAAGTAAGTGTTTAATATATATTTTAATTGTGTTTTAAGAAGGCTTTTGAAAAAAATGTGGCCGTTTCTAGTCTTCTTATGGAGTAATTCTAAGACTTGCCATGGTATACTGTAAACATATATGTGTACATACATGTTATATTAGGTGCAAGGAGGAATACTGCTATGAAATTGTATGCCGTTTTAAAGGGGAAATATGAATTAAACTTACATGGCAGCGGTTGTACATCTATTAATGTGCTAACGAATAAAATTCAATACCATATAGTCGCCCGAAGGTCGTGTTGTACGTGTATGAGAGCGCAAATATGAGCGACGAGTGAACGGTCTTTACTTGAAAGAGATATTTAAGGCGAAGCTGCTAGAAAAGGAACGTTTTATATAACGTTACTCAAATAACGTTAAACGACGTCAATTTTAGTTTGGTCCAGTTAATGTATAATGTCTTTTTGTCTCGTGTTTACCAGGCCAGAAACGTATAACTTTAGCAGCAACTTTTCTTCTATTTACTCTATCATTTAGAAGGCGGGAGTTCCATTACTAGAGTGTTGCAGTTTTACTGTACTGTACTGCATTGCAGTAACATTCACAGTAACAGGAGTGAAACGTAAAAGTGGCACATCCATTTGTAAATTGAATTCAAAATTAGGATGGATATCCATGCATCCTAATTTTACAACATGGACTTCTGCTTCAGTAGCTACTACAGGCAATCTAGGGTAAAACTATATCTGCACTACAAACCAGCGTGTTATATATAGAATAATAAATGAATTAACCTAAGAAATACCTATTTGCAGTATCAAATATCAAAACAGACCATTTTCAATTCAATTTACAAATGGATGTGCCACTTTTATGTTTCACTCCTGTTACTGTGAATGTTACTGTAATGCAGTACAGTCTATATATATATATATATATATATCTGTATGTGTGTAAATTTGTGGTAGGTCTGCATATGAACTGTACTGTAAGTATAAGGAATTCAGATTGAATGTTTTTAATGGAGGATTAAACTTTGATATTTTCTTTTCTTTCAGGTTAGGTGCCAGCATGATTTGGCAGTGTAAGTTGTGTCTCATGACCCTTCAGAAATCATTCTAATATACTTATTTTTTTTTTTTAATAATGTTAATAAAGTTTCAGCTTTGCGCCACAGCAGTAAATTGCATTTACATTTAAAATGTATTTTACAAACAGTGACCCTTGGTGAGCTGAAGAGTCTTCTTTGTGAACATTTACAAATTGTAATGTTTACAAACTAGACAAGTACTGTATATCATTATGTGAGTAATGTAGTAAATAATGTTTAGTTTCTTACACAGACCAATTGTTTTGTTTCAGAAGACCTCACTACATCGCCAAGCACCAGTGGACCACCAAGGGTGTTAGTGACCAAGGGATCTTGGGTCTTTAGTGTTCTACTAAAGAAAGTAAGTTTCTAACTTTTATTTAAGGAAATAGGCTTTTTTTAGGCTTAGAGTTTGTATAATTGGTTTCTGGTTTCTGGGTGTTTGTTTAATGTACAATGATCATGTACAGTTTTGCTCATAAGTTCACATTCAAAACATTCCTGTTCAAAAGTTTACACCCCCCTGGCTCTTAATGCATTGTGTTGCCTACTATTACAAAAGGTGAAAACATTTACTGATACTTATGTATGAGTCCCTCAATTGTTCTCATTGTTAAATAGATGGATCTCAAAATCATACAGTCACATTTGGAAAGTGTACAAATATGTAGAAGATGCTGGAAAACCAAATGTGCAGGAGCTGGAGGATTTTTCTGAAGAACAGCAGGCAGATGAACTGCTCAGGACAAACAAGGAATTTAAGATAAAAGATAAAAACAGCCGTGAATCATCCAGTATATAAAAATCTTTTCAGCACAGCACTTGCTCAGATTTGTGATCGTGTGTTAAAAGTATCTAATTCCTTACCTTGCTTTCTGACCTAAACAAATTTAACATGATTGTACTAAAAGGATTAGTTCACTTCCAGAATCACAGTTTACTGATAATTTACTCACCCCATGTCATCCAGAATGTTCATGTCTTTCTTTTTTCAGTCAAAAAGAAATTAATGTTTTTGAGGAAAACATTCCAGGATTTTTCTCCATACAGTGGATTTTAATGGTGGTCAGCGGACTGAAGATTAAAAATGCAGTTTAAATGCAGCTTTAAGACCCAGATATGTCCTCTGCAATCTGACTTTGCTGCAACATGGAACCTTTGCATTATTGATACACTATTGTCCTATTTAATACTGTAAAGTTGCTTTGACACAACCTGTTGTGTAAATAACACACTGTAAAAATAAACAAATTAGACTTGATATTGGTTAGTTGGTTATTAATTTCTGTTTGTATCTCTCTGTTATTTATCCAGGAGGAGTCTGATGAACCAGATCTTGGAGATGTAGTTTGCTAGATCTCTTCCTCCAGCATGCTATTATTACAGCTTCAAGTGAGGGTGCTTTTGCTCAGACCCCTGTAGAACCGGGCCTGGGCTTGGCCAACCACTCCAAACTACAACACAGCTGACATCAGGGATTCTCATCTTTTGAATGAGTGACACTTGTTTTCACAATTACTGTCTGCTCTAATTTTTTGGCATTATATATGCACCTAGCCTTAGCACTAACAGCAGTTATTGAATGTAAACCTGTAAAAAGAAATAATTTTGTAAAATGTTTGCATTTTGTCATTTTACTGTTGCTGCTGTCTTGTCCTTTTCAGTTTGAAGCCAGATATCCTTGTACACATTCCCTTTACAGGTTTTCCTTGATATAACACATTTACTTGACTCTTGTTAGTGATGAGGCTGGGCAATTTAGGCCAAAAAAGCTTTTGTTTTAAAAGGTTAAAATGACTTATATTTCATTTATCGAGATGTACCAAAGTACATCTGCATTTGATATTTGTTAATGAAATGCTTTTGCATTTTGAGGTTGTAAAAGTTTTGTGGTATTGTGGAAAATGTTTAAACTCTACAGTGTGTAGAAATAAATTTTCCACAATTAACAATATATTGTTGTGTTTTAAATATTTGATAAATGGAAGCGGTTAAAAAAATTCTGTTCAATAAAAGTCATTAAGTTTTTTGAGTTACTTGTACTCAATGTTTTTAAGGCTTATCGGGGTTTACAGTGTACTCTCACTTGAAAGGTTAAAGGAATACCACAGAATACTCCAAAAATATAACAATTAAGGGCCGCAGGTTTATTACAGGAAATTCCTAGTATTTCTGCAGAAATATGACTATAATAACAAGAATATTACAGCAATATTACATACTGTACAACACAGAATCCTGTGGTAAATACTATAGAAATGTGAAAGTAATACCGCAAAAATATTACAGGAATATAACATGCTGTACAACAAAATCATGTGGTAAATACTACAAAAAATGTGAAAGTAATACCACACATTACCACAAGAATATTACATGCTGTACAACAAAATTCTGTGGTAAAATGTCCCAAAAAACAACACAATACTACACAATTACCACACAAATCGTATGTGGTACTTTTGATGTATTATCATATGGAATACCACAGGACATTTTTGTAAGGGCTTCCTCGCTGACTGAGCGTGTTCAGCGGCTGACCTGGAGAAAGACCGGCAAGAAGCGTGATACACCTGCTCACGTACACCCATCCTACAAAGACAAACTTATTGCATTTAGACGATCACAAACAGAAGATATGTGAAGGATAAGAAATACCTTTTCTTTGGGACAGAAATTGAAGGTACACTGATGCTTTTATTAAAGTACTTTCATTGTCATTTTATTTGTTTCTTGACTTAAGTTTCACTTCCTGATTTGAGAAGACATATGTGTTAAGTGCAAATTTTACCGAAGGAAAAGACGAACAGTTTATATGACTTTAAGTGCATGGGCCCTTAGTACACCACAAGTACAAGAGGATTTTCCTATGGAGCATACTTGTCATCCTTGCTCACTGTCGATATGTTGCGACCCCTTATTTGGAAGTCTTGATTTTTTTTTTTTTTTATAGTCTCACCTTTTTCACTCGAAAGTTCTGGTTGTTCTTTGTTTACTTGTTCATGTTCAATGCATACTCAGAAGGGATTGTTATCAGACGATTGTTATACAACTGTGAGAAGATTGGATCAAAAACACAGGAAAATGTGTTAATTAAAGGAAAATGAGTAATTACATAAAGGTAGCATCATATAATGTAAATGGGTTACTTAATCCTGTAAAAAGAAGCAAGATTCTAACTAAACTTAAAAAAGAGAAAATTGAGATAGCATTGCTTCAAGAGACTCATCTCAATGTAATAGAGCATAAAAAATTAAATCGGATGGGGTTTAAATATGTTTTTTCTGCGTCATTTGGATCTGGACGTAGGAGAGGGGTTGCAGTTTTAATCTCTAATAAAGTGACTTATGAGCATCTTGCAGAAATAAAAGACAGAGAAGGTAGATACACAATGATAAGAGGCAGAGTTGAGGGCACCTTAGTCACTATTCTTAATGTCTATGCTCCTCCAGGTAGTAAATGTTACTTTTTTAAGACTTTGATTAACCTAATAGCATCCGAATCGCAAGGCATCTTTCTTTGCGGTGGAGATTTAAATGTTTTATTGGACCCTAAATTAGATTCTTCGAACACTTCCACCCATTTGGCGAGTCCATTAAGAAAACATATAAATACAATGATAAAAGAAATAGGTCTGATTGATGTTTGGAGAGACTTTCATCCAGGACATAGAGACTATACTTATTATTCACATTGACATACATCATATTCAAGAATTGATTACTTTCTAGCGTTCTATAATATGGGACGCATGTAAAGTAGTTCTTAGGGGTAAAATTATAGCCATTACGTCTAAATTAAAGAAATGTAGACTTGAAAAACTTAGACTTACAAACAGTCTAAATAAATTAGAATTGGAAAACAAGAAGGATCCTAATAAAAATTTGTCTCAAGAAATTAAGAAAGTTAGAACAGAATTGAATTGCTTGTATACACAAGAAATAGAGAAAAAACAAACATTTTTAAAACAAAAATATTATGAGTCTGGAGGCAAAGCAATGAAGGTATTAGCTAGAAAGTTATGTAAGCAACAGGCTGATGCGACAATACAGAAGATACAAGACCCAATATCAAAACAGCTATTCCATAAGTCAGAAGATATTCAGAGAGTGTTCGAAAATTATTACAAAAAACTTTATACTCAAACACAGACTGTAAATTCTGTTGAAATTGATTCTTTTCTCACTCCCTTAAAACTTTCTTCGGTTAGTGATACCTGGAATGCTGAATTAACTGCGGATATAACTGAGGAGGAGTTAAATAAAGCAATATCCAGGCTTAAAACAAACAAGTCCCCGGGGCCAGATGGTTTTTCATCTGAGTGGTATAAGGTATTTAGACAACAACTTATCCCCATTTTATTACCAGGATTTAATCATGTTTTACATGGAAGAGATTTGCCGCCCTCGTGGAGGGAAGCCACTATTTCCCCAAAGGAGGGGAAAAACAAACAAGATTGTTCAGCTTATAGACCAATCTCTGTCCTGAACATGGACTACAAGTTGTTTGTCTCAATCCTAGCTAAAAGACTAGAATTGATAATGCCGGAACTAATTAACTCTGACCAGACTGGTTTTATTCGGGGTAGGCAAACACAAGACAACATCAGAAGGACTCTCCAAATTATCAATCATATTTAAAATTCTAAATTACAAGCTGTGATGATGTGTGAATTACTAAGCCTTGATGCGGAGAAGGCTTTTGACTCTGTCAGTTGGCTTTTTCTTAAGGGCATTCTTACCAAATTAAATTTTCATGAGAAATTTATTAAAGTAATTCAAAATATATACTCATGTCCCACCGCGAGAATTAAAATAAATGGTAATTTATCGAAGAGCATTGCACTTGAGAGGGGTACTAGACAGGGGTGCCCTCTCTCCCCTCTGCTCTTCGCATTGTTTATTGAACCCCTGGGGCAATGGATCAGGCAAAATTCTGAAATAAAAGGTATTAACATCAAAGATGATGAACATAAAATAAAAAAAACTAAAAAAAAAAAACCTAACTTAGAGATTAGACTCTAGGTGATTTACGTCAGACAATGAATATGTTAAAACATAATCACCTGGTGACTTGAGTTTTTGGCTTGTCTGGCTGTTTCAACTCAAATACAGCAGCCAAACAGAATCTAGTATCGAAGATTTAAGGGTCAAGAGCCCAACTAATGCAAACATTGACCACTACAATGCTTGCTTAAAAATTTTGGTTTTCTCCTTTGGTGATTCTGCTTATTAATATCAGGTGTCTTCAATAATGATCAATCATCACTTTGTTAATCACCTAATTATCTCATTAACTTTAACACCGCTTCAGTGTTTATATGTGTCCACACTCAGAGTGTTAAATTAACACTGGGGATTTTGCTGTGCAGATGTCAGACGGTTACGCCCCACAGCCGCTGAAAAACACAAGCACACATGATGTGTAATTAACTTTTGCATCAACAGGTAATGTGGCTATTGGATAGAATACAATATTACAACAAAAACTGAACCCACGACCTTTGGACAAACATTCTGGATTGTCTTTTCCTGTCTACCTGTCTTCCTGTTTTAATTGTTTGTTCCTCCCCCCAGCCCCTCATCATTTAGATTGTCTGAAATAGCTTTTTGTCAGCTTCATTGTGTGTTTTTGGTATGCAACCTTGAGCTTGTGTTGAGGCACTATACACATAAAATGTTCTCTTCCTCCTTCACTTTCTTAATTTCTAATAGAGTGCATTCATGCTCAACCACATTGGTTCCAGATTTATTTTCCATTAATGGTTTAAGCATTTAAAGGAAAAGTTCACTTCCAGAACAAAAATGTACAGATAATTTACTTACCCCCTTGTCATCCCAGATGTTCATGTCTTTCTTTCTTCAGTCGATAAGAAATTGTTTCTTGAGGAAAAAAAAAAAGGAATTATCTCCATATAATGGACTTCAATGGTGCCCCCAAGTTTTAACTTCCAAAATGCAGTTTAAATGTATAGAGCTTTACATTTAATAGAACTTCAGATGGCTCTATTAAATGTCTTAACTAGCAAAACGATCAGTCATTTTCGAAACAAATTAACAATTTATATACTTTTTAACCTCAAACACTCTTGTCTAAGTTAGGGTGTGTCGGAAAACTCCCATCTTGTTTTCTTTCCGAACTTCAAAATTGTCCTACATCGCTGCAGAAGTACCGACCCAGTGTTCACAAAGTAAACGTGCAAAGAAGATCAAACACCCTTTACCAAAAAAAAATAAAATAAAACAGCAATGTAGGATGATTTTGACGTTGAAGAAAAAAACGAGATGGGAGTTTTCTCGACATACCCTAACTGTACTGACCCGGATTACACAGACTACGCATTGTAGAGACGAGACAAGACAAGCATTTGAGGTTAAAATGGAACTTCCACTTTGGAAGTTCAAACTTTGTCCACTATATGGAGAACATTCCTGAAATGTTTTCCTCAAGAAACATAATTTCTTATCGACTAAAGAAAGAAAGACACGAACATCTTGAATGATAAGGGGGTGAGTAAATGATCTGTACATTTTTGTTCTGGAAGTGAACTACTCCTTTAAGTAAAGAGAGAGAGAGAAAAAAAATTGCCCTTTTCTTTACCCCTCCTCTTTACATTTCCTCTTTTTGCCCTCCCATGTGCTGCTCTTCTAGTCAACTAAAAACTTGAAAATTCAATTAAAATAACTTTGAATAATCAAAAGTATGAATGACAGTATATATTGGGCATAAATGGCAACTTACCAATCACAACATCTCGTATCTGTAGGCGTAGGAAGCCAATCTTTCCATTAACCTTCCTCAGCAAGGAGTTTGTAAACAGTCCATGCATGATTCTCCAAACACACTCCTGAACATCCGTCCCACCTTTAAGAGCCAGTGTGTTTACCTGAAATCATTTAGTAATTAGTTTTAAGCAGTGGTTTAATATTTAACTTCAATCACTAAATACAAATATTATTATAGTTTAAACTGGTCAAACAATTCTTTCTCAAATAAAAAACCTTTGTGTGCACTTAACTTCTTGTGTTCTCACAAGAAACTGTCGACACAGGTTTCATTTATGTGTGTGTATGTATATATATGTGTATGACATACATTACTTACATATGTGTCTTGTCTTAGGACAACTTTGATGAACTTTTTTTGATCCACTTCAGATGTTGACTACTGTATATACATATACACATATACATACACATGTATACATCTAGATACAGGCACACACACACACACACACATATATATATATATATATACACACACACACACGCACACGTTTGTTTTTGTGAATTGTGGGGACTTTCCATAGACTTCTATAGATTTTATACTGACCAAACGATATTGTCTATCCCCTAACCCAACCCTAACCCTAAACCTTACAGAAAACATGTCTGCATCGTTACACTTTCAGATAAACAATTTACTATTTTTAATAATTTTTTAACATTGTGGGGACCAGTTTTACAGGTTTTACTATCCCTGTGGGGACATTTGGTCCCCACGATGTAGCACATGCACATGCACACGCACACAGGGCAGTGGGATATTGTTATCGCTGTGGTGCCCAGGGGGCGGTTGGGGGATCGTGCCTTGCTCAAGGGACTCACCTCGGTTGTGGTATTGAGGGTGGAGAGACTGATGGTTATTCACTCCCGCCACCTTTCAATCACTGCTTGAGCTGGGACTTGAACCTGCAACCTTTTGGTTATAAGCCCAGCTCCCTAACCATTAGGCCATTTTTAAAAATACATTTAAATATTAATTAGTGTCTTAACTAAATGATTTTTATTGTAGTTACATCAAACAGTTGGGGTTGTGCTGCTGTGACTTCACATGAGCAGGCTCACTATTGGCTGTTTCAGAGGTTGAGGGCAGCCATTTTGGGTTGACATTGTAATTCTTAGTTCACAACACTTAAGTGTCATCTCGGTCAACAAGAGAATCAGTCTTAGACTTTACTGAAAGTTGCTTATAGCTTCTTTATAAAAGTCTCCTATTTTTAGAAAAGTCCTAATTTTTCTAAGAATTTTTTGACACTTAATTCAAAGATTAAGACTATTCTTAAAAGCATTTCTGTGAGGTTTCCTACATACGGGCCCAGGACTTTAATGTGCTGCTTCTTGAGCCACTCCTTTGTTGCCTTTGCCGTGTGTTTTGGGTCATTGTCATGCTGAAATACTGTACCACAACCCATTTTCAATGAACGAATGAGCGCATTTATATAGCGCTTTCACTGTGTATTGCCATACACCCAAAGCGCTTTACAATCATATGGGGGATCTTCCTTAACCACCACCAGTGTGCAGCATCCAATCTTCTGTTTATTCAGCTGCAGCGATCGTGATTTCATGGGTGTCTTCTTCGGGCGTATTTGGCGTTTCCGTGAGAGGGCCCTCTGGCACAGGGTGTGCCCTGCCCTCTCAGGTTGCGAGCTCACTCAGCAAGAAGTGTTGCATCATCCTGGGTGCTGGCTCGTGGCACCTTGCTGACAGATATTTGTAGAGCTGCAGGCTGGGTGACCCCTAACATGTTTGCTAGATTCTATAGCCTTCATGTAGAGCTGGTATCCTCCTGTGTTCTTACCTCAAACAGGTAGAAGCACTGAGTGGCCCTGGCTTGGGTCGGCTTGTTGAAACTGCTCCAGAGTGTCCATACAGTAGACCCTGTCAAGGTCCTCCGTCCCCTTGGCAGCCAGATGTAGCAGAGCGTCTGTGCCAGGCCCCCACTTGATGAATCTATAAGAACAGGTAGAGAGCTGGAATCCATATGATAGACAAGTGGATCCCATATGTGTACAATTCCACAGTATAGCCTCAGAGGTACAGCATGGTGGACAGGTGGAATATAAATTCTATTTTGACCTAGTTTTGCATGCAGTGTATGATGCTAAAACAGTTAGCATTTGGGGTGGAGTGCTCTTTATTAACCAAGAAGTTATTCTGTCAAATGTTCAGCTTCCAAAGACTGTGATCTAAGCCTCTGCTGAATTTATTGTACTCTGTAGCTTACATCTATGACACACTAAAAGCAAATGTAATGTTTATTTTATTTGTCAAAAGGAAGGAGACTGATCTTTAGATATGTAGTTCATTTTTTGAATGTTTCATTTTTAACAGCAACAAGGAAAAGAAAAATGGAGAGCGAGGAGGCTCCTTTAACCTCCAGACAGTTGACATTGGGACAGACTAAGCTAGTCACACAAAAGAATGTTGATCATTTAGTGTTGAATTTTGTGACCCAGAGCCTCCAACCCTTTAGTGTGGTGGAATAACCATCATTTAAAGCTTTCTTGCAAGATTCGTATATATATAGAGCAAGATGAGAACAACAACTCTGCTTCAGATGAGACTGAAGCTGAGATAAGTGATGTGATGTGTGATGGAGATGATGAGGACATGGAGGTGGACTTATAATTCCAACTTTCAAAGCGTCATCATTGTGCCTGCCACTAATTAAACTTCGTTTCCACAGTGGATGAAGCCAAAGCCTGTTCAAATGAAGCCTACAAGAAGCTGTCAAGGTCAGCATTTGCAAAGTGCCATGCACTATGGGATAAGTGTGGCAGATCTGCGGTTGCAGCAGAGATTATAGAAGATGAGTGCAAAATTCAGCTGATCCACCCCAACACAACAAGGTGGAGAGGGGATATCAGAACTGTCTTCACTTCACTCAAGTTGCCAATGTAAGCCCTGTTTTTTAATAATTTCTTTAAATTCATGTTCCAGTAATGTAATGTTAAGTGAAATGTTTAGTAATATTTAGCAAATCTATTACTAAAAATAGGTTTTAAAACCCATTACTTTTAGTAGTAGCTAAACTACACAAGGATCTGATAGGAGTAGACAGAGGAAAACAGTAAAACAGTAGATACAGTAAAATGACACTTCTCTCTCTCTCTCTAGAGATATCTAACTAAAATTTGATCTTGACATTCTCAGTTTGTTTAGGCTAGTTTTAAATGGATCTTGGAAATACATGGGACAATGCTGTTCTTTTGAAATTTTCAGCGTTTCAGCAGGTTTTATGAGGGTAAATGTAAGACTTTTTTTAAGACCTTTCTAAGACCAACTAAAGAAACTTTAAGGGAAAAAAAATCAAAGGGAAAACAATACAGCAATATGTTCCCTAGTTCGAGTTTTACTTTCACTTTCAAAATAGCAGCAGTTCAGCATCCAGCAATTGTTTGTTTTTAGTTAGTTTGAGTTTTCCCTCTTTTCTTCATTTTCCTTTGGTTTTAAGTAGCTTGTAAACAGGGCCGCTGCTGGCCAAATGGGTGCCCTAAGCAGAATTGTATTCTTGTGCCCCCTCCCTCATTATGGCATCCAGAAAACATAAAAGAAAATTAATTTACTACGATAAAACCATGATTAATTTTGGCAAGGGTTGTGATGTCCTCATGTTTTTGTTGAAGAAATTATTGAGGCTGTAGCATTACTATTACAAGATTAAGTGAATATTTGAATTAAATGTTTGGTCACTATTAAACAAGGATTTTATTGTCCTGGCCTTTGGCGCCCTTTGCAGGCATTTGTAATAATATGTAATGTCCATAAAATATTTATTTTGTATTAGCCCACATTATGTATTTTAACAGTGTTATTTAATGAAACCATATGATTATTTTTAATTAACTGATCATTACTGCCTTATTGTTTTTATATAGGTTAAACCTTTTGTGAAACAGAAAGGTTCGTCAGATGTTTAAGGTTCTTTATGGAACCATTTAGACAAAAAAAAGGTTCTTCTATAGCATCGTGAAGCATCTTTATTTTTAAGAGTGTAGTAAGGCAGGTGCGTTGGTGGTGGTAAAATTATTACTGACATTAAAACACGTTATTAACGTCAACAGCCAGTAAAGTTTCTCAGGATTCTGAACGCACCTGGAGGTGATACACTGGCTTCATCTTGGCTTTTTTTCGTTTTCTTTTCTCTGCGCCGGAACCAGCAGCGTAGCCAGAAAAAAGACTCTAGCCAGAAAAAAGACTCTCAAAAAAATCTGACTCTGTGTATTACTACCGTTACAGGTACACTGTAAAAAACAACCTGTCAATACATCACAATTCTGAAAAAAAAGCATTGTCTTGCATTGCGTGGTCTTCAGGGGCCTCATTTAATTTTATGTACAGATTTCATTCTAAAATTTGCATACGCACAAAAGTGTTCAAATTTATAAAATCATTTGTGTGCCAGAATCTGCGCAAAAGTCCCTTTATACTGGTGCATCTCAAAAAATTAGATTATCATGAAAAAGTTCATTTTTTTACTGTAACTTACTTTAAAAAAAGAAACTTTAATATATTCAAGGTTCATTACATAAAAACATTTCTAAAGTGTTTTTGTTTTAAATTTGATGATTAGAGCTTACAGCTCATGAAAGTCAAAAATCCAGTATCTCAAAATATTACAATATTAATCAATTAAGATCAATTTAAAAAAATGGATTCGCAAAAAAGAAAAGTTCAAGTTTGTTCATTTATGCACTCAATACTTGGTCGGCAGCACATATTACAGCAAATGACTTGCTCCTAGCACAAATGACAGCATCACTGAAGTGTAGCATGGAAGTGATCAGCCTGTGGCACTGCTGAGGCACTATTGAGCCTTCAGATCGCCTGTATATTGTTGGATCAACTGTTTCTCATCTTTCTCTTAAAAATATCCCATAGATTCTCAATGGGGTTCAGGTCAGGCATGTTGGCAGGCCAATAAAGCACAGTAATATCATGGTCAGCAAACCACTTGGAAGTGGTTTTTGCACAGTGGGCAGGTGCTAAAGTCCTGCTGGAAAAGGAAATCAGCATCTCCATAAAGCTTGTCAGCAGATGGAAGCATAAAGTGCTCCAAAATCTCCCGGTAGACGGCTGCATTGACTTTGCACTTGATAAAACACAATGGATCAACACCAGCAGACGTCACAACACCCCAAATCATCACTGACTTCAGAAACTTCACACTGGACTTCAAGCAGCTTGGATTCTGTTCCTCTCCAGTCTTCCTCCAGACTCTGGGATCATGATTTCAACATGAAATGCAAAATTTACTTTAATGTGAAAAGAGGACTTTAGACCACCGTCAGGGAAGATGCGTCTGACGTTGTTTCTGTTTCAGAAGTGGCTTGGTAGCCCTTTTCCTGAAGACGTCTGAGCGTGGTGACTCTTGATGCGTTAACTCCAGCTTCATTCTACTCCTTGTGAAGCTCTCCCAAGTGTTTGAATTGGCTTTGCTTGACAGTTTTCTCAAGCTTGTGGTCATCCCTGTTGCTTGTGAACCTTTGCCTACCAAATTTCTTCCTTCCAGTCAACTTTGCATTTAATATGCTTTGATACAATACTCTGTAAAGAGACACCTAATTCAGTCATGACATTCTGTGACTTACCCTCTATGTGGAGGGTGTCAGTGGTCTTCTGGACCATTGCCAAGTCAGCAGTCTTCCCCATTAGTGTGGTTTCAAAGAACAAGAGATACCTGGAATTTATACTGTAGGGATAGTAATTTAATGAAACTCAAATGTAAATATTCTAATATAATATAATAAAATACGTGATATGGACTATAAATGCTATTTGTGCCATACACATTATATTGCTAAAATCTTCCAGTATCCTTGTTATATTTTAGAATAAATATTTCAAAATATCCTTAAAAACTAAACTGTATAAACTACTTTGTATAACTTAAAAAAACAGTTGATTCATTATTTTCCACTGGCCAAATAGTATTTTGGCTATTTTAATTGTTTTACATAAAATGTATGCCGTATTTCTGTAAACAGCATAAGTAAACATATGCTGTGAAAATGCAGTTGTCGGACTCGATGCGTCACTGACAAAATATTTACAAAATGAAACGTGTATTCTTATAATTTCCATTAAATTCTGTCCTTCAAATACAATGGTATTTTTCAGAAAATACCAAAGGTGTCTGCCTTCACACAATATTAACATCTCCGTGCAGCAGTAGTTGTACAGTATTGTCATTAGAGCTATTCAAACCGGCTGATGGACCATTCAACCTTCGAATCCATCAGCGTCTGTTGTAATATGTGCAAAAGTGCACATCATTTATGCTTGCGCTCAAGATTTTTGACAACATTTTGGCACAAAATGTCATCTGCTGCCACCTGCTGATGATTAATGCTAAATGCAGTTGAATGCTAAATAAAGGTTACTGTTCCAAACATAAAAAGTTGCCAAAAAGTGTTATTACTATTGCAGTTTCTTTAGCATAACTCCAAAAATGTTTTGTCTAGTAAGCTAACTGCAATTTGTAAAATATTTATTTACATGTTACAGCATCTTTTCTTCAGCTATAGCAGAGGCCCAGAACATCTGGCATCTCTTTTGATCTGCCATCAATGATGGATTTAGTGGAACATCCTTTTTTAGTCCCTATCTAAAGTGTTAGCTGAATAAATATTCAGTCACTATAATTAATTTCAGTATGTTAATTTTATGTAGACTATATTAACACTAATTAATGTCATAAATTATGTATATATAATACATAATATTAGTAATATTATGACACAAGTGCTGATTTTGTCCCGATCTATCATGAGCTTAAAGGTGATATTATACACGTATACATTTAGATACAGATATTTCAACACAGTATTATGTTTTTGCTCAGTTTTGCAGAGAACATATTACCTTTGAAGCCATTGCAGAATTGTTGCACGTCTCTGAGCAACAATGAATGGATGACTAATAAAGACATTTATCACCACCTGCTGGCAGATTTAGTTTCTCACTTAGAGTATCATTTCGTTAAGATGATGACGATGATAATAATAATAATAATAATAATAATAATAAAATTACAAATTCACTCATTTACTCACCCTCATGTCATTTCAAACCTTTCTTTTATGGAACATAAAAGAACATATTTTGAAGACTGTGTGGGATTACAAATTTAAGAATCTGTTAAAAATATGCTGATCCTATGCTAGGTTCCAATATAACAACATGAACTGAAAAAGTTATGTATATTGTGACAGTCTAAGAGCAGGCAGCCCAGGCCCTGAGACAGTAACCTTTTGTCTTTATGCAGTTCCTGAACATCTGGCAGGTTTTCCCAAGTTAAGTGTGAATTCTAAGCTCAAGGTACAGCTGTGCCTTTTGTTTAGCTCCTATGCATGTGAATGACACTTTTATGCTAAATAGATCAAGGCTGGGAAAAATCTTTTACTGAGCTGTTTTCTTGTACCACATTTGCATGCTTGGTTTAGATTGATTCCACCTCTATGTACTCCTCCCCCTTGAAACCTATATACTCTGCTGTGCTGAGATTTTGTCAGATGACTTTTTGATGACTGCAGTGCCACGCAGCGAGTATCTGAATAAAGAGAAACTTCTGCTTCAAGATATCCAAAACGTCTCCTGGTCTCTAAGAAAAAATTTACAACAACTGTTAGTAACAAAGCTGTTTTGGTTACCAGTGACTTTCATTGTAAGAACAAAAAATACCCACATTATCTTTTTTTTATGTGCCATAGTTTACTTTTACGCCTAAATGTTTATGTGTAATAAATTTTATTAAACCATAACTGATCATTTTGCTAGCTTAAGACCCTTCCTCCTCGTCTGGGATCGTTTACAACCGCATTTGGGATTGTTTGAAGCTGCATTTAAACTGCATTTTGGAAGTTCAAACTCTGGTCACCATAGCAGTCCATTATATGTAGAAAAATGCTGAAACGTTTTCTTCAAAAAATATAATTTCTTTACAACTGAAGAAAGAAAAACATGAACATCTTGGATGACAAGGGGGTGAATACATTATCTGTAAATTTTTGTTCTGGAAGTGGACTTCTCCTTTAACAACAGTGTGATCTAAGAATCGCTGGGTGTTTGATACTGTGGAAGCATTTTGATACAGAAACATATTTTTTCATGCAAACCTTTTCGTTCTTACAGGCACCTGTGAACAAATGTAACACTAGACCAAAGAACAAATAGACATTCACTTATAGTCTATTGGCACCGACTTTGTTTTGGAAAATCTTCCAAAAGCTTTCACGTTAATTCTAGACTGTACTGTAGGCACCTTCATTACCTTATTACTTTGATTTAACTGATATGTAAAAAGTAAAATAAACAAAAAAACATCCAAAATTAAAGCATAAAACTCTTGATTATTGACTCGGTTGTTTTAGACAGTCAAAAGGGTTTTAGCAAAACATCATATAGGTGATTTTGAGAAGCTCGCTTCTAAAAGTATGTGCCCTTTTAATATTTTTGGCTATTTCAGTAATTCAAGTATAATGACAAGAAGTATAAAGCTACATTTAAATGGACACTTTTTCAGTTAGAATGAAAAAATTCTGACTGATGAATCCGAACATACTGTTTACATGAATGCTAAATAAAGTGTTTGACTCGGTTGATGTCACCAGCGACATGTGCGCACTCTCAACTATAGTTTCATTACGCCATTTCTAAGGCACTGCTCATGCAAAAAACATTCAACAGACATCTGTAGGTGTGGTGTTCAGGCATTCACATGTTTTTGGATGTGTATTTTTACTATGGTGCAAAAATCCTCTTAGGGAAATTGTGATGTAATTTTTTTTATTGTCTTTAACAGAGCAACATAATTTGTGTGAAAGAATATAACAAAGGCTGCTACATCAACTTTTATCACCATGCAAATACCGTATTGATACAATTTAATTACTTAAATGACTGATTCATTGTGACTGATTGAATTTTTATTTAGCAATATAGGACATACAGAGTGTAGACTGTTGATTTATATCTGTAGTTTTATTTTAAATAGTAAAAATATGTGTGTAGAGCAGTAGCGTAGCCAGAAAAGAGACTCTGGGTGTGCATCAGAAAAACTGGATGTGCCACATTAATTGTCAGATTTAATGTGCCAAAAATATCCGACTCGTATTTGTCACGCTTCAGGCAGGAACAGACTAACAACGACATAATGAAACGAAATATCTTTAATAATCCACAAGGAACACTGGAAACACAGGGAGGTAACGTTAACGTCCGACAAACGGAAAGGGGAAACACACGCTATATATACACACAGACTGATTACAAACACAGGTGCAGACAATGAGGGAGATACCAAAACACACAGAGCTGCAGGGGGAAATGATGGTAGAAACCAACTAAAGAGTCCAGGGGTGTGACATTACCTCCCCCTCCCGGAAGGCGCGTCCTCGCGCCGACAAACAGGGAAAACAAAAATGTACAAAGTCTTAGGAGGGGGCTTCGGCGGAGGACGGACTCCCGGGAGGAGGGCAAAAGATGGAGTCCAGGGTGATGACGGAATATTCCATGGAGGTGATGACGGAGGGAGGAGCCAAGGAGGTGACAGGAGGGGGCTGGAGCAGGAGGAGCCAGGTGAGACCCAGACCGCAGCCATGATGGAACCCCACGGTGGAGCCGATGGAGGGAGGAGCCATGGTGGAGGAGAGGCTAACGACTCCATGGGGCCGACCGACGGAGGCGGAGCAGGTGGTGGTAGAGTCCGAGGTGGAGACGGAGAGCCGATGATCCTTGGCGACACAGAGGATCCGGAGGGCCCAGGCGGAGCCCAAGGCTCTGGCGACCAAGGCGGAGAAGGAGATCCGGAGGTCCGCAGTGGAGCCGGAGCGACAGAGGGCTGAGGCTGTGCCAGAGGGATGGAGGAGTTCCACGGAGCCAGTGGGATGGAGAGACGAGGCGCAGCCGGAGGAGTAGAATCCTGAGGTGAAGGTGGGATGACGACAGACCGGGGCGAAGCCGAAAGGACGATGGAGCCCGGTGGAGCTGGTGGACCGACGGGCGACGGTGGAGACGAGGGAGCTGAGAGACGGGGTGGAGCCGCAGGGTCGGAGGGCCGAGGTGGAGTCCAGGACTCAGAGGCTGAAGGCGGAGATGAGGGATCCTCCAGCCATGACGCCGATGGTGACTGGCAGACCTGCGGCGAACCCACCGCACAGATGGTGGGCTGAGGGTGAGTAGAGGAACTGACAGGCAGCAGTGGTGGCATGGCTGAAACATTATGGTTCTTAGACTGAGGGAGGGTGGGTGGGAAATCAGAGCAGGTAGATAGTTCGGAAATTACAGAGAGTCCAGTATTAACATCCTCAGAATTATCAGGTACATCATTCATTGTCAAATGTCCCAAAATCCAATTCAGCTCACCCTCAGCGGTGGTGCAGTGGGTAATGCTGTCCTCAGCACTCTCATTTTCCACTGACCCCTCCACCGTCGCGGTCATTGTGGCCGGCTCACGCACCTGATCTGACGGCTCGTGCAACTCAGGCTCCGTGGTGATCAGCTGCTCTGTCGCTCCTTTCAGCGATGGCACGCTGGTCGCGGCGGGCTGTAGCTCTCCGTCATCGGTGGGTCTGGAGTGGCACTGGCGAGATTATCCATGGAACAGGCGGGGAACGAGGATCGGTTTCTCGCCAGTGTCCACTCCACAAACGCGGCGAAATCCGCTCGAGGGCCGTCTTTGGACGACGGCGCTCTGCATGACGCATTGAGGCTGGCGTTATAAAATGCACAGAGCGCGTCATCCGGGTAGCTGGTGGTGTGAGCTACAAGCTGGAACATGATGGTATAACCCTTGAGCGGTAAATCCCCCTGCTTCAGCTGGAGGAGGATGAATTCTGGTCGAATTCTCATGTGATACATAAACACACAACGGAAACAAAAGACTGGAAAACGAACGATAAACAAAACGGGGGGGAATATGCAAAAAAAAAAAACTGTGTAGGTCGGACGTTCTGTCACACTTCAGGCAGGAACAGACTAACAACGACGTAATGAAACAAAATATCTTTAATAATCCACAAGGAACACTGGAAACACAGAGAGGTAACGTTAACGTCCAACAAACGGAAAGGGGAAACACACGCTATATATACACACAGACTAATTACAAACACAGGTGCAGACAATGAGGGAGATACCAAAACACACAGAGCTGCAGGGGGAAATGATGGTAGTAACCAACTAAAGAGTCCAGGGGTGTGACAGTATTAGCCACGGGTGTGCCAGGGTATGCCAGTGCAAACCACAGAAATAGATGCAGAAATATATATTTTTTAATAATCGTAATAAACATGGGCGGCGCTAGGGAAGGGCACAGCTGCTTCAGCACCCACAAGAAAGACCAAAGCACCCCCATAGCACAATGAGAAAGGCGATGCATGGTGAAGACATTGTGCACCAGTAGCCCCTCTTCACCTTCACCATCTTTTTAGATTCTTCACACCAAGTCAAGACAGTACAGAGGTAAAACAATCTATGTTTGTAGAGCACATAATATTGTGTCTTTGCTGCAGCTGTAGAATCTGAAGAGCTTCTGGATTCAGTGCAGCAGGATGAAGCAGAGCAGAGAACAGCAGAGGAACAGGAAGCTCTGAGTGACGCTCTTAGCATTGTTACACAGGTTCCCCTCACAGCATGAGGCAATTTGTACACTTGGAATCAATGCCGTGGCATCACAAAAAGATTTAGAGACACAGCCTTTTAAAACTGTAGTTTGCAGTTGTCCAGTAGTCACTGATGAAAAGATTGAAGAAGAAAACGGGTAGAGTCAGTCAAGTTGGCCACTGGTATACATGATCTGTATCGAGAGAAAGATAATGAACCTTCTTTCTTTTCCAGATTCTCACCTGTTGCATTAAAGCAGCGGTCTTCAGTCCCTGAACAGCTCACTGTTTTTGAGCAGCTCTGTCCATCACAATAGTAACATGACTTTCCATTGGGAGTGTTAGTGCTGGGATCTGGGGAAAGTGAGATTTGCTTTCTTTACACAGTCCTGGTCTTACTGTGCACACAGCATTGTAGGTGCTCCTTGTACAAAATAAAAACATTTCATCTTCCTGAACTTTTGTGCAACCTCTGCCTGTAATTCAGCATTTGTTTTCTGCTGACGCCACATTCTTGATAGAAAATAAAGTTCTATCCTACTTTTTTCCCCTTGTTAAATGGTTTATAAACTGCACTAAGAAAATGAAGTACAATACCTGGAGCATCTTGGGAGTTACAGAGATCTGCGTTACAGCACAGAGAAGAGCCTTTTCCAATGCCATAGTTGATGGTTCCGCCTGGGCAGGCAGATGGAGCACAACTTTTAAGCTTCAGTGTAGTACTGTTGACTAAAAAGCACATATGTGATACAGGATTATTTTGATGGAAAATATATTTATAAATATCTCAACATATGTCAATAAGTGTATCAAAAGTACAAACTTTGCAATATTAAATGATCTCTAATATTTATTAGAGATCTAGGATTGAGGTCCAAAGGTGTAAGATCATAATGATAACTTATAATGATTTCAGTAATCTATATAGAACATTCAATGTGTGCAATTATAAATTCTGTCCAGAAAAGAAGTTCTTATGTGTTAATGTTGCACTGAAGCAGTTGTTAAATCCATTCAAACACGGAATCAATTAGTACTGGCCAAAATAAGCTTTTTCACGTAAGTGTTTAACGCATTGATCAGTTTAAAACTTTGCAAAGCCTATGCTTGATGCTAAACTGTATAATATGTTGTACTAAGAACTGTATTTAATGAACATAAAGCCAATTATCCCATAAACGTGGTTTAACTCATGTGTAACATAAGTTTTGAAGATTTATTCGCCTATCTGTAAGTACGCTTCTTGTTCATGTACAAAGTAAAAAGCAAATAGCCTATTTTGTAAACAATCAAACAAGAAAAAAAGAAAGAAAAAATAAAGAGAGAGAAGAAGTTATTCCACATTTCCGGTCACTGCTACTGTTTCAGGCATCACCACAGCTGCTTCTTTTTGATGAATATGCTCCATCTGTGCATATCAACTTAATTAAGTTGGCTTGAGAAAGCCAACTTACTGAAATGCTATTTAAACTTCCAGTTATTCTTCTTCTGAGATTAAAATTTCTGACTGCTACTCCTCCTAGAGCTTTAACTCTACAAACTACAAACTCAGCCCAGATCTTCAGACTGGTCTGACTCGAGTTGCTATATCTTTTCCAACTGATCAGACTTAGGATTTTCCTAAAAATGGTGATTAAAATTGGGAAAAATTTGAAAGTTCAAATGAGCCAATACTATTCAAACTCCAACTGTCAAAACTCTAAGAATCCCTTGAGACTCAGTCAAGCTTCTATGTACTGTATTTCTAATCCATTTAAACTCATTCAAGCTAACTTGCTAATCATACTAGAATTATGCTAACAACATGCTAGTAACATGCTAATCATGCTAACAACATGCTAATCATGTTGGAATCATGTTAGCAATGTGCTAGTAACTTGCTAATCATGCTAGAATCATGCTAACCTGCTAGTAACTTGCCAATCATGCTAGAAACATGCTAGTCATGCAAGAAACATGCTAGCAACTTGGTAATATTGCTATAAACATGCTAACTTGTTAGTCATGTTAGAAACATGCTAGCAAATTGCTAATCATGCTAGAATCATGCTAACAACAGGCTAGTAACATGCTAACCATGCCAACAACATGCTAGTAACTTGCTAATCATGCTAATCACGATAACACCAAAAGGTTATGCTTTTATAAAAGAGAAAAAATAAAGATGCGCTTTCTGCTGTCTCGTGCAGTCTCCATAAACCTGAGCATGTCACAGCAATAAACCGGCTACTTGCCTAACAAAGAAATCCACAGAAAGCTTGAAATGTATATTAAACAAACCAATTTAAAAAAGTTTTAATTCTTTTCTCCATGTTTTTTATTTTGTTTCATTTTTTATGTGAGTGCTATGTGAGTGAAATGGGGGTGCTTTGGTCTTTCTTGAGGGTGCTGAAGCAGCTGCTAACCCCTCCCTAGCGCCTTTCATGTTTATTAAGATTACAAAAAAATAAATCTGTATCTATTTTTAGGTGTGTCTATGCCCCTGGCCGGAACGCTTATTATGTTTGCAGTAGGGTTGTTCCGATTCCGATACTAGTAAATGCTGCCGATACCACAAAAAAAATCTGGCATCGGTATCGCCGAGTATTTGAGTCCACGTACCGATCCGATACCATTTTCCTAAACATAACCTAGTTATGCCCGCTAGCTTTGCTTATCGCTGCAAATCGGAAATCAATTCTTCTTCGCTGCTCAGAATGCAAACACAGGAAGTTGTGTCGTGTTGCCACAAGCAACCACTGTTTAGGGCAGCGAAGAAGTACATACGTGCAAGAAGTATGTCCGCTGTTTGGCAGTATTTCAGGCTTGATCAACCAGCCAGTAAAACAGCGACATGTATTATATGTCAAGCTGCAATTTCAAGGGGTGGCACAAGTATTAGCAACTTTAACACAACAAACTTAATAAAGCATTTGAAGACGCGTCACCCCTTAGAACACGATGGTTACACAAAAGCTAGAACAGAGAAGGACAAGCCGTGCCAGACGCAACAAACATTGGAAGCTTCATTCAAACAAAGAGAAAAGTTTTCACAAGACAGCCAACGAGCAATAAAGATAACCGACAGGATTATCGAGTTTATTGTACTGGATGACCAGCCACTGTCAGTGGTCGAAAACGTGGGCTTTCGCCGCTTAATTGAACATTTGGAGCCCCGGTACAGTTTGCCTGGTCGCAAATATATCTCCGAGACAGCGCTCCCTAAGCTATATGAGACAGTGCGTGAACACATTTCATGTAAACTAAAGGACGTGCGAACTATCAGCTTCACTACTGACATCTGGAGCTGCGACTCGACCCCGCTGTCTTTACTAAGTTTGACAGCACACTGGGTGGACACAGTGACGCCGTCATCTTTTACTCTTCAAAGTGCAGTGCTGCAGGCTAACGAGTTTCGCGGCTCGCACACCGGCAAGTCCATAGCTGAATCAATCGAGGGTATGCTTGTGAAGTGGAATATTTCTAAATCCCGTGTTCATGTTATTTTGCGTGACAACGCAAGCAACATGAAAAAAGCCATGGACGAGATGGGTGTATCGAGTTTGGGGTGCTTCGCACACTCTCTCCAACTGGTGGTGCACGAAGGCCTGTTATCACAGAGAAGTGTGAGTGATGCGCTGGCGAACTGTCGGAAAATTATTGGCCATTTCAAACACTCGCCATTGGCCACAACGCGCCTGGAGGATATTCAAAAGGATCTAAAAATGCCCACCAAACGTTTGCAGCAAGATGTGGCTACGAGGTGGAATAGTACTTTTTATATGGTAGAGAGTTTACTTGAGCAGAAGCGGACGATTTCAGCATACGGAGCTGATCATGACCTGCCAGCCACTTTGACAGCCAACCAGTGGGCTTTGCTGGAAAAAGCGGTCACTGTTTTGGCACCATTTGAAGAAGTAACCAAACAGATCAGCTCCTCCACCTCGTCTGTAGCGGAAGTGATCCCCTCAGTTACAGTTCTAAAACGGCTACTTGCTCGGGAGAGCCAGGAGGACACTGGTATAAGAACAATGAAAACCACCCTTCTTGAGGCCGTCAAGAAACGATTCGCAACCATCGAGGAAGAGCCCTTGTATGCAGTTGCAACTCTCTTGGATCCACGTTTCAAAGATAGGTATGTCTATTAAATTTTTTTTTCATGTCCATATTGATTATTGTCATTGCCATATTGAGTATATCAGTTCACTTGTTATGTATTATTTTAAATGGTACTGTATAAATGCTATTTTAAGTTTTTTTTGTACCTAATAATTTAATAATTACAGATGCATTAAGTCTGTGACCAAACTAAAGGCTGCTTTGAAGGAGGTTATTTATTTGTTACATGTATTTATTGTTTTTATTATTGTTTCTTTCAGATACTTCTCAAGTGCAGACAACATCAAACATGCAAAGGATGCTCTGACAGTAGAAATGGAAAAAACTGAGAAGTCTACAACTGTAGCAGAGACAATAGCAGAAAACCCCAAGAAAACGCCACGAATGGAAGTGCAGGTAGGCGGCAGCAGCAGTAGAGAGAGTAGCTTGAAGGGCCTGTTTGAGGAAATCCTGCAGGAGCATGATGAGGAACGTGGTGCAGGTACTACAAGCACACATTTTCAACTTCAGACGTATATGATGGAGCAAACTATCTCACGCTCAGACAGCCCATTCCAGTACTGGGCAGTCAACCGAGTTCGGTTTCCCTCTCTGGCTGCCACTGCTGCAAAGTTTCTCTGCGCCCCTGGTACTAGTGTGGACAGTGAGAGACTGTTTAGCACAGCATCTAATATTGTGGATGCAAGGAGAAACAGGCTGGGAGGAGAGAGAGCAGAAATGCTCATTTTCCTGAAGAAGAACTTGCCATTGTTATTGAAATTGTGAGCAATACTAAGTTTCCACAGCAGTGTGTAACCTAGTTTAAGTTACTTGAAATATTTATGTTTTCATTCTGGGTTTAATACTGCTCTTGTTGAATCTTAACTTGTTCAGTTGAGGTTTATTTTTGTACTCTATTACTCAAGTCTATTATTTATTTTACTACATTGTGGCTGCACTTACTTTTTTTTAAAGGACTACTCAGATTGAGTACAAGTTACTGTTGCACTTTTTTGTACTTTTGTATTTAAAAACTAAAATGCCTTTTATTTAACAAAATTGTTTGTGGACTTTAAGCTTTAAAGAGATTATTTTCTTTTATAATTTATATTTATTTTTTTATATTCCTAGATTTATTTGTTCCACTGTTTTTATACAGTTATATTGTAAAAATACTAAAATACATTTTTCAGTTTACAGTGTTAGAATTGTAGCTGCATTTGAAGTTCTTTTTCAGATGTTGAAGTTCAGTTTCTTTTTCAAAAATAAGTAATACTGTTAAATGTATGTCAGATAATAAAAACACTCTAGTTCACTATATGTACTTGTTCATGTTTTATTAAGGGATAAATCTGAAGCACAGCATAAAATAATTCTGTCAATTAATACAGGGCCAGTAGTATCTACAGCTGTATATACAGATACACACCCAGGTATCGGATCAGTACTCGGTATCGGCTGATACCCTGAGCCCAAGTATCGGAATCGGTATCGGGAGGGGAAAAATGGTATCGGAACATCTCTAGTTTGCAGCCAGCCGCAAACATTAGGCTACTTGAGGTGAGGGCTGGCGCTGACGCGGGCGCGAATGCATGAATGGCGCGTTCCCAGATAGCAGAACAACAGTGAATCATCATTGAATCAACATTAAAGCATCAACCAACTTGTCATTGAATCAATGTTGAAATTTAGCATTGATTTTTCATCAGGTTTGCACCCTGAAATAATGTTATTTCAACGATGAAAAATAGATCAAGATGGGCATAAAATCAATATTTGTTCAACTTAAATTAAATCACTTATTTTACATTGAATCAACATTGAAGCAATTTTAGTTCAGTCTTGCTTTATGTACAGCAAGATTCTATGACAGTAAATCATGTCCGTTTTGATTTATTTCTTCAAATCAGAGACCATGTAGGGCTGAAAAGCTTTTTTTTAAAAAACAAAAAGTCAGTAACTCAACATCCTTCAGTTTACATGTAAACGTATTTATTTATTTATGCTCCATACCCATTTAAACAGGAAGTAACATCACAATTAGAATAAAACAACTATATAATAAAACACACTACAACTTACATACAAATTATTATAAACTGGATGACAAAATGACTTTAACTATTAGAAGAGATTGTTAATTCTGAATTTATAAAACAGAATCTAACTGCCAAGAGAAGAGACTGGAAAACCATAACAGCATATAAAAATTGCAACCTGCCTCAGCAAAATTCAGTCAAATGCAAATAGAAACAACCAAGACAGAAACACAACAGATTAGTACAGTTGAAATGTATTTACTCAGCAAAACAGATAATAAGACATAAGTCTGAACTTATGGTTTTCCACCACGAGCAATTCCCCTCAGCCGTTCTGGGGCATATTCTGGACATTTCTGAACTGTTGAAGCAAAGACAAACTCTGAGGCCTCCTTTTTTTCAGCTTTCAGCTGTTGTTGTTGTAGGGCATCTAAAGAATGAAAACCCAAACAAAAAGTTAGAACTGCACAATGCTCTAAAAACTTGGAGTGGTAGTTGTTTATGAATGACAGAAGGTGGGTCCTAAATTTTTGGAAATGTGACTTTTACAAATGTACAGATATACAACATATGTTTTGAAATTTCCTACAATCTTCCATAGATACAATGCACACATTTGATTTTTTTTATATATGTATGTGTTATTTCACAACCTGCAAATGTTGTCCTACAATGTACATATTCAATGCTATGAAAACAAATATACTTAATGTAACAATGTAGTCTGTTATATATTATGTGCAAAAAAAGTGTTAAAAATCACATGATATCCTACTTTATCTAAAATACAATGATGATCCTTTGTCCAGATCAAATAAAGGTGATATCTTAAGTTTATGCGTTTGAGTTTCAAAAAACATATTTTCCATATACTGTACATTATAATTTACGGAGCCTGCGACGTCACCTGTAGGACAAAAAAAAAAAAAAATAAATAAAAATCAATCCGTGGTGACGGTTTTGCAATTTGTCCCCTTAGTTTATAAACCGCACTCACAAATACTTAAACTGTTCCCTCAGTTTAACAAATCGTGGCCACGGATTAACAAACCATGCGCTCAGATTTTGTAAACCGTACCTTCGGATTTTGAATCTGTACCCACAAATTCATAATCCGTGCTCATGCTTTCGCAATCCGTTCCCACAGGTTTGTAAACTGTACTCACGGATTTGTGGCCCCGCCCCCAGATTCAACCAGGCCACCTGTTTAGGTGCAGGATGCATTGTATTGGGTTTATTAAACTTTATTTTTCATAAATGGGCTATATGAGACCATGGAACACCGACAAAGCAATTAAAGTTTCATGATCCGCACTTTCAAAACAGTCTTCTTTTTAGCTTTTATTTGACATTAATCACCAATAGGATAGCTGCTAAACCACACCTGTGTTTTATCCTATTGCTGATTAATGTAAAATAAAAGCTAAAAATAAGACTGTTTTGTAAGTGTGGATCATGGAACTTTAATGCACCAAAATAAAATAAGTGAAGAGCGCGGTTCAGACGGCTTTGCTTTATTTTTCAAAATATAAAATTGGCTGAATTTTCTAAAAAACAATAAAAAACTAAAGTTTGGAGAGTAGAAGGTAAAAAGCAATACAAAACAAATAATGTACAGTTTATATTGTCATTCCTTTGCTCTCAAACTGAAGGCAATGAAATAATAATTAATTATTTAATAATAACATTAACAGTGAAACATCTAACTCTGGGTAAAAAGCTTATAATAAAATCTCCAAAATAAGTCTTCATGTTAAGAATGAATAGTACACATTTCCAAAACTGTAAAAGGTTATTTAAAAATAAAGCATTTATTATGATAAACAGTTTACTGTCTTAAGTGCACATTTATTTAGTCTACAAATTAAAATAATAATAATAATTACTATTAGTAGTAATTATTAAAGACGTGTGTGACTGCAAGGCTCACCGTACATAATACTATTTATAGTCAGCATTGCTGTCACACAGTTTTGAATGTAATGGCAAAGTGATTATATTTCGTTTAGTTTTTTTGTTAAGTTAATTTAGAAAAAACCTTTGGAGCATTTTTGTTCGTTAAATATAAGTTTTTGTTTTTTAAAGTATGACCAAGCAGCCAGCAACAGAGAGTGATTTGATCATAGCCTGTTGTTTGATCAATTTTGCCTTTTCAGATAATCACGACTTGCCTAAAATAAAATATAACTAGACCTAAAAGAGTTGAAGTATAAAACAATGTTAATTTCAAGGTTAAAATAATATAAATGTGCACTATTAGGCACATATGCAATCATTTGCATTTTTTCAGTGGAAACAATTTAAAATATTCTGTCATTTTTGCTCATGAAAAGAGTAATACATCATTCGGAACTTTAAAAGGGCTTACTTTTATTTGTGTGCACTCACAATATCAACAAAACATTGCAAATGGTGCTTGAAACATTAGAAACAAACATGATGCCTTTTCTGTCCCAACTCAGCGATACATACCTCATAAACAAGATACATATATCTATAGAAAGCTTTAAATTATTAAATAATTAAATTAAACACATTAAAAACAAAAACCCTTTAATTATGTAGTCTGTAAAGATTAATTTCTCTCTAAAGGCCATTCAAAGAGGAAATGTCAGGATCGACAACTTCATCCTTGCTACACTGACTCATTACACACAAAATAGTCTTCTTTTTAGCGTTTATTTTACATTAATTACCAATAGGATAAAACACAGGTGGTGAATATAAACACATTTATAGTTTCATAGTTTAACGTTGAAATTAACATTGTTTTATACTTATACTATGTAACTCTTTAGCCTATATCTATAGATTTTATTGTAGGCAAGTCCTGATGATTTGAGAAGGCAAAATTGATCAAACACTGGCTATGATCAACTCAGTGTCTGCCGCTGGCCGCTTGGTCGTTAGTTTAAAAAACAAAAACTTATATTTAGCAAACAAAAAATGCTGCAAACGTTTTTCTCAATTATATTAATACAAAACTGAAACGAAATATAATCACTTTGCCATTACATGCAAAACTGAACTATTTTAATAGCTGAAATCATTATCGTGCTGTTTACTTCACCGTAAAAAATACTAATAATAGTAATTATTATTATTTTAATTTTTAGGCTAAATAAATGAGTGCACAGAAAGAAAAACGTTTCTCATAAAATAATTAATGAATGCTTTATTTTGAAATAACCAATAAAATGTTACTGTTTGCGTATTTATTCTTAACATGAAGACTTATTTTGGTGATTTTATTATAAGCTTTTTACCCAGAGTTAGATGCGTGCTGCACTGTTAATTTTATTATTAAATAAGGCCTATTATTACATTGCATTTAGTTGAGAGCAAAGGAATGACAACATAAACTGTACATTATTTGTTTTGTATTGCTTTTTACCTTCTCCTCTCCAAACTCTGTAATTTTTAGAAAATTCAAGCAATTTTTCTATTTTGAAAAATAAAGTTTACAAAGCCGTTTGAACCGCATGATCCGCACTCACTGTTTTTAGCGTTTATTTTGCATTAATCACCAATAGGATAAAAAAACAGGTGGTGGTGTTTTAGATATCCTAATGGTGATTAATGTAAAATAAATGGTAAAAACACTGGGGGGGGGGGGCGGGGTGTTACACCAAATTACCACCTGTCAATCACTTTTTCCGCGGGACTCTGGCATGAATAGGCACAGTGATCTGTGTCGTTGTAATGGCGTCGACAAACTTGGTTGGTAAAAAAGGTGCAGATTCACCTATCTGGCAATACTTTGGCTTTAGACCGAATGAAAGAGGACAGCCACGAGACACGTCTGAAGTGGTGTGTAGGATTTGCGGTCAAGTTATCCGCGCAAAAGATGCGCACACGACAAATTTACATGACCATTTGCGTGTTCACCATCCCGCGGAATACAGCTCATTGCCAGTGTCATCACGCACAACTGAACCTCGCAGGAACCAACCAACAGTATCTGAGGTTTTAGCTAAAATTACTAAGTACAAGCGTGAAAGCGAAAGATGGAAGCAGTGTACTGACGCTGTAATTTGTATTGTGATCGCTAACAACTTCCTTGTTATTATTATTATTTCCTCATAATAATAATTAGGGATGTTCATTTCGGTTATTTTTCCTAACCGACAGCCAACGCTTGTTAACCGATTATCAACCGTTAACCGACAAGATTTTTTAAAATTAGAATTTAATTATTTCAGAAAGGATAAGTGTCTGTGACTCGTTAAAATACCAACATTTGTTTTTCGGGATTAATTTTACATGCGCAAAAAGCAGAAAACAACAGAACATGAGGATTCACATGACACGTCGCATCACCTGCAGCGCTTCTGCGAATGGAGAAAAACATCATAAAGCTAGGCTATATATATATATATATATAATGAATGAATAGGCCTATAAGATAAATATTTTTACTTAATAAAACAAACAAACAAGCAAAAAAAGTGCAACAAGTAGCTAGTATGCAGAGTTTTGGTTCATTTTTGTGCTGCGCGAAAGGAAGACGCCTGAAAGCGGCATCCTGTTTTTCTTTATTTTACGAACAGCAAACCGTTTACAGTTTCGATTATCTGTAAAGAGTCATTTCCCCTGTTAGAAGGAAAAAAAAAAAAAATCAAGATATTGCGCCGCACGCGCACACACAATCAGCCAAACATATGGGGGAAAAAAAAAAAAAAAAAAATCACACTGCTTAATCGTTATCAACGTACTACCGTGATATTATGCCAAACATTTTTTTTTTATGTGGATATTGTAATGCGAGAAGTACAAAACCAGGTTTACATAATAAATAATATTTTAGCATTCAAATACATCTTGAATAAGGAGACATTTGGATTTGTGTCGTATGAGAGACCCAATGTTAGTTTCAGTTTCGCTTTAGCCTAAATGGTTTCGTTTTTGCTTGTCCCCCTTCTTAATTTTTCATTCTTGTTCTTTTCTAAATACTGTTAAATTGAAAGGATTTTTTGTGGAGTGAGGGCAACTAAAATAGCCTAGCCTATGTTTATAGTGTATTGTGAATATTTCGCGTCGACACCAGGTTTTTCTGACTGTAATACTAAAATGCGACTTAACGTTATAGGCCTACGCGATTAATCTTTTTTCTCTCAATCTTTTTTTGAGAGAATTTTTCTCTCAATTTTCTCTCTCAAAAAACTGCAGTTTCATTTTATTTTAACCATCCAGAAAACGTTTTAAAATATTTTGATAAATAACTGAAAAAAGACCTTTTAAACCGTTTAACTGATTGTTTTAATCGGTCAAAATTCTTTTTGTCGGTTAACGGTTAACCGGTTAAAATGAGCATCCCTAATAATAAAAAAATAAGTAAAGATGCGGAAATTGAAAGCATGCATTTCATTTGGCTATATAGTGTGATTAAGTGCGTGTTTTTCGCGAGCGGGTTGCTGCTGCGGCGGGGGCGGGGCGGGGCGGAGGATCGCGATGCCGGCTCAGCATCGTGATGTCTATCGGCCATCGGCGATTGACGATGGCATCGTCTATCGACCCAACCCTAGTTAGAGCACAGGTCAGCATTCTCCTAATACGTCCTTCAACTGATGCTCCTCCCACAATGGCAAAACGGCCAACCTACAAGGGTGTAAGGGACATATTTGTGCACAACATTAAAAGCTTGCAAAAAATGCCATGTGGCTACATGGGAATTTTTTTTCCTCCTAGACAACATTTTAAAAAACAAAAATTACCAAGTAGATGTATTAGGGGTGTAAACTGGACGGTTCATACGATATGATATTGATTCTCATACCCAAAAATACGACATTTGCCGATACCGCAAAAAATTATATTATACGATTCGGTTGTGGAGTATACTGATCGATTTATTAATATTATGATATTTTGTACCTATTATACACAACCAGCTACATTTTTATAATTTTTAACTCACAAATGCAACCAAAATATATAGTATAACAAACATTTATCTGAAATTTCCCCCATCCTGACCCCCTCCCAAATTCACTTTCTTTTTAATAATAAAGAAAAACAAATAATTTGGGTGAAAAAAACAAGTCACACATAAGATACGTAATCTTATGCCATGACAACATTCAAGAAAGTCTTTCAGTCTTCTGTGCTAAAATGTGCAAAATATAGGTTTTGCAAAAAAAATAGGCAGGCTAGGTCTAAAAATGTTTTCAGGTACAGAAATTCTTATCAAATGTAAAATAATACTGCATAGTCTTCACTGTATAACGTAAATATAGATTAATCTGAATCAAACTTACACAAGTTATTTTTCTTGGAATCTTGCAATTTTTCTTTGACAGAAGCATTTTTACTATTAGTCTGCTTTCACTTTAAGACTGAAGGCATGGATCCAATATACTTATACATATGCCTTTACCATCTGAACTGTTTACGTTAATATATAGACCAAACTGACTTCATTTACTAAGATATTCGCCAAGAAGTGCATTTCGATATAATTTTGTCTGTATTTCTTCATCCAAGCACAAATAGAAGCAAAAGAGAACTCAAGCATTCACGCTGTCTGAGATGCAGCTTTCTGTGTCACGTTTCTGGTGCGTACAGTTCCCTCAGCTGTCTTATACACTTGCCCTGGGCCTTCAGACAGCCCTTATCATCAAGTGCTGACAGATGAGTTTAAACAAAATGCTTGGTAATGCATAGACAGAAATTGCATGAAAATGTGAACAGCGCTAAAAAATAAAGGTGCCTATTAATACTACAGGTATCGATTTCTTATGTGTTGCATCAATCCATTGTATCGTTTGATTGATGTATTGATGCTTATTGATGGATCGTTACACCCCTTAAGATATGTGTGCTGAATGATAAACTTAAATTACCATGACTTGTCTGGCATCTTTACTTTGAAAAATCCGTTCAGCTTCTTCCAACTCTGTCAAGTCTTTTAAAGGGAGTGATAGAGGTAATGGAGTAGAGACCGATAGCTGCTGTCTCATAAAACCCTGGACCTCTAGACGGAGTTCTCTCACTTCAGACACTAGTACAGCCAGGGTTTCGGAAACTTTGGAATATGCTATTTCTTTTGGGGAAAAAAAGGAAACAGTTAGTAAAAGCAAAGGAAAAAAGTAACACTATGTCAACAGATCTACTTCTTACTGGAAGTGATAGAATATACAGTATTAATTTTTAGATGTTATGATACACATTTTGTAAATTCCTTAGAGTGGTCATGAAATGGAAAATAAAAATATTATTGGTATTTACACCTTAGAAAAGTTACTCCAAATCCCCAGTTTAAAATATGAATTATTCTTATTTACCCTTTTGAAACAGCTGAATTGAAAATTGAGAGAATTGTAACGTGACAGCTCTCCTCACCTTAACAGTGAGTGAGTCACCATGGTATGTAATCAAGAAAATGTTCGCAAACTTTAAAAACTATCTCTGAGAAACATTAGAATATTAAACTGTATTTCATGACCCCTTTAGTTACTTGCCTTTGATGATCTGCCTTGATTCAGGAGATTCCGTCCTCTGACCTTTAGTTAAAAATGAATGAATAAATAAATAAATAATATTCAACACCTGTTGCAGGTACCAATTGGCAGGAATTTATTCTTACTATATTCAGGCGACCCATGAAAACGTCCTTCTGATGGGCCTACAAAAAAAAAAAAAAAAAAAAAGGCAAACATTTACCACAATACAAAAATAATCCATAAAACTAGTAAGATTGAAAAAAGGAAAGAAAACCTAGACAATGCAATCCAAATACGTTACATGGCAATGCATGGATGGTATTGTACAATGCTTACTGCTTACACCAGTGGTTCCCAATCCCAGTCCTCACATCCCCCTGCTCTGCATATTTTGCATGTCTCTCTTTTGCTGTCTTTACACTTGGTATTAACATGCGATCACCGTGATCTGATCAAGCAGATCGTATCCTCAGTCAATCAGGACATGGTGTATTTATACTTGGCAACATCAACACACTCTTCTACTTGGATGACCAATCGAATTGGTCTTTCTTGTGCAATATTTAAATAAGTCTGCAGAGGATGGCCCCTGAAGTGGTGGGTTTTCCAAGTCAACCTAAAGTGGTGGGTTTTTAATTTGAAAATCATTTTCGCGGGAGATTTAACAAATAAAAAAAACTGTACTCTCACTAGCGCTCCATGGCCTCTAACTTCTGACAGTTTGGGAGAGAGGGGAGGTGTTTTGCGTGACGTTGACCTGCGAATGCAGACGCGATGGCTGGATTGCGCTTACATTACACTGAGATCCGGACCAGGACATGCTGATTGGATAACATTCCGATCAGAAGCACGTTTACACTTGTCTTTTTAATGTGGACAACCTCTGTATACAGTTCGCATGTTAATGCCAGGTGTAAAACGCAGCCTTAGTTAACACACCTGATTTAGATCATCAGCTCATTAGATGAGCAGGGGAAATCCATTGAAGTTTACTTCACACACACTGTGAAGTGTGACATAATATATCTCTGTATATAAATACATTTCGAATTCATTTTGAATCTCACACACTTTAATGCCCTTTGTATGGAACATATGCTCGTTTCGAACTGGAATCATGGCAGAATATCCAGTGATGTCCACTTCTGAGGGCACTTACAGTCGAATAGAACAAACATCGCACGTGATAAGAGATACATACAAAATGTGCAGAGCGTGAGGAGCAAGGACTTGGAAGCATTACCCTAAAATAACTGAGAACTGAAGGGAAAAAAGGTTAACATTGTTTGCTGTATTCTAGTCCTCTGTAAACTTCAGATCCACAGCTTGGTCACGAATATACTTTCAGTAGGAAAGGGAAAACAGAGTTCTTTGAATTTTATAAAGATACAAATGGTCAAACTAAAATATTTTATCATTAAGATATTCTCCAAGTTTTTGATGCTCTCTGAGCACAGAATTTTCTTTTAAAATGTTACCAATATATTAGTGTATGATAGAGGCACTGATGACTTGCTTAAAGGAGATGTTCACTTCCAGAACAAACATTTACAGAAAATGTACTCACCCCTTGTCATTCAAGATGTTTATGTCTTTCTTTAATCATTCAATCAAAGAAATTTGTTTTTTTTGAGGAAAGCATTTCAGGATTGTTCTCCATATTGTGGACTTAATGGTGCCCCCGGGTTTGAACTTCCAAAATGCAGTTTAAATGCAGCTTCAACGGGCTTTAAACAATCCCAGCTGGGGGAAAAGGGTCTTATCTAGTGTAACGATCGGTTAGTTTCTTAAAAAAAAAAAAAAATATATATATATATATATATATATATTTTTTTAACCTCAAACACTTGTGTTAGGAATAAGTCGAACTGGATTCAGTGTGCGAGTACGTAAACAGTTTATTGACAATAGTGGTAAATACAAGAAGAAGTGAAGCGTGAAGTGCACGAAGCTCCAGGTGACACAGGGACGCGAATGGGCAGCCGAGCCTCTGGGGAAGAATAATCCAGGAAACCGGAGCGAACCGGAACAGGACCCAAGCGAAGGTAGCCGAAAGCAGAGCACTGGAACACAATCCTCACACTAAGACGGAAGACAACGATCTGACAACACAGGACGGAAACACAGGCGTTAAATACAGAGCCTCAACAAACGGAATGAATTCTCCTGTACGCTGGAGGGAGTTTGAGGCGGACTGCCACCGGGCTAATGATCTTGGTGACAGTAAACGGGCCAATGAATTTAGGTGCTAACTTGTTAGAAACGGAGCGGAGCGGAATGTCCTTGGAAGAAAGCCACACTTTTTGACCCACGACGTAGACGGGAGGCTTGGACCGGTGGCGATCAGCCTGAGCCTTAGTGCGCGCCCTCACCCGGAGGAGAGTCTCTCGAGCTCTTCTCCAGGTGCGACGGCACCTCTGGACGAAGGCGTGAGCAGAGGGGACCGCGACTTCGGCCTCCAGACTAGGGAAAATAGGTGGCTGGTAACCTAAGCTGCACTCAAACGGAGAAAGGCCCGTGGACGATACTGGTAACGAGTTGTGTGCGTACTCCACCCATGGGAGTTGCTGGCTCCAGGAGGACGGATTCTGCGTAACCAGACATCGTAACACTCTCTCGAGGTCCTGATTGGCCCGCTCGGTTTGACCGTTGCTCTGTGGGTGGAAACCAGAGGATAGACTGACAGTCGCCCCCAGTAACCGACAAAACTCTTTCCAGAATCTGGAAATAAACTGGGGTCCCCTGTCGGAGACCACGTCATTCGGGAGACCATGAATGCGAAAGACGTGATCAACGACAGTAACCGCTGTCTCCTTAGCAGAGGGTAATTTAGGTAAGGGAATGAAATGAGCCGCCTTCGAGAACCGGTCCACTACGGTTAAAACAACCGTGTTACCTTGGGAGAGTGGAAGGGCAGTAATGAAATCGAGCGCGATGTCGGACCAGGGTCTCGAAGGGACTGACAGCGGTTGAAGTAGCCCCTCTGGAGGTCGATTGGAAGTCTTACCACGGGCACAAGCCGAACAGGCCAAGACAAAATCCCGGATGTCACGAGCCATAGAGCGCCACCAGAATCGCTGCTTAACTAGAAAACTAGTACGATTGACTCCTGGATGACAAGCCACGTTGGAACAGTGACCCCACCGAATGACCCCCACCGAATGACCGTACTCCCTCCGGCACGAATAAATCGACCCGGTGGGCACCCGGGCGGAGGCGTTACCCCTTCTAAGGCCGTGCGGACCTTCGACTCGATCTCCCACGAGAGTGTGGAGACCACCAGTCTCCCCGGTATAATGCTCTCGGGAGAGGGTGGTTGTTCGGAATGGTCAAAAATGCGGGACAACGCATCGGGCTTGATGTTCTTAGACCCTGGGCGGTAGGAAATAGAAAAATCAAAGCGGCCAAAAAAAAGTGCCCACCGAGCCTGCCTGGAGTTGAGTCGTTTAGCGGATCTAATGTACTCTAAGTTCTTGTGATCGGTCCAAACGATAAAGGGTACCCCCGAACCCTCTAACCAATGACGCCACTCCTCCAACGCTAATTTGACCGCCAGCAACTCCCTGTTACCAATGTCGTAATTGCGTTCAGCGGGAGACAAACGACGAGAGAAAAAGGCGCAGGGGTGCATCCTGTCATCCGAGGCCGAACGCTGGGAAAGAACCGCACCTACCCCCACCTCCGACGCGTCGACCTCCACCACAAACTGACGTGTCGGGTCAGGGGCCACGAGGATGGGAGCCGAAACGAAGCGGCTCTTGAGTTTGGTAAACGCAGCCTCGGCTGCGCTAGACCACCTGAACGTCGTTCTGGCAGAGGTCAAGGCGGTCAGAGGCGTGGCTAGTTGGCCGAAATTGCGAATGAAACGTCGGTAAAAATTGGCGAACCCCAGAAACCTCTGCAGGGCCTTGCGAGACTCTGGAGTTGGCCAATCTACCACAGCCTTAACCTTGTCGGGATCCATGCGCACCCCCTCGGATGAGATGATGTACCCCAAAAACGGAACAGACTGTGCATGGAAGACGCACTTCTCCGCCTTGACAAAAAGCCCATTCTCTAGCAGCCTCTGGAGCACCCGCCTGACGTGCTGAACATGTTCCTGGAGAGAAGAAGAAAATATCAATATGTCATCCAGGTAGACATATATAAACTGATCAACCATATCTCTCAGCACGTCATTAACGAGTGCCTGAAAAACCGCGGGGGAGTTGGACAGCCCGAAAGGCATGACCTGATACTCAAAGTGCCCCCTGGGGGTATTAAATGCGGTCTTCCATTCATCCCCCTTCCTGATGCGGACCAAATGGTAGGCGTTGCGTAGATCCAACTTGGTAAAAACGGAAGCACCCTGCAACCGCTCGAAGGCTGAAGACATCAACGGCAAAGGATAGGTATTCTTTACCGTGATGTTGTTCAGCCCTCGGTAGTCAATGCAGGGTCACAAGGAGCCATCCTTCTTACCCACGAAAAAAAAACCCTGCCCCGGCGGGAGAAGAGGAAGGACGGATGAACCCCGCTGCTAGAGAATCAGAAATATATTTCTCCATGGCCTCCCTCTCAGGAGCAGACAAAGAGTATAATTTGCCTTTCGGCGGAGACGTACCTGGCACTAAATCTATAGCACAGTCATAGGGATGATGTGGAGGAAGAGAAGCAGCCCTGGACTTACTGAACACTTCCTTCAGGTCACGGTACTCCTTAGGCACGTTAGACAGGTTCACCGACTCATTCTGCAACAGAGAACAAGACACAGACGAACAAGCAGACACAAGCCAAGAGGCATAACAGGAGTCACTCCAAGCGGACACCGAATTGTGACCCCAGTCCACCCTGGGATTGTGCTGGACCAGCCAGGGATGGCCAAGGACGATTGGTGCCAGTGGAGAGGGAGTGAGCAGCAGGGTGATACTTTCCAAATGGTTACTAGATGTGACGAGGGTAACCGGTCCTGTAGTGTGGGTGATATCGGGGAGCGCTTGTCCATTAAGTGCATTAACAGTAATCTTGTGAGTGAGGGGAACAACCGGAATGTGAAGGCGATGAGCGAAATCAAAGTCCATGAAGTTACCTTCTGCTCCAGAATCCACCAGGGCCAGACAGTTGTGGAAAGCGGCTGCCCATTGCAGTCTAACCGGGAGGAGAGTCGTAGACGAGGACTTTTCCAGTAATACTCCGCCCGACAGTAACCTCGAGTCTACTGTCGGGCTGTTCCTTTTACCGGACAGTTCAAGAGAAAATGGCCGGCCGCACCACAGTAAATACAAAGTCCTCTAGCCCTCCGACGCTCTCTCTCCTCCCGGGAAAGCCGAGCTCTACCCACCTGCATGGGTTCTTGGTCGAACACGGGGCTGACCGTATTCGTGGAGGCAGATACTGAACTGGCAAAGAAATCAGGTGCCAGGGTGTTCGAGCAAAACTGATCACGTCGCTGTAACCTGGCGTCAACTCGGTGTGCCAAATCAATGAGTCCATCCAAATCAGAGGGTAGATCCAGAGTGAATATTTCCCTTTGAATACGATCAGCCAACCCATGCAGGAAGACGTCCCACTGCGCCTGCTCGTCCCAGCTGCACTCTGCCGCCAACGTGCGAAACTCGATCGAATAGTCCGATACCGATCTGTTTCCTTGGCGAAGATCAGTGAGCATTCACGCCGCCTCACGGCCCACCACCGCACGATCAAAGACGCGTTTCATCTCCTCGGAGAGTGCAAGGAACGAGGAACAGCAGGGATGTTGATTCTCCCACACTGCCGTGCCCCAAAGTGCCGCACGTCCGGACAGTAGTGTTAATACCAACGCCACTTTAGAAGACTCTGTAGCAAAAGTTCTAGGTTTCAATGAGAAAAACTTGGAGCATTTAGTTAAAAATGCTCTACACAGTTTAGGCTCACCGGCATATAGCTCAGGCGTGGGTAGGCGTGGCTCCGGAAGATGTTCCGTGTTCGTGAGCGGGGGAGGAGACGGCGGTGTGGGTGGCGCAGCGGGCGACCGTAGTTGTTGCAGCTGCAAGGTGAGCTCGGACACCTGTGCCACCAGAGCTTGCACGGCATGACCCGTGTTGAGCAAATGTTCCTCCTGTTGGTCCATACGAGCGTTGTTGACCGATAAAAGCTCCTGGACGGTCGGTGTACTCGCGGAATCCATAGTGTGGTCAGCTCGTTCTGTTAGGAATAAGTCGAACTGGATTCAGTGTGCGAGTACGTAAACAGTTTATTGACAATAGTGGTAAATACAAGAAGAAGTGAAGCGTGAAGTGCACGAAGCTCCGGTTGACACAGGGACGCGAATGGGCAGCCGAGCCTCCGGGGAAGAATAATCCAGGAAACCGGAGCGAACCGGAACAGGACCCAAGCGAAGGTAGCCGAAAGCAGAGCACTGGAACACAATCCTCACACTAAGACGGAAGACAACGATCTGACAACACAGGACGGAAACACAGGCGTTAAATACAGAGCCTCAACAAGCAACAGCTGGCGTACAATCAAGGTAACGCTGCCACGCCCACGCACACACACACACACACACACACACACATACACACACACACAGAGAGAGCAAGACTGAGTCCGTGAACCCATGAACCGTGACAACTTGCCTTGTTTAAGTCAGTTTTTTCCAGTTCAAAACAATTAGGGTATGTTGAAAAGTTCCCATCTCATTTTCTCCCTCAACTTCAAAATCGTCCTACATTGCTGCAGAAGTACCGACCCAGTGTTTGCAAAGTAAACATACAAAGAAGATCAAACACCCTTTACAAAAAAGGTAAAAGAGCAATGTAGGAAGATTTTGAGGAAGCTTGAGGAGAAAATGAGATGGGTTTTTCAACATACTGTCTTGAATTGGAAAAAACAGGCAGACCTAGACCTAGAGAGTTTAGGCAGACCAAGAATGGCATAAATACAAAAAATAATGAAGCCGACGTATATTAACAATGTCTGTGAAAAAAATCTGTACATGGTTTTAACTTACCATTAAAGGCACTCTCGCTTTCATACACTGAATCTAAATACAAAAACAAATAATGTTTAAGGACATTCTACTGGATATGTATTAAATATTGTCTTTGTAATTGATTATTACCATTATATACAGGCATATTGTAGTATTCTCCCATGCTGTGTGAAGGTGCTACTGAAAAGAAGCACACAGAGAAGCACACATTTCACAAATGGAAAATTATCCTATAAGTTTTATACATTTTATGTATGCTGCATCTGTAATAGCTTGTGGAGCTACTCACAGCATGATGGCTGACTTAGATTTGTCCATTATATTCCACATATTGCTAACCTTGGTGACTATTGCTATGCTGCATGTCACATTCATATGCAGACTGACTTTCCACATTAGCAAGTAAATACATTTACTTGTCCAACATATGGATGGCCAGTATGGAAACTGCAACAGCACCTTTTATGAGTATTTCTTACTTGCAGACAATGACAATTTAAGTATCAAACCGAATCCATGTAACACTTAACACCTCAATCTTAGTACATTTATATACATACACACCATTTTGTAGCATCTCATTGAAGGGCTTGCATGTTACTTGCTCATCTGCTGAAAACAGATATTAAGTTACATAAGGTAAAGTATTTCTCTGCATTTTTGCTTATAATACTTGTTTAGTCAAGTCCATTTTATCTACAGAGTACATTTAAAAACAACAGTTGACCAAAGTAAGTACAATAAAACTAGCAGAAACCATAAAACAGCACATTAAATCACAAGTGTCATTTTAGCTACAAACTGCTCAAAGAAAAAAAATAACAGACCTTTCATTAGAGTATAATAAACATGAAATACATGTATAGCATATCCTCTATGTTGTTGCACAGCAATAGCATTTCTTTCTGAGTTATATATTGATAAAAATGTTAACAGAAGATTGATAACAATAACAATCATGTAAAACTCATTGGGATGTTTTTACTCAGCCAAGAGTTATCTAGCTGTATCATTAAAGGTTGAATAAATACCATTTCTGTCATTCCATGAAGTTCCATGGTTTGCATTACTGGAGATGGCACTGCCTGGCTCCTTTACGGAAACAAAAGATGTGTTTTATATTTTTAGAAAAATAGTCAAACCCCTGTTACCCCTGCCAACATTCATAAGTAAAAACAAGATAACTATGTTATTAATTGGCCTACCAGCAGGTAAAAGTTGATGAAGAAAGGGCTTGAGGTGATTCACATCTTTCTCTAGACTGAGGGCAGCTTTCACATCAGGAGAACGAAGAGGGGCACCAGTAGTGGAAAGACTTAGATCTTTAAGGCAGAAAAATGTCATAATTAAAACAATTAATTACTTTAGTCAAGTCAGTCAGAGTTGTTGCTTATCCATTTACTGGAGCTGACAGCTTCCCAGTAGTGATGTGACATTTGAACCAAAGCTTCGGACCTTGTGTCAATAATAAAAGAACTTGCCAGATGAAACCTTAAGTCAAGGCTTGTGTTAACGTAAAAATTATGAAACCAGTGACAAATGAAGCCTCACTTTCTGTCCAGTCAGGTCTGCGATTCACTTTGCGTGTGAAAATGTTCAAACTCCCAGATCTTATTTTACTGGTAAGTTTAAATTCAGACTTTCACTTACACTTTTAAGTTTCCAGTCATACAAGTAATATGAAGGGTATGAATTATTATTTTTTAATTAAATATTTGCCATATGCAATTCATATACGTGTACATTATTTGTCTACTACATCATATTGATATTCATACTGGTATTAAATGCTACAGATTAATGGGCATATTAAATTATCACAGACAGAAATTCAAGAAACAAATACATACTTGTTAGACTTTTATGAATTTCTATCTGTGATAATTTAATTACCCATTAAACTGTGGCATTTAATACCAGTACAAATATCAATATGATGGAGGTCACACCTGACCGGAAAGAAAATTAGGCTTTCTTTGTAATTGGTCACGTGAAATCTACAATAACAATACAAGCCTCAAATCAAGGCTTCATCTGGCACGCCCCTTTATTCTCGACACAACACTCCGTGTGATATTGTGTGATATATAAATATAAAAACAACAACTCATACAGGAGCATTTTTGCCCCAATTTCTTGAATTTTAGGGCATAACTGCATTTATGGAGTTGTTGCCCTGCATCATATTTATCAACAGTTAACTAAATGAAATATAAGATGATGTACAGGTCTGGGGACATGGCCAGCACGTTAACTGTGTTAAAATATTTTAATCAGCTTATTTTTTCACAACTAATTAATTAAGTTAATGCGTTAAACTGACAGTCGTAAAATATATATATATATATATATACACATAAAAAAATATATATAATTACTAGTCAGTGGCAATTCTATTGCCAAGAATTTCATTCTCACACTGAAATGACAGTAGCTAACCTACCGTCTTTTGAGGATTTCCCCATTCCATTGAAGGTAGATGCACCAAAAATTCCTGGTCCTTCTGTTGAAAATGAAGGAGACAGTAATTAATGGTGTCTGATTTGGAAAATAATAACAATAATAATCATCTTGCTATCGTCAAAGGCATCAGAAACAGGCGATATCTCTGACTATCGTCGATACACGATACTACAGGCACAACCCTATATTGCAGGGTACGTGGATCTGAATAAACAGAACGCAATAAGCATAAGGGAAAAATGTATTAACCAACAAAGTTATGCACACCACAGACCTTATTTTACTCATTAACTGAAAAACTCCATTATAAAAATGTATAGGTAAATCTTGAGGGAACCAGCAGTGAATTAGTATTGCGGGTTTTTACATTACACTGCAGCACTCTATTATTTATCCATTTAAATAACATTACTTTGACTTTCGTTGTGGTCAACCATCAAACTCCTCCTCTGACTGCATATCAGTTGTGTCACAGTTGTCTTTTAAGTATCTCTGCAGGCTTCTTTGGGCTTCTTCATAAGTGTCTGAAAGCATTTAAAGACATAAGACAAAACTAATTCAAAAACAGAAAAATATAAATTATACTGAGCCCTTCTTTAGCTTCTGCTAGTGCTCCCCCTACCAGGACTGGGTATCATTCAAAAACCTGATATACATGACACATCCAATTATAACTCATTTAAGACTACGTTTACAAGGTAATTTGCCAAAACCGCATTTTTAATTAATTGTGTGTGTGTTTTTGTCCGTCTGAAGCGGCTCAACATATGTGCAACCTTTCAAACTATACTTCATGGCACCGGTTAGGCGGCATAACCCCAGGTATGTGTCACCACATTCTCGGGTTATAAAGAATAAAGAAGCGAAAAGTTAATCTTCCAAAATGAAGCAGCAATATCTTCTCAGGTAAAAGTTATTAGAACCGTGTCTAGGGACAAGCGGACCATCACACTGCTCTGACCTTATCAGCTCGTTTGTATCTTATTATTCGATTCGGACTTGTCGCTTATGACAGAACAGCTAATCACAATGATCTTATCTTTGGAAAAGATCATTTTATTCGCTTATGTCAGAAACAGCGAATCTCTTTAAAAAAAAAATGGATGTTGTTTTCACCACACTGCATTGTTATATTTCGTAAAAGTTTTATCCACCAACTGGCGACTGACACTGTTACATACACTCGTCAACGACGTTTTTTACTTGCGCTTAGTGAGTGTTTATTTTTATGCCCTGGTTGTGTGCCTTTCTGTCCACACTGAGACCGCGTTTTTGCCAAGGAAAACTTAGCTTTTTGAAACCACTCTCTAGTCATAGACGCATATTGTACCAACAGACATCTATGTTTATACCGGTATTGTGCCTGTTATGTGCTATTTACTTTTACACTGTTGCTAAAGATATTTACTTTGTACACTATTCACATTACAGTCCTAAAAAGAAGACAGAATATTTACTCACAATTGCTGTCCTGCAGCAAAACATGAATGCAGCAGATCAAACATAAGTGAGCGCAGCATGGAATGATGAGTGAATGATGAGATGTTTCTGGAAATAAAATTATCCTGCCTTATGTCTGTTCCATTTGTATCATCTCAGTGAGCTTTTGAGGTTTTACACATGCACAGTATGGCGAATTTAACAGTTTCTGACATTTCAGTATAAATGAAACTTTTGGAAAACACTTGAAAATGATAGTGTGGTCAGAGAGCGTTTCAAAATGAAAAGCCTTAAAGGGATAGTTCACCCCAAAATAAAGATTGTCATCATATACTCTCCCAAATACTGATACAAATACTGTAACCAAAATATTACTTGAACAGTTGTTTACTTACCACGAACTATTAAACGTCTAACTGGCTCGTAAAAAATCCATCCGTCACCTGGCTGGAGACAATTTTTTACTGCAGCATGAATTTTGGATCTGTCTTTGGTAGTAAATGGCGGCCACGATAATTTGTCACCATTGAGCCAGATGTGTGGTACTAATTCTGTGCCACCATTTTTAAACTGAACAATGCACCATTGCTGCTTCTTGTTTTCCATTTTGATACCTTAAGAAAGCAAAGTTAAAATAAAATAAAAACTAAATATGATTTATGTTAAAAGAAAACTATCCACAATGTTAAGTCTCCCACATTACCTCCACTAAAGCCAATAAGCACAAATGACTAAACCAGTGGTTCTTAACTCCAGTCCTGGGGCCCCCCTACTCTGCACATTTTGCATGTTTTCCTTATTTAACACACCTGATTGAGATCATCAGCTCATTAGGAGAGAGATCCATGAACTGCACTAACGAGTTGATGATCTCCATCAAGTGTGTTTAATAAGTGCAAAAAGTGCAGAGCAGGGAGGGCCCCAGGACTGGAATTGAGAACCAGTGGACTAAACTATAAAAACCTTCATTTTTTTATCCAATGCCTTTGCTCACAAGGTATTACGAAAAACAGAACAGCAACAATAAACCTCTACCTTACTTCATATGAAGCAAAGGCATGGCAATGAAGCCATTTGTATCAGGGTAGAGGACACATTTATTTTGAATGAGTGCCAGTCTGCTTGCACCAAGACTGTCGTGCATCTGCCAGACACTGTAACACCCTATGAGTGAAGACATGCAGGGATATGAAAAGTATGACTCCTGGTGCCTGAAATTTTGATACAGTACAAATATTTGTTCTTCCACCTTAATTATATTCTTAACAAGAGCAATTGCATCTCCAACCTGAATGCAGTTATCTCCTTCCTCTGTGGATAATGTATATTTATATGTGGTAACTTTTCTATATTGTTCGGCTGAGCTAAACTGAGGAGGTAATGGGCCATCAAAATGTATGCCATGTAAAATGTAATCATCAAATGGCACTGGCATCTGCACACATGGGATTTCAGAAATTCTTTTCACTACTTGCTGCAATGGTAAATGTGGCTTACGCAACAGACGCTTAATTTGTCCCAAGTAATTCTCGAAAGGAAAACCAGACACATTATCCAGAGGCCCAAAAAGCTTATTCTCGTCTGCGAGGTGTATTACTTGGTGTATGTTATACACAATTTCATTCCTGGCATAAAGCTGCCCAAAATGACTTACAAAGGAGACAAGCATTTTGTGAGCCAAGTCAACCATGCTATCTGAGATGCCAGGAGAGAGAAGCAAACACATCCCAACAGAAAACAACATGAAATTATCATATAGCTCATTTGGAATGCTGTTTCTGAGGACAAATGGCCCTGTATATAACATGAATGTGCGCAGCTCCGTGGCTTTCCAGCGATCAAGCTCTGATAGTGGTCTGGGTTTACGGTTAAATTCGACAGGTGTGTGAGCACGTAGCATCATCAGCTTTGTAGAAATTTCATTTATTGTCTGAGAAGACAATCTTGTGGCCAGTGAACTTCCTCTTGTCCAAATATACAGCAGCTTCCTGGTGACCCCTAAACAGCAAAGATGCATATAGTCCAATGGGAACATTGAGACCATTTTAACTATGCCACTCAAAGGAGAAAGTTTCTGTCCTAAGTGATGTTCATCATCGAGCATTGCTTGAAAGTCTGCATCAGTTCTTTTCTTTGAATTTGTTTCAGGGTATGTCATTTTGTTTTTCCACTCCCCTCCTTGCCAGCATTTATCACATCCAGAATAACCATTGTGAGCCTTAATGTTCTTCACAAAGGCACGAGCTGGTGCATCACACACAAATGAAGAGACCATAATTTGAAACTTTCTACCATTGTGAATGATACCATTACTCAGTAAGTGAGTCAAATCTTTCACAAAAGTGTTTAGGTATTCAAATACGCTTTTTGGCTTGCTAATCCCACAAAACAGACCAACAATGAATGGGGACTTAGTGTAATCACAATTAACTAAAGCCAGAATTGGCCAAAACTGAACCTTGGAACTTCTAAAAAGAGGGAGCCCATCAATATTGAATTGAAGCTTTAGTGTAAGTAAATTTGCTGGCAAGGTTAAAGATTTCAAACGGGACAGCAGTCCCTTTGCCAAGCCAAAATGGTAGTATTCCCCTCCCTCCATTTCGGTAGTAGGGACATCAGCTTGACTCCTAAGCACTGTCCTTGCATCTTTTGGTAGTTGGGGGTGGAAAACTCTCAGAATACTCAGCAGTGATGTCAATGCAACAAGTGACACTGAAAAGGTTGTGGCCCAATGTCTCAAGCTCTGTACCAAAAAATCATGTGTTGGATTATCATTTCCATCACTATCATAGTCTGACTCACTAGCTGCTGATACATGAGGACTGTCAACTGGAAATGAATCCAGACCTATGCAATTCAATCAATCAGATTCTGGCACTTCAGAAAGAGGAACAGCAAACTCATTTAAACTGGACCATCAAAATCATCGGAATTTGCATGTGTAAATTCTGATGAATTTGTTAGTCCAGTTCCTAAATGATCAGAAATGGGATTATCAGTCTCCTGTGCAACCAAACTAGAAGACTTACTCACAAAAGGACCTTCAGCATCAACTCGTTTCTGTCTGACAGTCTCCTGAAACCTATGCAAAATGTCAGACTCTGTTGCCTGTACTATTTTCCTCAAGTGTCGCCTCTTAAACCAACGAGAGGACATTGCACGTTGGTGCGTTGTTTAGTTAATAAAAAATGTAGGCTTACTACAAATTGAATCTTGTGTTTGAAGACTAAATCAGCTCCAAGACACTGTAGGAGGAAAAAAGGAGGATCATTAAAATATAAATAAATATTCACCACCTGAACACAATGTTTCTTTGGAAAAAACCCACACCACAATGAAAAAAAAAATTCTTAATTTCTATAACACCCCTTCCCCCTAAAAAATAATAGTGACTCCAAGCTTTTTTAATGGTATAATGTTAAAAAAAAGCTTTTTATTTCAGATAAATGCTGATCTTTCTATTCATCAAAGAATCCTGTAAAATTGTACTACCATTTTTAATATTAATAATATATTTTTTTTAATTCTTGAACATCAAATCAGCATATTAAGATGATTTCTAATTCATGTGACACTGAAGACTGGAGTAATCACAGGAATCAATTGCTTTTTAAAATATATTCAAATAGAAAACAGTTGTTTTAAATGTTTTTGTTGTACTTTGTATTAAATAAATGCAGGCTTGGTGAGTTGAAGAGACTTCTTCAAATAACATTAAAAATCTCTAAAAATAATTCAAATTAATTAAACACTTTTAAATAGACTGCAGTAATAATATTTTGTCACACATTATTTTGTTTAGTGATCTCTATTTGAGACAAAAAAATCGTGATCCTCAATTTATCCAGAATCATGCAGCTCTACTGTCTGAAATAACATAAACAGAACAAACTGTGACAAAATAAATCCAATAGAAAAGTAGCAACATCTCCAAGAAGCTTCAAGAGACCTACAGTCCCAGCAAAGCTACCTAAAAAAAAAAAATGTGCAAGTGCACTTATGCCGAGTTGACACTGCATGATTTTCAAAGTCATCGGATCACCATTGTTTTCACACTGCACTATCTGTGGTAGCATTTAGTTGCTGCTGTGTTCACACTGCACAATGAATTGGCGACATGAGGTTACACACTGCATGACTTTACAATAGGAAGAATCGCCAACAACTCTGTCTGGTGTGCAAGCTACTGCCAAACGCACACAAGAAGTGATGAGGAAACAACGCAAGATCATGCTGACTTTGTGGTCTATAATTCCTCCCCGAACAAACAATAATTAAAAAAGATGACGTCCTTGTTTAAGGTCCCATATTGTCAAAACTGAAATTTCATGGCTTTTTTCATGGTAACTGAGGTCTAGGGGCTATGTAACTACCATATAAGTTTCAAAACAGTCAATCCACAGTAAAATGCACACAGCCTGCATAAAGTAGCTGTGCCTTTTCACGAGCTGCTGTGACGTCCAATCTACTCACTTTCAGTCACCACCTCGAGCACCAACCACCGTCCCACCCTTCTTTTGCCAAAACATCACGTCCATGCCATTGCTGAACAACAATAACATGAAAACAAGTCGAAAAAAACGCTGTTCAGTCGATAGACGTCGAAACTACATCATTGCACAGGCTTCCGAACAACATTAATATAAAAGACCAGTGGCACATCAGCTTCAGCATCTTTCACACAGCCATTCCATTAAACTTTAAAAATGTAAATTTAAAATTTAATTTAGTTAATAGAAGTTAATTGATAAAGAAAATCTATTTCTGACATTACTTTTGACAGCATCCTCATTTTACAGGATTTTTTTTACAACAGCCCAAAACTTTTAACAGTACTATAGCTTTGAAGGTAGGTTTTTCAACCGTATGTGTATCCACAATTAACACGATTCTGTGTAAAAAATAAACTGTACACATACTAGGCGGAAAGATGCCAATAGCTACACAGTATTTAAGGTATTTCTATTTGTTACGACGTTGATATTTAAACCTTTGTAGTCAAGTAAGCATGATTCATAATGCTTCCTCTGTCGTGAGCCTGTGTGCTCCTCTAAATTGTCTGTGTTCTGCACTGCTATCGCAGTTGACTGTTGCACCTTTATTCTGACATTATCGCACGTGCTGCTTGTGAGTTAACCATGCCCACTTATTTACATTTCGTGGAATAGACAAAATTAAAAAAAAAAAAAACTGTTACGGTAGACATTATATTCCACGGTAACGATATATACCGTCATACTGCCCAGCCCTAGATCACCTTTAATACAAAGTCCCCTTAAGACAAGTCAGTTCACTCGGCCACCATCTTTGAAATGCCTCTCAAGCATGCAAGTGCAGCTCCTATCTCTTTGAATGGGAAAACATCAACTTCTTTAAAAGTGTTCAGTGAGCTTACAATTAAATTTCATATTTGAAAAGACCAATGAAATCTGACAACAACAGTTTCATAAAGCTTGTTTCTTATGTTCACATCCCATTTAAAAATACTTTTTTTTGATGCTAGAGCAGCCAATGTGCATGCGCAGTCATGAACGCGAATGTGCGAACGCTGCTTGTTTCTATAGGAACCGGAGCCTCTAACAGCTGCTGCAGTGACGCAATGGCTTTATTAATCAACGACTGTCTCTTTCAATTAGAAGGCGGGGTTTATTCGCCATGTTGGCACTTTGTCCCATTCATAAGTAATAGGACTGCATAATATAAAGTCATTGTTTAATACCAATTATTGATATGGCAATGTAAAACTACGATTAACAGTGATGATGAGCTAAGCATGTTAGTAATCTAGACAGCAAGAAAAATACACAAAACTTACCGTCAAATAATTTTTTTTCTCTAAAACCCCTCTGTCTCTGACCTTATGCCAATCCTCTCAGTTCCTGTTCTCCTTGTTTGTTCTGTCCGTCAGAATTCCGTTTTGGAGCTCCAGGACACTGTAGGAGAAAAAAAGGAGAATCATTCAAATAAAAACATATTCATCACCTGAACACAATACTTTTTTAAAACTTTTTTAAACAACACTCATATAAATCTGTAAAATATGAATTAACTGCATAAATAAAAGAATAAATAAGTGCAAACATGAGCAATTATGAATTATGTGCATTATAAATCAGAATAGGTGTGAAATTTTTGCACCTGTTCTACAGTCTAACATACAGTAAAGGGCACATAAAGTTGGTGGCTTTGCTAATGATTGCGTTCAACATTAATAATATACCCATGACACTTGAAGCCATGACCACTAAAATCTGACACGTTTTTTCTCTAAAACCCCTCTGTCTCTGACCTTATGCCAATCCTCTCAGTTCCTGTTCTCCTTGTTTGTTTTGTCCGTCAAAACCTTGTGTTTGGAGGCGAAATCCGTTTTGGAGCTCCAGGACACTGTAAGAGAAAAAAAGGAGAATCATTCAAATAAAAACATATTCATCACCTGAACACAATGTACCTTTGGGAAAACCAACATCAAAAAGAAAAAAAATATATAATAATAAAATAAAACTAAGCTATTTCACGATTATACCAATCTTGTATCATTCAAGGAAAATTGCATGGGTAATAAGTCTTAGAATTACTACATTAATAATATACCCATGACACTTGAAGCCATGACCACTAAAATCTGACACGGTTTTTACAACTTACTTCAAAACTAAAATATTCACAAAGCAACCCATAAAAAATAACTTAGCCATAGCTAGCTACCAAACGATTTGTTCTCTCATTATGCTGAATTAATTACTAAGGCCTATTAATAGTTTCGCACTAATAGTACCTTCATAAACCTCTAAAACATAATTTAGCATTAATAAACCTAAGTAAACAGCAAACTAATAATACTACCACAACATTAACAGTAATGATTGATATGGCAATGTAAAACTACGATTAACAGTGATGATGAGCTAAGCATGTTAGTAATCTAGACAGCAAGAAAAATACACAAAACTTACCGTCAAATTATTTTTTTCCTCTCAGTTTCTGTTCTCCTTGTTTGTTTTGTCCATCAAAACCTTGTGTTTGGAGGCGAATTCCGTTTTGGAGCTCCAGGACACTGTAGGAGAAAAAAAGGAGAATCATTCAAATGAAAACATATTCATCACCTGAACACAATATATCTTTGGGAAAACCAACATCAAAAAGAAATAAATATATAATAATAAAATAAGTAAATTTAAAAAAGAAGTTGCTCAGTTTTTTTTTTTTTTTTGGACCAATATGACAGCCAAAAACAAAAATCTAAAGCTAAAATATATACTGTTTTGCTTTTGATGCCAGCTGCATTTCCATTTCAAATAGCACTGTAAATAGTAAGCTCTGAAGACATTTTAAATAAAACACATTTTTCCCTTGAGGTTTAAGAACTAGGCTACTTCACAATTATACCAATTTTGTATCAATGAAAAAAAAATTGCATAGATAATAAGTCATAGAATTAGCATATTCATCAAGTCTGGTAAATTAAATTATTTTTTTAAACAACACTCATATAAATTTGTGAAATATGAATTAACTGCATAAATAAAAGAATACATTAGAGCAAACAAGAGCAATTATGAATTATGTGCTATATGAATCAAAATAGGTTTTCGCGCCTGTTTTACAGTCTAACGTACAGTGTACGGCCACTTAAAATTAGTGGTTTTGCGTTCAATAATGTTGAAATGATTGCGTTCAACATTAATAATATACCCATGACACTTAAAGCCATGACCACTAAAATCTGACACGGTTTTTACAACTTACTTCAAAACTAAAATATTCACAAAGCCCATAAAAAATAACTTAGCCATATAGCTAGCTACCAAACGATCCGTTCTCTCATTATGCTGAATTACTAAGGCCTATTAATAGTTTCGCACTAAGAGTACCTTCATAAACCTCTAAAACATAATTTAGCATTAATAAACCTAAGTAAACAGCAAACTAATACTACCAAAACATTAACGGTAATGATTGATATGACAATTTAAAACTACGATTAACAGTGATGATAAGCTAAGCATGTTAGTAAACTAGATAGCAAGATAAATACACAAAACTTACCGTCAAATAATTTTTTTTTTTCTCTAAAACTCTTCGGTCTCTCCACTTATACCGACGATCCGTTTCTGCTCTCCTCGCTTGCTTCGTTCGCACAAAATGGATCCGCAAGGTTGCAGCACACAACTTTCCAGTCTTCTCGATTCATTACTGCCCGCGCGCTTTTTCAGTTTTAAATTTTTTTTTTTTTTTTTTTTTTTTGCATTTTCGCAAATTTCTGTTTAATATATATATTAATATTATATTTACCTTGCAAAATGTCTAATATTTTTATTATTACAAGAGGAAGAAAATATTTTAATATTTAATGGGAGAAGAGTGATTGACTTGATTATGTCATTGCTGGTGCTTTATGGGAGTGGAGTTTTTTGGCATGCTTATAAATGAATGAATGAATAAATTCATTAATTATTAAATAAATAAATACATATGAGTTACTGTTAAAATGTACTCCCTATAAAGATTTATTATTATTATTATTATTTATTAATTTTAATTCAATAAATTTAATGTAATTTATTCTTTTAATAATTCTGCCAGTCATTTTTTCTGTTTTTTTTTTTTTTAATCATACCTTTAATAATCTACACAAGAGAATACAGTAAAAGTTTCACAAATAAAAAAAGCAAAGAAATGTATAACTATCAACAAAAATTATGGACAATAATATATGGACAATACTATATATATATATATATATATATATATATATATATATATATACACTACCGTTCAAAAGTTTGGGGTCAGTAAGACTTGTAATAGTCTTTAAAGTAGTCTCTTATGCTCATCAAGGCTGCATTTATTTGATTAAAAATACAGAAAAAAAAAAGTAATATTGCAAAATGTTTTTACAATATAAAATAATGTTTTTTATTTTAACATACTTTAAAATAGAATTTATTCCTGTGATGAAAAGCTGAATTTTTATCAGCTGTTACTCCAGTCTTAAGTGTCACATGATCCTTCAGAAATCATTCTAATATGCGGATTTATTATTAGAATGATCAATGTTGGATAATATCAACAGTTGTGCTGCCAAATATTTTATACCTGTAATTTTTTTTGTCAGGATTCTTTCATGAATAACAAGTTTAAAAAGTACAGTGTTTATTCAAAATATAAATATTTTATAACAATGTAAATTATTAATTATTAACTTTTAATAAACTTTTAATTACATCCTTGGTGAATAAAAGTATTAATTTCTTAAAAAAAAAAGAAAAAAGAAACAATAAAAATGTACTGACCCCAAACTTTTGAACGGTAGTGTATATATATATATATATTTTTTTTTTTTTTTGAAGCACCATGGCAAATCTCTTGCAGTCAATTTTTGAACCTGTTTTAAACACATACACATATGCATACACATTTTATAGAAATGCACTTGGTTAATTTAATTTGCCTTAAATTGTTGAATGAGTTGAATGAATCAACATTGATTAAATGTTTGTCTTTTCAACACAGAAAATCAATGAATTATCAACATTGATTCAGCATTATTTAGCATTGAATAATCAGCCTCAACCAAAATGATGATTCTGATGAAATTTCAACATTGAATCAATGTCACCTTGCTAACTGGTCTCGTTCCTGACATAACGCAATTGTAATGTAAACAGTGATCTGGACGATGATCAGATATTTCTGTTTTTAGGACTCGTTTTTAAATAACAGAAAAAAAGGACAACTGTTGGCGCAAAAAATAAACAGAAGGCGACGATAGGTATAACGTTGCCAACAAATACTGAGGGGATATGCATGCCAATGGAGACGGACACAGAAGGTAAAATTCCTTTCTAAAAATACCACATTTATTGACAGTATTAATGCATGAGCTATGAACGCAGCGTAGCTGTTTACTTGGCTGTTAGAACAAATAGCGCGCTTCCGCTTAGCACACACACTCTATCAGCATGGTTGTCTAACCTGCTGAGAATTCTGGGCCGAGAATGGTTTGTAATCGTTCTGTTCTGTACCAGGCTCAGGTGAAAACACAACTGGAACCGTGCCTGACTATTCTAAGAACCATTCAGCCCAATAGTGGAAAAGCGGCTATTGTAAACATTGTTCCTTGTCAGTGAATATGTTTTTTTAAATGAAAAATTGAATTCAATGCAACTAGGACCTTTTTCCTGAGTAAACGATGGCCGCTCCCATTACGAATTTTAACTTCCAATTGGATGCTCTTCTGTTCCGGTCTCCAAAGGAACCCGTTCAAATAGCGGCCATCTGCTTTTAAATGTAGCTAATGTCTGCAGCTTTGTCATCTACACACTCATTAAACTTTGCGGAATGAGGCACGGACAATTGACAGTCATTGCGACATTGCAAAGTGATGGTGCTATGGAGCCATGTGCTTTTTAACAACGTTAATAGGTTTAACATTAGATTATCAGCTCGGAATATCCGCTAATTTGACTAGAAATACTGGAGACTGGAAATGCAAAGCATCCTTCCAGATAAGAGTCAGGTGTGACTTCCACATTCAGGAAAAACGTCTATAGAACTCACAGTTGAGGCTGACGTCTAGTTCTATTTCAGCTAACCTTCACCAAATGCTGATAAGACAACAATACAGAATGTTATCTGAGCACGAGCAATGATGTTTGAGTCCAGTGATGTGATAAAAAGCTTCTCGTTTATTTTACTGCCTTCATTTTTGTATGTAATCACCCAGCGAGCGGATAGGTGGTTAATTTTTTACACCTTGAACAGACAGATATGGTCAAAAGGCTGGCACTGTAATAGAGTTGGACTCTACCATTTCTTACCATTACGTTTCTTACCATTCTTTATTACAGCAACATCTAGTTGTTGGGTTCTTATAATATGACCTACATCATTTAAATATGTAAATTGTTGTCATTTAATCACCCTTATTTCATCAATGGAATACAAAAGGAGATTTTTTTTCTGATGTTTTCCATAAACTGCAAATACTTCCTGTCCTCATTTTGAACAGCATTTCATAATTTCAAAGCTTCACACTTAATTTTGTGAAATGGTTTGCCTGTAATCTTTAAAACAAAGAATACTCTGTTTGATATTCATACATTAGTGTGGCTTAAATGTCCAAATGTGTTTCTGGAGAATTTTATATGCAAATATACACAAACCAGTAGCCAATCAGATGATATCAATAAGTTCTTATAGCTCCCAGACAGAATTCTATCAGCACCAGCACTATAACAGCACTGTGATCGAGAGTTATTTCTGGATGTCTGTTAGGAAGTGTGAGGTATTACTTTTTATCTTTACCATAGTAAAAGTGACTATTCTTTTCAAAAGGTCAGCTATGTTTAATGTAATCTTAAATTTAAAGCCATAAGAATTTTATGTCAAAATGTAACATTGATTTGTAAAATTGATTACTGTTTCATCCAACTGCAATTCCTGTCAGTACATTCATCCTACCTTGATACTGCATTAAGAACTGTAATTGTTAAGTACTGTTCATTGTAAATGCAGTTTTGCACTAATGTGTAACTTTATTCTGTGCTAACCTCAGACAATGAAGAAAATGGGCGTTCCTGGGAAAATTCTGTGTATCTTGATGTTGCTGTGAGTACAGAAAAAAAAAAATTAATGTATTGATTGAAAAATGGATTAATTGTATATTTATTTAGATGGAAATTCCAAAGGAAATGCTATTTGATATTTATAGGAATACTGATCATCACAAGGGTGCAATAATGAATTAATAGAGTTTTAATAGAAGAATAGATTTTTGTTGACTAGATATTTTGTTCCACAGACTGGACAAGAGTACTGCAAGTCCACGAGTGTTTAATAATGTGGATACAGCCCCTGAAAACCAAAATCTCTGGATGGGATCTCTGGATAATGAAAAGTTAATTTCTGAGATCACTATTCCTGGTACCCATGACAGCTTGGCCCTTCATGGAGGACCAGCAGCAAAATGTCAGGCATGGTCGCTAGTGAACCAGTTAAAGGCTGGGATACGCTACTTTGACTTGAGAGTGTCTGGAGAAAATTTGAAAATTAAGCATGGAATAACTTACCAAGGTTCAACTTTCCCTCAAGCCCTTGAAATAATTAAGAATTTTTTATCTGAACATAAAAATGAGATTGTGTTGGTCAGAGTTAAACCTGTTTTTTTTTTTAAGGACAAAGTTCCACATTTAGTTGGAAAACTGATTGAAAATGACTCTAAATTCTGGGTTGCAGATGAAATACCAAAAATTGGACTAGTACGAGGAAAGATTGTATTTGTTCAGAAAGGCTCCTTTCAGTTGGGTATCCCTCTACATGAAACTGATGAACATAATGACTACATAGTAACTGATGTTGAAATTAAGAAAAAAAAAATCATGGCACATCTGACTTTGGCTAGCAATGAATGCTATAGAACTGATGAAGTTTTTCTAAACTATTCAAGTGGCACAGGCTGGCCTAAATTGAGGCTAAACAAAACCCCCAAATGGGTGGCAGAAAAAATTAATGAATGGCTGTATAAATATCTTGATGAGAAATCGAAAACTAATCCCAAGCCATGTTTTGGAGTTATAGCCATGGACTTTCCAGGTTTGGATTTGATTAATAAGATCATTGAATTCAATAAGTAGGATTTTTCAGTCTGTATTTGTCAAGAAATTAATGCTCTGACCAATTCTGTTTCTTCGAACCAAAAGAGCTGCTCTGTTCATGTCTTTTTTTTGATTTTGTCACAACAGACACCACTGCTGATCCTGCATCCTAGACAAGATAAACATACAAAATAACCAGTTATTCTTTTTTTCTTGTAATTGAATCCCATCTTGTCCTTTATTTTAATAATGAAATGATGTTACCATCTGCAACACCACCATCAACCTACATTTGTATTCTTTCTTTTTCCTTTAAATCCAGTTGTATTGTTTTTTTTTTTTTAAAGGAACGTTTGGATTGCTTTTTGAAATAAATGACTTTAGCATCACATAATTTTCTCTCTCTCTGTTCTTCTACTATGTTTATCCACTCCATGTTGGGGCTTTTGTGTTGCCTTGGAAACATTCACTAATTTTTCATTATTACTATTTTAAACACTTTATTAACTCGTGGCATCCAGACCAATTATTCTGTCACAACAAAAATGCCAAAATAAGCAAAAACAATCATGAATGACATTTTAAGTCACAGAAATGCAACCCAGTCACATGTGAAACTCATTTGTTAAATCACCACCAGGTTGCGCAAAGGGTTGGTCTATGGGAAGCCAAACAACCCAAAAGTGGGACGAAACAGCGCGGTATGAAAGTGCTCGCACCGCGCTGACATGTCATCTGCGCGGCCGACTCGACAGCGCAGGGAAGACGTGTTTGCTAGCGCCACCCAATTAGCAGCGTGGCGCTGACAAACACCAAAAGTGTCCAACCCCGCCCACATCCAAGCTCGATGTCTATGGAGTCAAAATAGGGCCATATATATCTGCAAAATAAAACAATGTTTTGCAAACAAAAAATATGTTTTGCAAATAAAAATAGTATTGAGGAAAAAAAATTGCTTTTTTGCAAGTAAAAAACATAATTGCAAAAGAAAAGTTAACCCCTGAGAGAAAAAAATAAAGTTTAGCAAAGTGAAACTTCAGCAGCATTGACTTTGCAACACATATTTCAACATGCTAATCGCTGACGCAACGTTAAGTGTGTCGGCGGCTGTACATTTCTCTCAATATGCACACCTTTCACGTTGTTTTATAATTAATAAATAATAATAATTATTCTCCATGCCCTAGTTGTATTGTGGACTATAAACGATGCCAAAGGTGTCTCTCAAAATATACTGTAAATTGAAAACAAATAATACAAAACAAATGCCTTGTATGTGCAAACATAATTTGAAATAAACTTCTTTCTGATTCCGAACAAGTTGATTTATATACAGTAGGTCACATCCCTGTAGAATATGTTTAAAAGCTGTGATGTTTATATGATACATTGTTAATGCACTTATTCTAGATCAGTAGTGTGAAACTCAGTTCCTGGAGGGCCACAGCTCTGCACAGTTTAGCTCAAACCAGCTCCAACCCACACCTGTTTGGAGGTTTCTAGTAATCCTGAAGATCTTGATTAGCTGAATCAGATGTGTTTGATTAGGGTTTGAGCTCAACTGTGCAGAGCTGCGGCCCTCCAGGAACTGAGTTTAAAACCACTGATCCAGATAATCCTATATGATGTTGTCATGACACATTTAACAGAGAGAATATTCAGATGTCTGTACAGCTGCACAGAATTTAATAGGTCTTCTGACCCAAAGCCTTGGTCAGATTCAATCAGCTCAGGGTCGGCAGCAGCAGCCACAACAACGACAGCAGCCTCCTGCTATTTCTCAGCCTCGAATAGAGCAGGATATGGCCAGGTTGCCGCATCCACATCTAATTATCTTAACAATTGTCTTTTGAACGTTTAATATTATAATTAAGATTGTTTTATTATTTGTAGATCTTTTCCTGGGATGTTTAAAAAAGCAAAGAAGAAAACTCCAAATCCACAAATACATGTGAAAGCCACATCTTGGAAACCATTTCCTGTTTCCATATATTTAATGAGCAACAACACTGACACCTCACCCACACCTTCTGAAGAGCTTGAACTACTCCAGGCCGGACTAGGAAAACGGGTGATTACAATTTCATCCAATGTGAACCATTTGGATATAAGTACATTTTATAGTACAATCTAATTTGTTAGTTTGTGCCATCTGATTTTAGAGCAGTATTATTTCTTTATCACCCTGCAAATAATGCATAATTAACTGCTTCAAAGTAATATTCCAGTAATATTCCACTTTCAAAACATGCTGAGATGAATTAACATAATTTGCTTAAACATGATAAAATGCTAATTAGTATGTATAAAAATGACAAACAAATGCACGTAAAATTTTCAATGTGATGAAAATTTAGTCTTTACTTTGTATGGTTGTTTGAGAACCCTTGTTCTGTTTCATGTTTATTTCAGTTATGCAAGCTCCTTGAAGCTGAATTTCCAAGGATGAGGTCACTTACTGGAGGGTGGTTACTTTATAAGGCACCAGGTATGCTGTAATGTCAACCTGAACAGACACAAGCATGAATATCTGAGTAGAGTATACTGTAGTGTAAGTGATTTCCATAGGTAGTTATTAATTGAACATTTCCCCTGGCATTCTAACCTTAAAGCCCAGGCTACAGCCTTTTTTAATAATATTACACAGGGAAGTGTTAATAGAATATGGGAAGTACTGTTTTTTGACATTGTTTTTTGCTACAGTATAAAGCCCAATTATATAGTAAAGACCTTTTATTGCTGGATTTGTTAATGTGTTTTTAAACTGTCAGGTGGGAATGGAAGAAGAAAGCTTACTGTTGTCCCTCCAGACTCAGAGGGTTATACAGGCAGCCTTATCAAAATGGCTACCACCGCTGGAAGAACAGCGCTGTATATGGTCCCTCTTCAAGATGAGTTATGTCTTGATCCACTGCCATTCTCAGCAGAAGAGTTTGCGAAGATGCCAAAGGTTGAGTGTCGTACTTGTAAAACAACAATGCCGCCACCAGTTTTGTACCTGCAATGTTAAGTCTTGTGGTGGCTGCACACAGTCAGCTAATGATGAGGTATGTTGTTTATTTTTTAGTAGAATTTACTATAACATTTTTCAGTTAAGTTTTCTTTTAGGCAGAATATATATCTCGTTTTGTCATTTCAGACTACTGAAGATGATGATGATGTAAAAGTAGTTGGTGAGATTACCAGAGCAGTTACCCCTACAGCCCCAGCTTCTACACCTACACCCACCACTTCAATACAAACTTGTTCTCCTACACCCACCACAAGTTTTGAGGTGAGCTCAATGAAAATGCTGTGTTTTCAATATATTCAAAATATTTGAGAATACATTTGCTTTTAATTTTAATATAAGTGCATAAGGACCGGTGCAGTTAGTAAATTAATTAGATGCCATGTTAAGATTTTATTACTAACGGTAATGGTATTTTCTTTGTAGTGCCTTATTGTCAAGCACTTTTGATTAATTAATTGTAATTATACTGTCTCTCATTGGTACATAAAGACCATTTTGCAAGAGGTAAATAACACTGGTTGAGAAGAATGCCCTGTTTTTATAGTTTTAAAACACTACACAAATGTTAGAAGTCAATACAATTAACTAAACATTTAGAACTGAATCAGAATGTTTTTTTGTAAAGTTAAAAAAACTGAAACAGGGAGTGCTTGTTTAGATCTTGCAAAGTACTTAGTGTCTAAAATATTTAAAGTGACCAATTAAACAAATTACTTGATTGGAATTTGGAAATAACCAATTGTGTTTTAATTGGGATGTTATTGTATAATACTTAATTAGTTGTCCTTTTGCCATTATAGGATGAGGGACAGTGTCCCATTTGTTTAGACACATTTTCACAGGCAGAGTTGCCCATGCATGCAAGTGTTTGTGGAGATAGGTAATTTTTAATGATTTGAAAAGTTATTTTAATTACAGACATTTAATAAGGTTATGTATTAAAAACATGTTATAAGTATTATAAGTGTTACAACATGTTGTAAATGTTATAAGAAGTCAATCTAACCATTGGGTATATAGTCAGTATATTACAGACACTGGATTATGAGAGCAGTCCTCTGTGTGGCACACCTGTACAGCAAAACCAAGGCCCAGACATGAAATGGTAGAGTCTGTTTATTACATTTTAACAACCCTGAGACATTAGAATTCTTTACTAATCTTTTTTTCCTGTTTTTATAGTCCAGATGATGTATTGCGTTTGTTGGCAAGTAGGGTAGATGACAGCAAGGATTTCAAGATCTGTGTTTCTCGAACTGACTTCTATCAAAGAGCTATGGTACAGTGGCAAAGACAAAAGAGAGGAACCCCGGGCAATACTTTGCGTGTAACATTTTTGGGGGAAGCGGGTGTTGACACAGGTGCCATTCGTAAGGAATTTCTTTCAGGCAAGTCAGGTTCACAATCGCTTTATTAGGTTTTTATATTCATCGTAACAATTTAAAGTTTAGAAAAACAATTAACAGTTACCACATGTGTCATTATGAGATTTGGTATGTTTTAATGTGCTCATAATTGTACCATGTAGTAAATAACATTCTTTTTTAACATGTACATTTGTATATTTGTTTGTAGATTTGATTGGTGAGATTGAGAAACACCTCTTTGAGCATAGAGGACACCAGAGAGGGAAGAGCCCCATCTACTCCCTAAGTAATCTGGAGAAGGGATTTTTTAGGTTAGCAATATTTTACATTGTAGTAACATGTCAGTTGTTATTTTTGCATACAACTAAATATTACTTTGTATACTTTCGTTCAGGACTGCTGGAGAGGTGTTTTCTGTTAGTCTCACTCAGGGTGGACCTGCCCCCCGTTTCTTGAGGCCGTGGTGCTTTGATTATCTCTCATCTGGAGACTTGGATGAATCAACTCTCACTATAGATGATGTGGATGATGCTGAACTTTATAATTTGATTAAAAAGGTAGTAATTTTTTTCCAAATAAAATCCGATTTCATAAAAGCTGTATTTCTACGCAAGCACACCATTTGCCACAGTTTACATGTTTATGTGTTTTCAGGTGGAGGAAGAAGAAACCGATCTCTCTGCATGGAATAATCAAATAATTAACTGTGGTTTTACTGGGGCCATTAAACCTGAGAACAAAGAGGCCATAATAAGGTTAGAAAAAGTCTTATAACTTCTTTACATTTGAAACCTTGCAAACGGTTTTAATTTTGCTGCCTACCAGATATACTGATTAGCCACATCACTGTCTATATTATGCAAGAATTTCCTGGTTCTTTTTTCAGATCTATTGTGCTGCATGCAACTCTACGTTTGGTCCCTTTGTTGAAGCAAATCTGAAAAGGTCTTGAAGTCTACAATTTTGTGGACATCCTGGAAAACCATTCAGGACTTTGCCAACAGTTCTTTGTCCCTGGTGTGGTGGATGATGATGATAAGGTATCAATAACTGGAATAAAAAAATATGCCTATATCTTGTATTTCATTTTAGAAGTGGTTTCATTTTAGGAATATTATATATAGCAAAATTATTATTTGTCAAGTTAAAAAATAATTGTCAAACATTTGTTCCTTAGAAAAAATATTAGTAGAAAATGGATTGCTCTTAGTACCTCAGTAATGGTTTCCTGTAGCTCATTGGTTAGATAACAGTGCTAGCATAGCCCAAGGGCTTGGGTTCAATCTCAGGGATTGCACATACTTAAAATAAATGTTATTATAGTAATAAAGTCGCTTTGGATAAAAGCCAAATGGATGGTTGTTTTTTTCCACAGGCTGATGCAGACTTCATCATGCAGAATATTCTTCCGAAAATGTCAGAGAAGGGATCAGTACAAGAGACTTATGAAACAGCTATAATCAACTTTCTGCAAGACTTTCTCCAAGAAATTGAAAGCTGTGGTATGTATGAACTGACAGAGTTGATTTAGTATAAATATTGTTAAGAAAACTGCAGATTACACAAATTAATGTTAAAATGTAATTGATCAAATTCAGACAATACCAACCCTAGAGATAAGTTCTTTTGCTTGTAGAGGATAACCCTGACGGAGACATCCTGCCCTTAACTGTCCCCCATGTAATGCAATGGCTCACTGGCCAGGGACACAAACCTCTTCTAATGTCAGAACTTAAAGAGTTCAAAATTTCTCTTCATTTTGACCATGAGTGTATGCAGAGGATGCCAGAACATAAAATATGCTTCCCAGTTGTAAGTGCCTGTGCCAGAAAAATTACATTTCCCACAGTACACATGGGTGACTACAGTTCTTTTAAATCAGTCATGTTGCAAGCCATTCAGTTTGACAATGGTTTTAACAGATTTTAAAATGCTACTAAATGTATGGAATTGTACATGTTCAGGAAAAAAAAAAAACTTTTATACATTGGTAAATGTTCTTATGGTTTTGAAATTTACTGTGTATGTGTAGAGAACACCACCTGTTACATATTGTAAAATTTTATATCTTAATGCATGTGTTAAGAGAACACAAGCTGTTATACAAGTCTTTTTTCTGCTTTAAACATAGCCAATACAGAAAATAAAACAAGCATGCAATGTCTACTTAAGTTTGTTTTTTATTGAATTGGATGTTAATTTGCTTCTAAATGGATTATTTGGTCACTAGTCATTTCAATGATTGATTTGGTGTCAATTAAGAATGAAGCAGCACAAAATGTAAAACTTCTAAATACTTGTCTCTTCCATAGTTTTGAGAGTGTGAGGTTGGGTTGAAAAAAGTTTGAATTTGGGCCTTAAGTTCTTCAGTTAAGGGGCATTCGACTGGAGGAACTACAATTCCTGTCCACGGCTGGTCAGAGATACTGTCTGTGTCCCAGTCAGAGTCATTGTCTTGTGCAATCTGTTAAAAGTTGGTAATAGTTTATGGACATTGGGGCAATATCTTGCATGAAAACATTACATACATAAAAAAACACAAATTCTTAAAATACCTCAGATAGGACTGGAGGAGTGACAGGGTTTTGCAGGAGTCCAATTTCCCACAACTGGTCTGGGCTTCGATTGCTCTCTGTGCGGACAGGTTGGTTATTCCACCCACTAGTAAAGGAGTCAAGGCTTGCCTGGAGACGAGGCAGGAACACAAACTGACAACAAAAGAGGTGAAGACTGTTGGTTGGCTCTAGGAATCCTTCCTCTTCAAGGCTGTGCAAAACATCATAATAGATGTTTGTAACTGCCATCCATATGTCACGCCAAAGGCGCTCAATGCTAAAAATGGAAGAGAAAACAGTGTGTAATGTTGAACACAAATCATCATTCTTAGAAACAGAACACTTTAAAATTTATATCAAGCTTTAACTAATTTATCTTGATGCTTACCGCTGGTTATGCACGCTTTTTCCTGAGATGTAGCTTACCCTGCCACAACCTTGCACAGAAAACATACATCTGGCAATCTCTACATTTTCAACTCCTTGGTCTCCTCGAACTCTAAATGCAAAAAATAAAATATGACAAGGTATTTTAGAAAAGAAGCCTAACAGTATTATAAAAACTTAGGTTAACCATGTTGTTTAAGACAAGCAGGGATTCATTTACATTTAGCTTACGCTTTTATCCAAAGTGACTTACAAGTGACGTTCACAAAAGAAGCAATCATTACAAGAGGTAACAAAGCATTCATACACACTTATGATGCAAGTTGTCTTACCTCAATGGAAACCCATGTCTCTCCACTGACTGAAGGAAAAAACCGAGGGCAGTGGATGCCTTGTTATCTGTTGCAGCTCCAAGGTACATGATCTGAGAGACATTAAGTAAAGTTAGACTTATACATTCTATCAGGAATTTGATTTGTACAAAATTTATAGGCCAACAATGCATTAAAGAAAGAGAAAAATACCTTTCTGGAGTACCCATCAATGGCACCGAATATCACAAGGCCATATCTGATAAAAGATAATCTGTTATTACCAGTTGAAATGCGTATGTAAACTGTAGAGAGAAACTCACATGCATAATTAGTCATTTTTAAGGATTAAAAATATCAAATATCAAAAATTTCAATCTTGGGCATTACTTATATTCCGTCATACATTTTCAAAGAATATACTTTACATTATGTAGGATGTCTTAAATAGAAAACACATAAACTCACAAATAATGACTTCACATAATGCAATGTGATCGCAATATGTGATATTTTCACAGAAAGGGTCACATATACTTTTATCAGTAGCATTACATCAATGGCTTGACACGCATGACATACCTTATCAGTTTATGGTTTGTGTCTACGTGAACAAGATGAAGAGGGCCCTTGACGGAATAAGTCCTTCTGACTACACATCTCAATTGTGTAATTCTTGCAAGTATTCCAGCAGAGTCCACTCAATGCATGGAATCCCAAACTCTTGTCCATGGCACACGATGACCCAAGGCTTGTAAGTGTCCCTTCATCATTCTATGGCCTAGGTGTGGACTTTTAGCTTTGATTGACCTCACTAGGTTGTCAAGTTCTTCATCTGTGATTTTACTGTAGGTGTCCTTTAGAGAAATGCCATACTCAGTGAGGCGACGTTTGATTGTCCTTGTTGACACACCAAGAAGCTCGGCAATACACGGAACAGATAAGTGCATATTAACTAGGTACTGAAGATGTTCTCTGGAAATAATAAACTTTGGGGGCCCCTTAAAGTGCATATTGCAGGTTAGCGACTCCAGCGAATTGATGTATAGAAAAATAATGTAGGAACCAGATTTTCTTTAAAATATACTTAAAAATACGCTATTAAGGCTTCTGGAGTCGTTTTTGTGAGAGAATTTTACTTCCACATCTGAAAAACTGCCAAAACCGGCAGTGACGTAACGAGAGGGAGAGCGGTCAATGTAAACCATAGGAAAACAATGGATCGCAATGACCGTTCGGATGCGGAGAAAATTTTAAATGTTTATTTACACTCGTATGACGAACCACAGACACAATTATGAGCCTGCTATGTGGCCAAGAGAGCAGGGATATGCCAGGATTACACAGAACAACGGTCAGAGGAGACAAATTAAGTTGTGGTGTGAGGAGAACAGGGCAAGTGTCTGTGAGAGATCAGTGTCAGCTGACGATATCTAATCGGGAAAAAGCATAGCACTGGTCATCCATAAGTATTGATACTACTTACCAGTAACAGAAACTAATAATCGTTGATCAAGCATCAGACTCGTTAATATCCGACGCTAACGTTACGTGATATAGCGGGTTTTTATCTCCGAGAGAAACGTTTTTGTTTCATTATATGCTTATGTGGGAAATGCCCCCAAACTTGATGTGCTGTCTCTGACTCTGTACCCAGGCTTTAAAGGCTTGCAGTCTGAACTCATAACAGGTTGTACAGATAGCCTATGCACTTCAGGCACGAGCATACACCTCTCCAGGCCAGCAGACATGAGTATGTTTAGGGTAGAGATAATTTATTACTCTGAGCTAAATACGTACAAATAAATAGTAAACTTAAGATTTGAATATCAAAATGTTTGTTTCTCAATTACAAGTTGACTATATTTAGGTCATGAATACCTATAAAGTCACACTTTTTAATGCCATTGGTACAAGACAGTTAATGTTGACAGCATACAGGCAAGTTGTCTGCTGGTATTCATCAGGAAGCCCTCACCTGCATGTGTTGTGTCAGCTATGGGACAGTTTACAAAGGAAGGATGACTTTATAAAGGTTTTGAATGGCTCCATTTTGGTGACAATCAATAAAAAATAATCACAATCACAAATTGTCTTACTGTATAAAAAATTGTTTATGAAGTTTACAATACATATATATCAAGCAGATCTGCATTTGTTTAATTCAGTTCAGTTTAATTTATACAGCACTAAATCATATATATTATTTCATAGTACTGTTAATACCCAACTCAAAACACAACATTGCAACTGTTATTATATATATATGTAGATGTACCAAACATATACCACTGAAAGAAAAATATTTTCAGCGTGGGTATCACAATAATGTGTTACATTAGAGGTGGTTAATAACAGCTGGCGTCCACTGCTGCAGATCTTCACACATCCTCATGTCTTGCAATGTCTCCCAAAGCCCTATAAATACATGAAAATAAATTACAAATTAGCTGTGCAAACAATGTGACTAGACTTGATGGTTATAATATTAACAAACTGAGGTTAACTGACCAGTAATGCCTTCTCATATGGTACCGTTTTTACACGGTTCTTAAAATTATATTACTAATGCTTACATGCTAGCTACAGTGCTTTACAACAACATATACACATCTCGTTGTGTCTCATTACTTAGATAAATATGTTCACTGATTTGGTGGTTATTAAAAGTTAAAAAACAAGACTTACGGTGCACAGTTCACATTTTCGTCGAGCTGCATCTCTGGCGGCTTCGGACGAACCACAGGCTGACGGCGGACCCGATGAAGGTGCTGTGTGCACCGAAGGAACCGCACCAGCTTTGAGCCTCACTTGGTTCTTGCTTCGGCATCCCATGTTGAAACTGCATCAAATCGCCGGGATGACAATCCTCCGTTGTAAAGTGAACGCGTTTTTCGAAGCAGATGCATTAGTGTAGGCCCGTCTCTTCGCCCGCACAAACCATAGCACCGTTCTTTTATTGTAAGTAAACCCGTGGACACGATGTCCTGACAGGCTGGAGTTTGTGCAGCCTCCATAAACACAATAATTTACCATGACGATGATCAATTGAAATAAAAAATAACTACCGAAAACACACTAGCTCTCGACTGCTCCTACTGAATAGCAACAGAGTTTGGCGAACGACTCCCTCTCGTGACGTCATATGACGCGGTGTGGAAAAAAAAAGCTGTTTTTGAGCGCTGTCAAGGAAATCGTCACTTTGTCTTCAAAATTTGTGGCCTTGCGTCTTGTAAAACATTTTCAAATCCTGCATGAACGGTTCGTATAGTATTTCCATACACAGACATATATTTATCTGGAATTTTTTTTAACCTGCAATATGCACTTTAACTCCAAATTCCACTTCAAGGGCAGTAACAGGTTCGTTGTTATTGTCAATATGCCTATCCACTGTGCTTTTCAAGGTTGACAGTTCGCCAAGGAGTTCCTCTGGGACTGAAATTTGATCATAGACTGATGAAGTGAAGAGAAGCTCATGACTGCATAAAAACTGCAAATAATCTAAATCTAGGGGTAGGCGACTCATTGCATCCTGCAGTTTGGATAGCAGTCTTTCCATGATCATCCTTCCCAGCTGGTGACTTGTGGCATCATTAGGTCCATGGACCTAAAGATAAGAATTTAATTCTTTGATTAAATGTATAAAAAATGATTTACAAATTGATATGCGAGTCAGCTAAAGTTAAAACACCCTTAGGAAAACTTTTTTCCCTTCAATGGAGTTTGGCTGGTGTGTGCGTGTTGAGTTCTGTGCATGCATCTGTGTGTGTGTTTTGTGTACGAATGTTTCTTATTTGAGAGTGTTTTCACGACTCTGATCAGTAGGAAATGCTGCTCAATGTAAAAGCAGTTCGAGTTTGAGTCACTTATAACGTGCATTTGAAAAAGCAACACCAGTCTAACATCTTCATCATCATTATTATTATTAATATACTTTATTATCATGAAAATACCTGAGGAGGTTTTAGGAATATTGATAAAATGATGTCCATATGCATTTCCTATAACTAACGTTATGTGTGTTATTGTCTTCCTCTACTGCGCTTATTTTGAGTTTTCGCACGAGAGCGACCTCTAGCTTTCGGGTACAACAGTATTTTACCGTTTTTTTCACCCACAAGCTGTTCATAAATCATGTACAATATAATGTCTGTTAATCGTGACAGCCTTATTTGGGCCGGTCTGAAGTATGTGTTATTAATAATATAGGAGTCTAATAATAATAAGAAGAAAGCGATCAATAATACATACCTGAGATCCATCACCCGCATGTCTCTGCTCCGCCATTTCGATCGATCCACTCGGTCAGGGGCTCGCGCTGATGACGTAACGTGAGGGACACGCCTTTGTCCCTTGTACACACCCCAACCTCTTGACCCCTCCCCCACGTCAAATCAGTGACACAAAGCGAGGCGCATAGAAAAATGAAGCGCAAAGGAAAGCTTGCGCCGCAGAGGCACGGATGACTGAAACGCGGATTTAAAGGAGCGGCGCAAAGGGAAATATGCCCTAACAGCACACATACGTCGGGCCGACGTCGACCCGATTTACAAAATTCCATTGGCACGATGTCGCTCAGGGAGCGTTTGCTAATCGGCAAGATATCGCCGCGACGTCGGCATTTGATCGCAAATGCCTTCCGGGCGACGTTCGGCCGATGCAGCCGTAAATCCCGGCTACTCTGCGTGTGCGCTCACTGGCGTTTTGCTCATCGTTATTCTAGGACCACCCGGGGCAGCAGCCGCTGGTTTATAATAAAACAACACACACCACTCTCAATAACAGTTGCAAATTTATTAATATTTTCAATAAACATATTAAACATACAAATACATTTACATTTATCAGATGCTTTTATCAAAAGTGAAAAAAAGTCTCTTTCAAAGATTAACCATGGTTTTACCACAGCATTTGCAGCAAAACCATACTAAAAACAAAATCAACCATAGTTTTACTACAATACCAATGGTTTAACTATGACTGTTGCAGTAAAACTATAGTAAGTACAAATTTTACCATGATTTTAAAAATATGATTACTATAGTCATGGTTACCACAGTTTTACTGTAGTATTACTACAATCCCAGATAGCAACATATTGTCGGCCCAGATCCGGCCCACATCTGGCACATGTGGCATGATGATCTGGCCCACATGCAGCGTGGAATGATGGCACTTGGGCGGACCGCTCCTGTTTGCCAGATCTGGGCCAAAAGCAGGCCATAGCAATGCCACATGTCAGCCAAGAACAGAGAAATAAACCACACTGGACCTTATCTGAGCCACAAAATCTGTGTATATTTAATATGGAGTCATCTCAGCGTTAATAAGCACATTAACAAGCAGAATCACTGAAGGAAAGAAGAGAACTGAAAACAAGAGACAAACAGAAACACAACTACTGACTACAGCCACAGCCTTAGATGAAATCAGCTGAAGATAAAAGACATTAAATCTCTGAAGATCTCAGCAGAGGAGGATTAAACAACTCCACAAACAGCATTACCAGCTTCACTTATTACTGACCAGATTTACTTTGTTTCTGTTAGAGGTCTACAGAAGTTCTTTATTGAGAAATAGCAGGGGCTTAAATATTCCACTTGAAGTCACCATGATAGTGATTAGCGTTTCCATTAATTAATTGGGCTCTTAACTCTTTTTTTTAAGCGTTTGTCTTGTTTGATTGTTGTGAAAATGTGGTTAACAATCACATTTGTAGTACATGATCATTTTTTCATTGTTGGTTTCACAATTATCATACAACCGACTGCTTCGCTGAACACATTTGATTGTAGTAGTTGTATAGTTTAATGTTTTCGCATTGTAAAACTGCATTATTGCAACATCAGTTTGAAATATTTATTTAAAAAAGGACAAAAGTTTGAATAAGGCTATCACACACAGATATCAGCAATCAGCATATGAATCTCAACAATGGTGACAGATAATCAGATCAGTTCTGGACATCACAAAAGGCTGCATTCGTTCATGCTGTGATGCAAATTTTGCACACTTTTTATTGTCACCATTGTTGAGGTTCATATGTTGATTTATGATGGCTTTGTGTGTTCATAAAATTTAACCTTTTGTGATTTTTTTTTTTAACTGGTTCTGCAAGACTACAGACAGTTTCATACTATGAATGTATTTTTCCACAACATAATTGTAAAAGCTATATGACATTGAATCAGGCTCATTCATTCAATATTACAACCATCAATAGCTTTTCATTGATTTCATTTTGTCTTTATTTGTTATTGCTTAGAGTTTTCACAAACACACCATCACAGCAATTGACAAAGATAAACTTTTATTAAAAAGTGTTACGAGTCCAATTATTGGAAACACTAATCACTATTATGGTGGCTTCAAAAAAAAATTGATTTAAACCTGTTGTTTTTCAATAAAGAACTTCTGTAGACCTCTAACAGAAACAAAGTAAATCTGGTCAGTAATAAGTGAAGCTGGTAATGCTGTTTGTGGAGTTGTTTAATCCTCCTCTGCTGAGATCTTCAGAGATTTAATGTCTTTTATCTTCAGCTGATTTCATCTAAGGCTGTGGCTGTAGTCAGTAGTTGTGTTTCTGTTTGTCTCTTGTTTTCTGTTCTCTTCTTTCCTTCAGTGATTCTGCTTGTTAATGTGCTTATTAACGCTGAGATGACTCCATATTAAATATACACAGATTTTGTGGCTCAGATAAGGTCCAGTGTGGTTTATTTCTCTGCTCTTGGCTGACATGTGGCATTGCTATGGCCTGCTTTTGGCCCAGATCTGGCAAACAGGAGCGGTCCGCCCAAGTGCCATCATTCCACGCTGCATGTGGGCCAGATCATCATGCCACATGTGCCAGATGTGGGCCGGATCTGGGCCGACAATATGTTGCTATCTGGGTGTGAACACGCACGCACAGAGATAGAGTCGAGAGTGAGGCGGGAGATGGTCGCTCTGCTGCCGAGTACTACAATGCTCTAACTTTCATTCCCTCTCGCATGTGTGTAAGAGGAGTGCACTAGCGCGAACAACTATAAAGGCTCATCAAACGGCTGATCGCCTCGGGTTTTCTTTCCTTGTTTCCCATTGTTTCATCCGGGTGAACTCTCTGGCGGACGTTACACGTGTCAAGTTAAAGGAATTTTTACACGCAGGGCCATTCATCAATGTCAGTTCCAAAGCAGTGGACCAATCAGAAGAACTCAGAGGCGGGGCAAGCGTTGAGAGCTTCTGTTTACAGTAGCATGACAACTGTTTTATTTGACGGCAACGTGGCGAAGGAGGCACTCATAGTGGCTGTGTTCGGATACCCTGAATTACATAACCTTTATTCAAGTGATTAACACAACTTGTTCCTTATAAAACTATCCCCGAAATATCTCTGTCACTGAATATTGTCGTTATTGCATCACGTCTCAAAAGCATGTCTTGAGACCCTCGTGTTCTACGCTGCACTTTTTTAAAAAACATTCCTGAGTGCTGCGTCTTGCATTATGTGTGGATGGCCCCTAATAGTACTAACATGCTGCTGCTTGTCATTAGTTGCGTTTCCATTACAGATTTGTGCAAAACGTTTACGATTTTATAAATGTCAAAAATAAACTTGTGAAATGCGATTCCGTTAACCAATGTTACACCACTAACATGTCATTTTTTTCCTCTCACGAAGTCATGGTGATGGATGTTGGTAGGCTTACTTTTGAAGAGTTTGGTTCCAAAACACTATAAATCCATTTTGATTAAAATTAGTGTAAGATTTGCGTTTTCTTTACCAAGAAAGTGGCAAGATGAAAACCACTATTTTCTGTTCAATGTTCTGTTCATTTTCAAACTTTCACATAGCATCTTTAGGTTATAATAACATTAAAAATTCAAATCCAGATTTTGATTTTCAAAGATGTATTATAAAAACTGATCCCATCCCGCAATGGAGATGCGCAACGGCAGTTGTGACTTGTTTCAAACTATTTTTGACAATAAAATAGAGAAAAATCAGGCAATAGTGTTATAGTCAGATAATGTAAGTCACTTAATATTAACTCCCTTAAAAATCATTAACTCATCTTAGTTCATCGTGATCTCACAAAGTTCCATTATAATAAACAAAGCTCTTTACACTGCACAATAAATCTCTTATTTACACTCTCACTACAGTTTATGAATGGATTTATCAGATATGTCTGTGATGCATTACTCAGCATTGCAAAAACACATAGAAACCTTTGAAGCTCCCCTCAGCGGAAGCACAAATATGCTGATCGGGTCAGCTGCACAGAGCCCTGTACATGACACGTTTTTTTTTTTCTTCCCAAAATGCAATAAATCATGCATATGCAATATAATGAGTGTCTCATTTTAATCTCCTCACGTAAATTATTAGATTCCGATAGATTGAAAAGTGGCTTATGTTTCTTCCCCACCGCAGAAACCACCACAGGTTCATCAATGCAATCAAAATTATAATTTTTTTTTTGTTTGTTTGTTGATCACAAAATACAAAGTAGATGAGGAAAACTAGGATGCCGGGTGTGTTCAAAGCGCCACGGAAACTGTGGAAGTCACTGAGGACCACAAACTGTTTGGTTACCAACTTTCTTCAAAATATCTTCTTTTGTGTTCAGCACAAGAAAGAACCTCATTCAGATTTAAAACAACTTGAAAGTAAGTAAATGATTTTCATTTTTGGGTGAAATATCCCTTTAATGCTAATAAAACAACAAAAACACCAAGAGAAAAATCACTCACTGCTCTAAACTGAAGAACTTTAATGCAGTTGCTTTAATAAGAATCACTGTACAAGGATATATATGAAGGATGATATACAGGTGCTGGTCATATAATTAGAATATCTTCAAAAAGTTGATTTATTTCACTAATTCCATTCAAGAAGTGAAACTTGTGTAATGCATACATTCATTCCACACAGACTGATATATTTCAAGTGTTTATTTCTTTTAATTTTGATGATTATAACTGACAACTAATGAAAACCCCAAATTCAGTAACTCAGAAAATTAGAATATTACTTATGACCAATACAAAGAAAGGATTTTTAGAAATCTTGGCTGAAGAGTATGAACATGAAAGGTATGAGCATGTACAGCACTCAATACTTAGTTGGGGCTCCTTTTGCCTGAATTACTGCAGCAATGCGGCGTGGCATGGAGTCGATCAGTCTGTGGCACTGCTCAGGTGTTTTGAGAGCCCAGGTTGCTCTGATAGTGGCCTTCAGCTCTTCTGCATTGTTGGGTCTGGCATATCGCATTTTCCTCTTCACAATACCCCATAGATTGTGTAGCCTACAGAACTAGACTGAGAGACCATTTAAAGGCCTTTGCAGGTGTTCTGAGTAGGGCTGCACGATAAATTGTGACAATATCGCAATCGATATTAAGAAAAGCTGCGATATTCATGTGCGCATCTTGTCAGTGATACACGGTTCTATGATCAATAGTAAATCACCATCTGAAGGCCAGAGGGCGCTCTCGCGCTAAATCTCCAAATATGCCCCGAAGAAGAATCCAGGAAATAACGATCACTGCAGCTGAATAAACAGAAGATTTAACTGCTTTCATTAATTTAATGTGACTAATAAACACACAACTACAACAATATATGGTTTATCTGACTTCTTATTATAATTTTCATTATAATACAGTTTGACATTGCTTGTATTACTGCTTAGAACGCTATAAAATATTTTGCGTGCCTTATTCTGTGTAAGAAGCCACATCATCTCACAGAAGGATTTATTTGAATCACTCGACTGAAGTTATGAAGTGAGTTTTAAGTAAAAAACATGTTATTAAATTTGATATTTATAAGATTTAGCAGCATTTATGCCGTAGTTCACGGAGAAGCTACACAAGAAACTTTATTATCGCAGCATGATTTGATAATATCGATGTATAATATCGATGATATCGTCTGTGTGGTTTAGCGCAGCTTGTCGGTAAATTACGGCTCTGTATATTGACACTGCTCTGAAAGCACGCACGTGGTGGAGATTTACTGCTGATTACAGAACCGACTTTAATGACAAAATGCGCAAGGATATCGCATGCGATATATCGTGCAGCCCTAGTTTTGAGTTAATTAGCTGATTAGAGTGTGGCACCAGGTGTCTTCAATACTGAACCTTTTTACAATATTCTAATTTTCTGAGATACTGAATTTGGGGTTTTCATTAGTCATCAGTTATAATCATCAAAATAAAAAAAAATAAACACTTGAAATATATCGGTCTGTGTGGAATGAATGAATGTATTCATTATACAAGTTTCACTTCTTGAATGGAATTAGTGAAATAAATCAACTTTTTGAAGATGTTCTAATTATATGACCAGCACCTGTATATAGGTGAAGGATATATATAGTGTTTTATTTTTTATATTTGTTAATTCTTGAATGCTACTGTTAAATACACCTGCTGTGCCTGAAAAATAAAGCACTGTTTGTTTTATTGTATATTATTCATTTGTAATGTGTATCTTTATTCTTATTTTTTAATAACGAAAAAAAAGGAAAATAACAAAGGAAAAAAATGACCCACTTTACTGTACTTTTTTTATTGTATATTTTGTCATCGTTGTAAGTCTTCATTTTTAAAATAGGGAAATTAGTTTGTACTACTTAGACAACTTGAAAAATAGTAAAACCAACATTGAAATTTTAAATATGCAATTTAGAGCAGTAACGTCAAGCATCAAGGCACAAACCATAGCCAAACTAACTAAAACCAGACACTTGACAAAAGCCATTCATTAACAGGTACATGGGGGGTTTACGATTAACTTATATGGGAAATAAAGGACTGGCAGAACAACTGACATTAAAACTTACTTATACACAAAATTTATATTGGGATTTCTTTGGGATTAATCTCATGATTCTGCAACATGTACATTTTCACACACAATCTTGTTACCTCTTAAAAATGTCTTCAGAATGTTTTTTTATATCAATATATTATATAACATAGTATAATACATTATTTACTATATTACTTTTTATTCTTAAATATTTCATTATTTTGTTAGTGATGCATGGTTTTTATATTGTTTATATTGGGTTTATAGTTAAATATGATTCATTTCTGTAGAGATGGACAGTGATTTTCAGATTATGACGCATGTTGCGGTCTCTATGCAGATTGTATGTTAATCAGTGGGCGGTGCCGAATTACGATGAAAAATGACAGTTATGACCAATATAGCAGCAAAATTAAACCTTCTATCAGACATGTCAGACGACAACGATTTCATTTTGCTTCAAGTTGAATCTATTTTAGATTTACTAGGGCACTTTGCAGCGGTCACAAACTCCAGTAGTTTTATGTAATCTGTGTGAGGTTATGCAGTATCTTCAGGCAGGAAATTGTCCATTTGCTCCCCTCAGCTCTGGTTGTCCCCCGCACGACATCCCAATAGAGGCACTAAGGATGCATCTTCTAAATGGTTTTACTGCTTAAGAGATAGAGAACTTATTCGAATTAAGCAAGACAACCATCAGACTGAGGATGGAACAGCATCACGTGAGGTAAGAGAAAGTTACCTCATCTAAGTTACAGTTACCTAAAGTTTGTTAACTTACACTCAGATATACAATGGACTACATTTTTACGGTTATTTGACATTTATGTCTAGGAAAGTTATTTTTCTTTTTTAAAAAATAGAAAAAATAACAAGTAATGTCGGTTTTATAACACTACTCTGTATTATAATAACTCAATAATTAAATGACAAATACATAAATAAATAAATATTGACATCATTGTATCTGTATAATATCTGATGATCAAAATATTCAACAATGTCCCATTTAATTTAACTGTCCCATCTATTTTTGGACCCGAAGCCCAGCCCTAGGGGCGTAAAAAAGTCGGGACCCGTCAGGCTCGGGCTGAAATGCAGGGCTCTGGACAGCACCATTGAGGAAATACAGAGAGTGTATCCAAACTCAGGGTACAGAATAATTCATGCCCATCTTTAAACAAGTGCTGTAGTAAATACAGCACACTAATCTTAAAAGTTTTATTATTACGTTTTATTATTCAAATTTATGAGAATATGTAGTACAGGAATATTACTTTGAAGATGTCCTTTTCGGCTGGCTATACAAAAAATATGGCATTTTGTCATTTAGTATGCTGAGGTATAATTGCTGCTGAGATATTTTAGGATTATTATATTAACGTTATGGCTTATCTATCCACCTCATTTTTCCTGTAAGAGTGGGCGTGGCCATTTGTAAATTTTATGGGTGTGGCTTTCAGTCTCATCCGTGTCCAGCTATTTTTAGCTGTACAACAGCTCGTTTTGCTACTTGATATTGCAAATTGGTGTGTCTTACCATATTATTTAAATGTATTGTCTTAAAGGAGAAGTCCACTTCCAAAACAAAGATTCATATATAATGTACTCACCCCCTTCTCATACAAGATATTTATGTCTTTCTTCAGTCGTAAAGAAATAATGTTTTTTTAGGGAAATATTTCTGCATTTTTCTCCATATAATGGACGGATATGGTGCCCCGATTTTGAATTTCCAAAATGCAGTCTAAATGCAGCTTCAAACGATCCCAAATGCGGATGTAAACGATCCCAGCCGAGAAAGAAGGGTCCTATCTAGTGAAACAATTGGTTATTTTCATTAAAAAAATACAATTTAAATACTTTTTAATCTCAAACGCTCATCTTGCCTTGCTCTCCCTAAATTCTGTTTTTCTGCCTCAAGGGTATGTCTAAAAACTCCAAGCGTATTTTCTCCCTCAACTTCAAAAATCATTTCAAAATCATCCTACATCGTTGCAGAAGTACCGACCCAGTGAAAGTGAACATGCAAAGATCATCAAACACCCTTAACAAAAAACGGTAAAACAGTGATCTAAGATGATTTTGAAGTTGAGGGAGAACTTAAGATTGGAGTTTTTTGACATACCCTAACTGTCATGAACCGGAACAAAAACAGTCCAGGCAGAGTAAGACAAGACGAGCGTTTGACGTTAAAAAGTATATAAATTGTGTTATTTTTATTAAAATAACTGATCATTTCGCTAGATAAGACCCTTCTTCCTCGGCTGGGATCGTTTCCAACTGCATTGGGATCGTTTGAAGCCACATTTAAACTGCATTTTGGAAGTTCAAAATCGGGGCACCATATCCATCCATTATATGGAGAAAAATACTGAAATGTTTTCCTCAAAAAACATAATTTATTTACGACTGAAGAAAGAAAGACATGAACATCTTGGATGACAAGGGGGTAAGTACATTATATGTGAATCTTTGTTTTGGAAGTGGACTTCTCCTTTAATTATGAGCACACATTGGAAACAGAGTCCAAAAAATAAGGGCAAGAGTTCAGGGTGGAGTGCCCTCTAATGGAGCTCATGGGCACTATTGGTAAAAATGACTATTCATGTCAAATCACTTTCTTAGGCTATAAGCCATGTAAAGCATATTTCACATTATGCATTTTAGTATGATGTTTCTCATTATTGTAAAATAAAGAGCTCTAGATCTTCTGCGACACTCAGTAGCAATGTGTCCATGTTAACATAGCCTGTACCATATATTTTTTTCTTCTTGTTTAGCTGTGTTCAGAGCTGCTTTTTACAAATGCATTGGTCTAAGTAGATTGTATTGCTACCAAGGGTCTCTGTGATCAACTTAGCTCACAATGCTTTTGGGAAATGCAGCCCAGGATGATTCTGGTCATTAATATTTGGTTAGTAATGTGTATGTATTGACTTTGATGGGTTAAATGCATATGGGTTACAATACTACACTTTAGCTTTTACTTTTTAATGGAATAACAATGTAAAAGGAAACAAAAAAGATGCTGCGTATTATATTAATGAAACACAGGTAGATTTACTGATTTGGAAAAAAAAAAAAAAAAACTAATCTGTAAGCTACTCAGACTTATTGTCATTAACAAAGTGGGAGAACTATTCCTCTTCCAACCTAAATTAAGTGACACCCTGAACACAAATTTGCCTTTCTTTTTGCCATATTCTGGGCTCGTCTGCTTTTCTGAACATAGTATGCTTTTAGTGTGGTGTATATAGAATTTTGTCTTCTAATATCATATTAGTCTTAACGAATTAAGCCATGTAAACTGTTTTCTATGGGAGGACATGTGTAATTAAACCTGTTGCATTCTTGACTGATCAATATAAATAAATTCTTTAGTTACATTATCCATAAATAACTTTTGCCATTTTATTCAAAACATTTTTTTATGAACAATACTTACTTGATAAAAATCAGTAACACAAATGTGCATGATGGCTGCATTCAGTCTCTGTTTGGGATTGACAGCAGTTGCTTAGAGATGTGAGTCTTGAAATGTTTTATATATTCAGCAGATTAAAATATCTGCTTGACTACGTATCTGTATGAATGAGCAGCGAGTCACAACTGAATTTAGGAATCCATAGTGACAGAATCAAAAATTTTTGGGCCCTGTGGAATACATTTAATTTTTCCTCAAATTCTGTTGTATTTTTACGAATGATTTTTACATTGATTTATTATCAAAGGAAAATTAAACAAGTGCAGACAGACGTTAGGTGTTGTCATGTACTGAAGCTTTGGAAACAAAACCAACTATTGAAAAGCATAAATAGAAAGCAATGTTATGCATTTTTCTGCCTTCTCCTGCGGTGTCTTTACTAAGCAATGGGGTAAAAAGCTGCTGACTTGATGACTAACCCAGCAGGGGGAGGGGGAGCATTCAAACTCTGGTTCGGACTAGGCAATCGAACCCAAATGTAAAAGCACCCTTAGACACTATACTTTTACCTGTGTCCTTCTCTTCTAAGCTAGTATATGACAGTGAAAATACATTACATCTATTAACTTTTTTTTTAATAGATGGCGTACCATAAAACATGGAGGAGGCAAAATGCTGAATTGCATGCAATGACACTGTCTAGCAGTGAATCAGAGGGGGATTATTCTTTTGCTCCTGGGGTCGGCCTAGGTGCAACCAACAATGGCAGTCTTATATGATCTTGTGAATGACCAGGATGGCCAGCAGTATGACAGTAGCAGTGAAAGTGATGATACCGATTCCGCCACCTCCTCAGAAATTAAGTGATTTGAGGACCGATTTGGCTAAAGCAAGGCAACATGGGTGTCGGTTGATGAGCTCCTCTCTGTGCTAAGAAAACATGGATGCATGAACTCTGTTGGGAACTCCTCACCAAATAGAAGCACATGACTTATGTGGTGGTCAATATCTTTATTCTGGTCTCGAATATGGAATTTTGAAAAAATGTCCACAATATTCAGATGAGTTCTCCAGAGAAAAAGATGTACTCTTAAATTTCAACATAAATGGTTTGTCATTGTTCAAGTCATCAAATGTCCAGATTTAGCCAATTCTTTGTACTGTCAAAAGGTTTCAGCCTTTTATTGTGGCTGTAATTTGTGGCAATGAAAAAACAAATCATGTGAGTGATTTCATGTCAAACTTTCTTGAAGAGCTGACTAGGCTCCAACATGATGGAAATTGCATTCAAAGATAAAACCTTAAATGTTAAAGTTAATGCTTTCATTTGTGATGCTCCAGCAAGAGGTTTTTTGAAATGCATAAAGGGACACAATGCATACAATAGCTGTGAGAGATGCACTATTGAAAGACAATATGTGGACCACAGGGTTGTGTTTAATTACCAATCACGAGAGACTATTTCATTAAGAACAGAAGAGGAATTCAACAGGCTGTCCTACTCTTCTCATGAAACTGGACACTTACCCTTGGTAGATGCAGGCTTGCCATGCATACAGTCATTTGTATTGGACAACGCATGTGGTCTACCTAGGGATGGTTAGACGCTTACTGACCTTCCTCAAACAGGGTGCAAAACTGTGTAAACTTTCTCAGTGACAAATTGGTGACATATCATCCAAGTTTGTGTCTCTCAGTAGAAAACTGCAGAGGGAATCATGGCTGCCCAACAGCCATGGTCTCTTGCATTTCCGGACAGATGGAAAGCAACTGAATTCCGGCAGTTCTTACTGTACACTGGACCTGTTGTTCTTTGTTCGGTCTTGCGTGAGAGCTCCTACCACCATTTCCTGACACTCACTGTTGCCATGTCCATACTGTTGGACCCTGATGATGAAACAAGGAATGCATATAATGCTTATGCTGAAAAGCTTCTCATCTGTTTTTATAAAACATCTACTAAGCTCTACAGCCCCATCTTTCCTTTTGACAATGTTTATTCTCTTGTCCACTTACCAGATGTTTGGAATTTTGGAACTTCTGTAAATGAGATCTGCACTTTTCCATTTGAGAACCATCTACAAAAGCTGAAGAAAAGTGTCAGAAATGCTAAAGTTCAAATCACACCGGTACTCCACCACATATATTTGTCTAGCAAAAAAAGGACTGTTCTTTTTGGAGATGGCTTTGCCTTTGTAAAGGAAAAGAGAACTGATAAAATGTGTGTATTCTCACGAAACTATAAAAACACCACGGCACTAACTAACCCATCATAATAAAGACAATACTGTTCTCTACCTTGCACAAATAGTCATTTCAACATACACTCTAAAAAGTGCTGGATTAAAAAATAACTGTTACAGAGTCCGACAAAGCTGCACCACCACAGCTCCTTGTCCGCCGAACAATTAAATAACACGCGAGGATTTACTTTTAACAATACAGCACCTAAACCCTGCGAATCACAAGGTGCCCGGAGTCTCATCTCCCGCTTCACTAATTAAATTAAACAAGCCATCAACAAAGAAAATATAACCAAAAAGTATTTATGAATACATATTAGGAGACAAATAAACTGAAAAACTTCAAGAGGGGGAAAGGCCAAAATAATAAAACTCAGAAAACTAACTACTGCATTAAACCTCTTTCCTACTGAAAAAAAAGAAGAAACAACATAGTCTTACCTCCCTACTAGCCTCAAAACAGGAGAAAACTGAAGAAACAAAAAGGCACCCGCCTCCCTACGTCGGTCTCCTTGTTTTAAACAGGTGAGTCAACACTTTTACACACTATTCAAACAAGCAAGGTTTTAAGTGGCATCGGAGATACAACATGGCTTGAAAACAAACTTTTCAAAGCAACAACGTCAAGCAGGGAGAGAGGAGAGCTTGTCGAGGAAACTTCCAAACAGGACTAAATCAACTCCACAGAAACGCTGCCACGCCACCTCTGACGTCACCGCAACTCCGTACACCTGTACGCGCTCTAACGAGCGCAATTAGGAGAGACAGAAGGGAGAGGACAACCATAACAATAACAACAACAAAATAAACATATACACAAATCATAATGCAAAAACAATAATAATAATAAACCTTAAATGAACACATAACCCAACCTTAACCCAGCTGCTGGGTTTAACCATTTGACCCAGAATGCTGGGTTGTTTATTTGACCCAACCAGTGGGTCAGGTTAACTGTGTTGCTGGGTTAAACATAACCTAATCATTGCATTATTTGTCTTATTGCCTTGCTACCTTTATATTTACCAATAATAATAAATAATCACAAAAGAATGTAAAATTATTATTGCTTTTCTGTAATACAGTTAGAAAGACACAAAAAATGCAACTGTTAACATCAATTTAATTAATTTTATTTTTTTTTAAAACAATTTTCAAATGGGTGCAGCTGTCACACATTTTACCCAACCATTACAGACACACAAAACAACAATTTTAGTATATCAGTTACTTTAAAACACAAAACTGTGTAAACTAGGCACTGTAGATTCCGATTCTTTGTCAACATTGCAGCAGCAGAACACTCAAAAATTAATTATTACCACATGAGAATCATTCCAAACATTGTGCTATTTAAACTAAGCCAAACAATTGTCCACCAGACAATACATATGACAATTTGAATCATGTTACAAGTGGCCAGAAAAAACTGTTGGCCTTAAAAAATTCACACATAAAGACTTATGTCCATCAATATAATATACTGCAAGCTGCAAGAAATTCCCCCCCAGGTAGCCAGCGGAATCGGGCCGGCTGCGGCTAAGCGTCGGCTCACTCGGCTATGTGCCGGCAGCGGCTCGCCAGAAGTGAGCCAGCTCTGGCCCAGTAACGGTTGCCAGATTTGGCTAGGTTTTGGATCAGCGGATCTGGCCCGATTCTGGTTGAGAAACGCCACATTTAGCCGCATTCAGCCCGAATGTGGGCCACAAGTATTAATCCCAAAAATGTCAAAATTGAAGTTTTCACTCCGTGTGTTAATATTTGGTCCCCACAATGGAGATTAAACCTGTACAGGCAAACACAATTAATTAATTAGGCTCAATTACAAATTTTTACAAAATTTTATTTGTCATATTTTTTTCAAAAGTTTGTATTACTATTTTAAGTTATATTTCTGTTCATTTTTAGGCTGACCTCAAATTGACATTTTATTTGAAAATGTTCCCTTCATCTAAATTATATGACACTTTCTGACTGTGTGTGATTGTTCTACACCCCTAAAATAGAATGGTATCTTGCTGTAACAGATCTAAAAAATGCTTTCACCAGGTCTCCCCTTTATAATACTATTTTCAGGCTTGATAATCATAATGTGGCATAATTTAAAAACTGATACCTCAACTTTTGTCAGAATATGATTTCAAATATTGATAATATAGTCATTTTATTTCCAAATAAAATCCAAAAACAAAATTTAGTGAGTAGGATGAGCCAATAAGTGATCCTCTGCTGCCATCTTCAGGTTATGAAATCCGTGAGTGAAAACAACATTATTATTAGTGTTAAGTTATAATAATAATAATAATAATAATAATAATAAATATATTTCAAGGTATACTGACTTAAATTTACATATCAGATGATAAAAAATAAATGAATAAAATAGATATAAATATAACTTTGGCTATTTTACACCTCACGTGCGAAGCCCGCGAAAGAACCAGAGGCTATATAAGCTGCGGTCCGCTCACATCACGTGCACAGCCGGACTCCCTTTGACTGAGTGGACATCGCTTGACGGAAGAGCTTTCCTCAGGTAAAGTATTTTTGTGTACTTAAGTGTAAAATTGACGGACTGTCATTTAAATGTACCATATGTAAGCCTACTGTTCACATAGACGAGTCTTTCCGTCTTTATTTTCTATGGGCCGCTGTTCACCACCGCTGACTAACTGTTACCGTTAATACCGTTATCTGTATGACGTCATTTGCGCAGATCTGCTAGGATTGAGAAAACCTCACATTCATGTCGGTCAAGGTAACGTTAGTTAAACAATATATTCATTTTACACTTATCAACAATAATATTTTCACACTTAAATTGTGTTGTCTCACAGATTTGAGAGAGCGCGCGACACTGACGTACACTGAACGCGCGCGCTCTCTACGTGTGTGAGCGAGCAAGAGACAGAAAGACTCACAAGCCAATGCAGCCTATCCTTATCATCATAATAATAATAATAATAATAATAATAATAATAATAATTTTTGTTTTTATTAATGACAAAGAATTACAATAAAAGTAAAAGATTTAGCCTATACAGCAGGGAAGAAAAAAAAGTCATACAAGTAAAATAATTATATTCAATATTGAAAATATTCATTCTTTTTCTTTCTTTTTTTTAGGTTGTCATCCGATTGTTGTAAGTGATCAATCTAGTCATTCTGCATCTTGGATTTGCCATGTTCAACACACTGGTAAGTCAATAATCATTTATTAAAAATCAGTACATTTCAATTTGTACAGATATATGCATCTGACTCATACTGAGTGATTTTTTTTTTCTCCCTTTTGTTTTTGTGTCAGTTTTGTGCTGCACCCCAAATGCTCCACAGCATTGAGCGTCTTTGGCTTTGTAAGTATATTTTTTTCAAACACATTCACAATATTTGTATGCCGCAGTTTTAATGTATTCATTAGTGGTATGTGAATAGTGTAATGTGCCTTCCTGCTATACTACATTTAATCTTTTTTTTTTTATTTATTTATTATATTTTTGTCAGATTTGTCAAGATCATCTGAAGAGAGTGCATCTGTGCCATGTAAGTAATTGAATGTTATTTTGCTATAGAGTAGATGTGAAGAGTTCAGATGCAAAACCAGCCAAATCCATTTGACGTCTTTCTTTAAAAAATGCATTTTTATCAGGCTCAGATGTATAAGTTTCTATGCAAGTACTGGTACTTCTGATTGGGCTGAGGCTGCTATTTTAGTGAGTTTGAAGAAAAAGTATTTGATGGACGTATAATGTGTCGAGAGCATTCACTCAGTATCATTATCTCATTTTTGACCGAGATGGCTTTTAGCTGGTTTTGCATCTGAACTCTTCATGTGTAAATGTATGTTTTCTTTTAGGAAATTAAAATAGGCCATAATATCTTAAAATTAATTTGGGTGTTGTGAGTGGTCAAGTATAGGGCCAAAATTAATATTATTAATTTTACTGACATTTTACATGTAACATTTTGATGACTCTATTACTCATATAGCTGTAAACTGCACCATTTCACAGGCTGTGATATTCACCAAAGAGTGCATTGCCAAGGAGTGCAGGGTGCCCAAACTTTTATAAGACTTTTTCTCTTTTTTTTGTCATTTTTAAACTGTAAAATTGTATTAGTTTAAAATCAAATATACAACATAATAAAGTCTGCAAAAAGTGAAAAAGTGGTCTAAATACTTTTTAAAATGACTAACCACATAAAGTGTTTTTTTTTTTTTCCTCTATCTTCTTCCTAGCTGGTCTTTATGCTAAGCTTCATGTTTAAACAGGCAAACTTGTGTCACATACAGAAGACTGACTTATATTTAAAAAAAAAATTTTCTGCAAATACTGCAGTTTGCTGGATGGAGAACCAGAGAAGTTTATAAACAGATGGCATGGTGGAAGAAGCGAGCAGGCCCTACAACAACAACAACAACAAAAAAATTCTTTCTGAGGTATGCTACAAATGTTGTTAACATTTACCATTAAGGTCACATGAGATTTGACTAACTATGTGTCAATATGTGTCCCCAATATGTCACTTTTTCAATAATAAATTCAAATACATTTTTCTTACACAGTATTTATATGGTGTCATTCTTACTTGGGATAGGGGGAGGGGGGAGGTACATGTGTGTGTGATATTTGTGGAAATAACATTGTTAAAAAAACTGGAGGAAGTCTTTAATAATACGTTTTTGTAGTTTTTAGCGAACCAATTAATTAGGCTATATAGGCTACTTTAGCAAACCAGCTAATATTGCTCTGGTTAATTTTGTTGTTCTAATTAATTAAATATAGGTCTGTATTTCATATACATTTCCATTTGGAATCCAGACTCGGGCCAGTACTGGCTAATTGTATAATCTATGCTGGCGTGATTGTGGCCCGATGCCGGCAGTGTCGGCTCAGTTTCGGCACCCGGACTCGGACCAGCGTACTCGGGCCGATTCTGGCGCATCATTCACTCCCGTGATTCACACGAGTCCGACAACCACATCTGGCCCGAGTCGTTTCTTCCGGCTTGCCGGATTCGGGCCGCTATTGGGCCAGATCATTTTGGCTACCTGGGCCGGCTTCAGTGGCACGGCCCGTAACAAAGGCAAAGGTCTGGGATGTCGTTGTCTCGTCCCCAAGGCGCAAATCCACCATGCTGGTCACCACCTGTTAATTATACGACACTTAGTCTTGAAGACACTTAGGCCTGAAAAAATTCTCATTTTAGAAGAAAATTTCAAACTGCACATTTTTAGTCTTTTACATCTGAACACGTCATACAGTGGTGGCCAAAATGATTGGAACACAAGTATTTTCACCAGCTAAACAATTTTGCTGCAAAAGGGGTCCAGCTACTCATACCAGCTTCAACTCGTGGAAAGACACAGCTTTCAGGGCAAGAAGTGTCTGTATCATGTCACATGTCAAGGATGAGGATTCATGTGGAAAGGGCTATTGGCCGCCTTAAAAATTACTGTATTTTGCGACAAACACTCCCAATAAACTTGGTCAAGCGAAGATCCAAAGAAACAGTAGCAACAGTTGATAAAATGTTGCTAGTATGTTCTGCATTATCTAATTTGGACAAGTCATTAATCCAGTAGAAATGTATACCATGGACACTGACAAGTGGTTAGAAAACTTTTTTTGTTATTAATTTTTTGATGGTGTACAATATTAATATTAGTGACAGATTTAGCACATGAAATTTTGCACTGTATATGTCACTTGTATATAGATTTTTTTTTAATGTTTGATCTTTAGTTTCTAACTACCTATAAATAAACATTTGCTTGTTAACTCAAACATTTACTTTCTTGCAATTGATTAAATGTATTTGATTAAAAAAAAAAAAAACTAACTTTTAACAGATTATTATTAAGGATGTATATGATCTCACGTTTATGTGGTTTATGCCTTTTTAAGTCCACACATTTCAGATGAAACACCTTGTGACAGACAAAGCACTGTGTGACAGATGTTTTGGACATTCTTTTACACAAACAGGAAGCCTCTGCTATCAGAAATTGTTTCTTTAGCTTGTGTGTGCAGATTTCTGTGAGAATGTGCTGTCTGTAGAAGAGATCTAGTTTTGGTCTGATCTGAGCCCAGTACTCTTCAGAGAACTCTACTTTCTGAGTATGGCACTCCTCTGTTGTCCAAATTACAAAGTATGATGTTCTGAGTTCACACACTGCCATTTGCCCCTGAACTTGTGCATAGTATGCATGGTCCTTTTTAAGCTCAAAGTTTTCCCCTAGACAGAAGCCTTTGCTTTTGATAGCATCAGATATGGACACATTTGCATTTAACAAGGGCATTTAATTTCAAGTGTAGCAGGTGGGCAACACTTGCAATGAACTATTCCATCTGGGCTGGCTCCTAAATGTGGAAACTTTGGATTTACTACTAACCCAACTTCTTCCACCCTCAAGCTGTCATGACAAGTCATCTGGTTTTAAGTAAAGGCTTCTCTAGCTAGTTTTTCGTTGTTCTTACCCCAAGCTAAGGCTGGTGCATTTCTGCTGGACGTGTAGCCCATGATTTTAGATGTCAAACTAGCTTGACTTGTCTTGCATCTTAACACTTCGTTAAAGTGACTTGCAGTGATTCGGCCCAGTCTCTGCTCAAACCACTGTTTGAGGACTGACCCTGTGTACTCTCTTGGAGGAGCTTACAATTCAGTTCACTAAAGTAAGCAGGGATGGTTTGCATGATTTTATCCAGCTCAAATTTTAGTTTATCTGGTGACAGTAAACTGTGCTTCTCATCAAACAAATGTGTAAATGGCTTTGGCAAGTTTGTTGCATTTACAGTGCTGTCAGTACAAGGTGTTTCACTCTGTACCACTACTTGTGATTCGTTATGAGATTCTGCCTCAGCTGTAGTGAGAATATCACAATACCTTGTCTGTGCTCTCCTGCTCTCCCTCAGATGCAGTGTCTGTGTCACTACCAAAAGTCATAGTGGTAAACAGTGCACAGTCTGGGATCTCGTTCTGAAATGGGAATCACATTTAAATCATAATCAAATGTAGTAGCATCATATATCATTTCCCAAAAACTTAGTAACCCATTTTTATAGTTAATCCAGATATGTACAATGTCAAAATCATAAATACTTCTCTGACCTGACCTGCCCTTACAAAGTTACTATTTCACAGTTCAAACCATATAAACACACATTATGTATGTACCACACACAGTGGTTGCCAAAATTATTAAAATTAGAACCAGTTAAAAATTGGTTAGGTCAGTTATGTCTATCTTTTGGTGTAGTGTCAGTAGGAAATATAAGTTTACATTTCCAAAGATGCATTTAGCCATTAATTGTAATAGTCCAGTGAGATTTTTGTTTGGCTGTTGTTTGGCACTGGCTGTTGTTAGATTTTTTTGTACAAACAAAAATCTCGCTGGATTATTACAATTAATGGCAAACAGAATGTTTGGAAATGTAAACTGATATGTCCAACTGACACAACACAGCAAAAGATCTAAACCATTTTTTAGCTGGTGAAAACACTAGTGTTGTAATAATTTTGGCAATCACTGTATGTGTGTGTGTATGAAGAGTTTATTTGCAACTCTTTTATTTTTATTTTTGTATTTTTATTTTATCACAAATCATGTTTTTTTATCATTGTGTGCACTTTAATTGAGATTAATTGGAATGCATATTGAAAAACGTGATTTTTGAAACTGTTAAACTGTTTGCAAATGAACTCTTTATATATACATAACTTGTATGTTTATCTATACATGACAAAGTGTGCAAAATTATGCTCCTATATGATTTAAGGATATAGTATATATTCTTGCATACATCCTATATATAGTCACATACATTGAAATATACATGTATTTTGTCATACATAAGTGCCACTATATCCATTTGCATATCACTGTTTAAGGCTATATCCATGAAAACCATATAGGAACATATTTCATATATTTTGCATATCTTGTCATTTATCATGTTTCTGCAAATGTTTCCTTACCTTCAAGGACTTAAAAAGCTTGCTTGGTGATACTGGTGTGACTACAGTGGATGTGATGGGATCCCTACGTTTTGACAACGTTTGACTTGCTCCAACTTCGCCAAACACAAGATAAACGTCGTCCACATTGTATGAACAAATGCTTCCAACTTTTCCACTAATGAAGTAATTGTAGGTATCCAGACTACGATATGCCTTCACCGCTTCTCTTGTGTAGACGCACTCGGTCTCAACTAGATAATGATACAGGTCTGGGTTTATTTCGTTTAGTTTAACGTTCTGAGTGAAAAGTTGGCGCCTCAGTGTCTGATTTAAGGGGTCCGGTAATTCAACGGTATCGTCTAGTCTTAGTTTTTGTAAATATCTTGACTGTTCTGTTTTAGCTAGACTTCAAAAAATACCTGCTAGTCATTTTGTTTTGACAGGTCTGTGTTTTAAAAATGGCGCCACCGGAAATGCTTTAGGACCAGACATGCGCAGTATCATGGCAACGCATTTGTTATTGTTTACGTCCTTGAAATGGTCTATAGGTGTAATGATTTTTATACTGAGCTACAGTATTTTCTATACACTAATCCCATCTCATCTCATAGCCATCCACTGTTTTACATAGGGCTGGGCAATAATTAGATAACGATAATTTTCTCGATATAATTTTCCTCGATAAAACGGTCTGAGGAGTTAGATAAATGTTCGATGTAATTTTTATGTGCCAAAAGCGGAACGAAACAGCGCGACTCAATTGAATCGCGCCACACGGAACGTTTATCCGCTCAGATCAAAGTTTAAACTGCCGCCCTTCGCGAGCTCTCTACAGAAGATGCATTTATTATCTCGATGCGGCGCGGAAGCGTCTGGAAAAAGCCAGTGCGTTGCACCACATGCGCGTCCCTTCCGTTATGAGCGCAGCTGCCGCGCGCCGACATTTGAAATAACCAACTTGAAATCGCCAAAGACCAGATATGTGAACAGCTCCGTCACGCGAGCACTAAACAGTGCTGTGAGATCCAGTGTGAACCACTTGAATTCAGCGATGAACACAAATGACTCTGTTATTCAAACTAGTTTAAAGCTGTGTGCAACGAGACAGTCAGAAGGCTTTTCAGTCTGCACATCGCCTTCATTTACCATGGATTTACTGTAGTAACACTCACTGCACCATGGTATTGTGGCAGCAATGTGGGATATTCACATTTAATTTTATTATAGGAGTAAATGGTATATAATTATAGTATGTGTGTATTTGTGATTAAGCTATAGGGGAGAGTGGGGTAAAGTGAGACATTTTTTACATTTGCTCCCCTCTAAGCGAGCTAAAATTATATATCAGCAAACTTTACACATTTCCCATTAATTCAGAATGTTTCCTAGCAATGTAAATTATCAGAATGTATTCAGGATGAAGGTTAGTGAAAATATGATTGTTTTTTAAAAAGTTGTTTTGTGTCTCTCTTTACCCCAGCTTAGGGGTAAACTGAGACAGACCAGAGAAATCAAAGGGGTAAAGTGAACCAGCTGGGGGTAAACTGATCCACTTACTTTTTCCACTCTGAAACTACCATAACAACACATGTAACAGAATCATGGGGATTGGTCAATTAAGCACATTTTTTTCTAAACACTTGAAAGTAACTGGACAAAATCAAATACAACACAATATAATTCAAAATGTTTTAATTAACATTCAAATGACAGGTAGAACCAGTTAGATTAGAACACTGGGGTTCAAAACACAGGACCCTTAGAGCCAGCTATAGTGTCTGAGGGTCAGATCAAAGGACAATCAGAACCAACTAGAACAGCCTGGGACTCAGAACACAGGACTAGACCCACCTGGATTAGAACATCAGCCTACTGTCATACTCTACTAGGCCTACTCTACATTCCAGCCCTGAAGGTTACAGGGAAAGATGAAGAGTTCCTCTCTCCGTGTGGTTCCTCCAGGCCTTTTAGGCTGAGGCAGCTTCTTCACCACATCACTTTTAGGAACATGTGCCACATCATTTTCCTTTATAGCAAATGTGGGTCTCTCCCACTCTTTCGTGTTTCCCTGGATTCTTCGGAGAAATTGCGCAAGTATTTCGTCATCCTCAACTTTCTTAACCATGCCAATGTAACGGATACTCCTGTGTTTGGTTGCAAAGTTAACTATGACAAAGTCACCCACGGACAGATCTGTGTTTCCTGGATCACTACTCTCATCCTCAGAGCTCTCTTCATCAGACACATTATCAATTAAGACAGGGACATCACTCTCCTCAGAGCTGCTAACTATGATTTTCTTTTTGGTTGCTTTCTTTTTCGGTTTTCCCTTTTCTTTGCTATTTTTTTGCTTTTTCCCTGCCAGTTTCTTTTGTCTTTCTTTATAAGCCTTTTCAATTGCCTGCTTCTCAGGAGTATCAGTTAGGATGGCTGTCTTCACACGCTTTCGTTTGGTTTGTGTTCTGGGTGGACATTTGGGAAGTGGTAGGATTTCACGAGGAGACACATATCCAGGTTGGCTGGAAACACAAGGCACATCTGAGTCAGCTGGCGAGGCACATCCATGTGGACCATGCGCAGTGGATGGATTAGCATCAGCGAGTGAATTATCTGCAGCGGGTGGTTCATCTGCAGGTGGATCATCTGCAGGGGATGGACCATCCAAATCATCTGCAGTGGCAGGCTGCAGCTCAGGGTTTGGCCGGTCTGACACCATGGATGGTGCAAACGCTTCATTAGGGAAAATTTCTCGGTTATATGGGAAAATCCCAGTGGACCTAAATCCAGAAGTGATGTTGCGTGGTGTCACTGCTGACATGAAGGCCTCATTCACAAGTCCTGCAATCTGGTAGATTGAGACTGTTTTGCCAGGGTTGGATCTCATCCACCCATCAAGAGCTCGGCTGTATTGGGTCTTGAATGGGCCATACACGGTCACGTCGAGAGGCTGCATGTGATGGGATGTGTGGGGTGGGAGGGTGAGCAGAACAATACCGTTGCTCTTGGCTATTTCTACTGCCTTGAGGGAGATGTGAGCCTTAAGATTATCCAGGATTAGCAGCATGGGACGGTCAGGGGTGCAGTTAGTGTGCTGTATCAGGTGATCAAGGAACTCAGCCCAGGTGTCTTCATTCATCCATCCCGTTCTGGTGGAGGTACCTTTGGCTCCTGGAGGTGCTCCTATCATGAAGCAGTCCTTAAACTTAACTCTGGGGAAGATCAACATGGGAGGTGTGGCATTCCCAGCAGCATTCACTGCACACACCACAGTCACCAGTTCTCCTCTCTCAGCCGATGTGACAGAACCAACTTGCTTTTTTCCTTTCTCTGTCACAACCTGAATCAAATAGAAAGTTTAGAACCAATGGCATGTGCAATCAGTAGGCTACTACTGGTCTAAAGGTACACTGTATTTCTTTTCAGTCCATTCATTTTTTCCAGTTCACAGGTTTACAACATTACTAATAGCATTCTAGTTTCAGCATTCTGTCAATAGCTAGCTGGTCATTATCACAAGACACTCAGTATCAGTCTGGTGCTCTCTAGTGTATCATGTGTAGCTTAGGCTACCTGCTGTGGCTTTTGTACTGTAAAGACGCCTGTTTCATCCACATTGTAAATCATGTGTGGAGGGAATGTATGCCTGTTAAAGATGAGAGGCAAGGGAAGAACCTTATCAGGATCAAAATCAAATCTTACAGGTAAAGTCTCCATAAAACATTTGCAACTAAAGAATTAATTCTGTCACCTGTCCATCACTACAGCCAGATTGTCAAAGAACTCCCCGACTGTGGTTTTATTGAAGGCTGTAGCCCTTCCCAGGGATGTTGCTTCTGGAGTTCGGACAGAGAGATGGCGACGTGCTAGGAAGCTGCCAAACCAATCTTCACCTAGAGTAGACAATTCATTATTATTAGGGCTGTCAAAAGATTAATCGCAATTAATTGGTTCCAAAATAAAAGTTTGTGTGTATGTACTGTGTATAATTATTATTTATATATAAAAACACACACATGCATGCATATATTTAAGGAAATGTGTGTATTTATATATAAATAATAATTATACACAGTACACACACATATTATGTAAACTTTTATTTTGGAACCGATTAATCGCGATTAATCTTTTTTACAGGCCTAATTATTAGCTATAGGCTAAGATTTAGCTTTGTGGCAAGATCAGTTGGCCTTAGCTAACCTACAGAATCATGTGATCTCTTGCACACCCTATCCTACCTGCACATTGTGCCTTTGTCCAATTGGCCGGGACAGGGATATTGTTTTTCTCTGCGTATTCAAATGCCAGTTGACGGCACTTAACTGGAGGAAGGCCATGGAACTGTTCAGCTAGTTGTTTCAGGTGTTTGGCAAGCTCCTCCTCCATCTCATCTGTGAATATTCTCTTTGCCTCAGCTACTGCACCCCAGGCTACTGATTTTACTTCCCCTTTCTCTTTTTTCTTTATGAATCTTAGGAGGCTTGACTTGTCAATATTTCTGTCCCTTGCAGCTGCTCTTATAGACTTCTTTCCTTCCTTGACCTCAGCGGCTGCACTCTCCATCTCCTCAAGGGGTGTTTTGCCCCAGGTTGTCTTCCTGGTGTACTGCCTTGGCATTATGGCTTTTCTACAATGTTTATGACATTAAAAATAAAACATATGCGATGTAATATTACATGAAAATATGTTTAAGACTAAATTTTTACTTATGCCTCATGTCTCACTTTACCCCACAGCATCTGTCTCACTTTACCCCACTGACACATTTTAGAAAAAAACAATCTTTCTTAGCAATTCAGGCTAATCTTCAGCTAGCATCATCACATGGTTTTATATGTTGGTAGTTCATCAACATGTATGACATAAGTTTTTCTACCTGAATCAATTTGCTTTGGCACAACAGTTGATTAAGTTGACAGCAAGAAAAATTACTTTTACATGCAAAAAAAAAAATTTTGTGAAAAAAACATGCTTACCACAGCACCATGAGGTCCTCTCCTTCATGGTCAATGGGAAATGGGAGAGGCTTGAAAACATAATAGTCACATGACCACAAATGTGTTCCGTTGCCTAGATACAAGGTGTGTCTCACATTACCCGATGTCTCACATTACCCCGTTCTCCCCTAGCATGTGTGCGTTTATACTTAATGTTTTTAGACCACCGTTTTTCATACAGATAGGCTACCTATAAAACCATGTAGTTATATTTTTACCATGGTATTGAGGTGCTATTATGTGTGGTTTTAACTGTGTTTATCATGATTTAAAATGTGTGCTGGCTACTATAGGAGACCAATGCTTAATAAAAAAAAAAAAAGAAACTGTGTCAGAATATAACCATATAAAACTGAGGTTGCTACAATTTTTACAGATGTTACTGATTGATAATGAACAAAAATGTACCTCTGCATCCTCAAGCTACTATCAAATGTGCATTAAGATAAGAGACAAAAAAGTGATATTATTATTATTATCATTATCAGACAACCCAAAACCTGTTTCTTGATTTGTAACAATTAAATAATTTTTCTATTTAGATATTTATTTTGTTAAGGAAAATGAATGATCTGGCTTCTACAACTTCTACTTTGAAGCAAAAATCTAACTTTAAACTGGAAAGAAAAGATTGGTCATTTATTGTGATAATTATCGATATCGACTGATATGAACAAAATTATTGTGATAAGTTTTTTTGCCCATATCGCCCAGCCCTAGTTTTAAATCAGGTTTATGATATTTTCTATGTCCTAACCTGACAACTAGCCCTCACAGAAACCTGTGAAAATCATTAAATTTAAATATAAAGTTCATATTTTTTAATATTTTTAAATAGTGAGGACACACAAAATGTCCTCACAAGTAAGTCAGCAATAACAATATTAGTGTAAACACACAGATGGTAATGTTATGTTTATTCTAAACACACGCTGCAGTTGCTATTTTAAATGTTTGTGCTCTTTAAATTCAGGTGGATTCTGATTCGCTATCAATGCTTTTATTGTTCATTAGCTGGAAAAAGTCATGCAGAAATAGGGTTGGGCGATAGGGTTGGTCCAACAAATTGGCATCAGACGATTTCTATAGTGAAACATGGCAATAGACGATGACATCAGGGGGTTGTAGTGACTTTAGTAGTAGTCAAGAGGACTCCTAACTTTTCACATTTTGGAGATGCTTTTAGTGTTAAAACACTTTGTGAGATACTCTGACAGCAAATAAAAAAGTTAGAAGTTGAGAGCTACTGTACTTTAAGTCTTAAGATGTTTTGTGACATCATAAGATGTTTTTGTGACACCACCGCCCCTGGTGTTTTTAGCCTATGCATGTTATGTATTTTTGAAGCACTGTGAAATAAAACTAATTGAAATTGAAATTGAATCAAAGATTGTGCCAATATTATCTAATTTATTTTCTACATTAAATGTTATATTTGATTTGAACTATACCTCATTCTTAATATACAATACAATTCTTAGTATACAAATTATCATTACTGAAATAATCAACCTCATTTCCGTAACCTATGTATCATTACCGCATCGTGTATATTTAATGTTTATTTAATAAATTGAAAACATAGTAGTTTGCTTTTACATGTATGTGCAGAATCTATACATTATGTTCTTTCATGTTTGCCACATAAATTTTAAAATATTTAAGTTTTCAATAAAATAATAAATATATTAGTTTGCAAACTGCAGAAGGTGTTGCGGTAAAACTACGTTTTCGTGAGAATCACCAAACATTGCACTTCTAAGAGATGAAGGAAGACCTGAAAAATGAAGGCTCATTTAACAAAAAGACCTGAGGAAAAAAGCTGTGTGTTTTCCATATGGAAATGGATTTGTTTTCATACCAATGGCAGTGAGCATTCCATTGAGCATCCATTAATTTGCCTCTTGCTCGCTAATTAGAAGTCTGATTTGTTTCCACGAAAAGGTTCTTTCGGATAGATCGTTTCAATGAACCAGTTCAAAAATGATTCAGAAGTTATTTTTTACGGTGGAACTGGCTTGTATTGTTCCCAATATTGAGTGCTGCACGACAGAATAGATCATGACATACTGGAGGGTAGTGATCCTATTTCCATCTTTTAAAAAATGCTATTTCTTAACTTTTCTATCAGCCAATGATAATTCTGAAAGAAAACAAGAGCACAGTGGCCGAGAGTGCATCTGATTTACAGATAAACCTCGAGCTGTTACATCAGTGTTGTTGTTAATGTTCTGGTTATTTTGTTTGTGTACAGTTTGTTAATTTTGTGCAAAACATACTGTTGAAGTTAACATCATTAAGCTGAACTGTGCATGCCTTGTTCAGTTCATGCAATAAACGCATGTCCACTGCTGCACTTATCATAATTAAAAAAAAAATAAAGCTTCATATTATGATAAGGCTACTTTCTAAGACATGTATCCTACACTCATGGCAAAATTAGGTTCCTCCGATCTAAAAAAAAAACAAGAATCGAAAAAGAATTGAAAAAGACAGTGAACCAGCAATTGGAATCGGACTCGATTCCAAAATTTTCGGAATCAAACAGCCCTAGTGACAGCTGGTCTATGGTAAGACGCTCATGTCAATCAACTATCGTGGGAGTGGCCTCTGTGGGTGTGACACCACAATGACAGGCATCTGAGAATGGCTCGATTTGAAAAAGGGGATATTATTTTTACAGATTAATTAAAAACCACTGCATGGATTTTTATCATTATAGGGTAGATTTGTACATACACTGCCAACACACATTAATGTTCAAACAACATGTAAAAGTGAACTTAGCATCTGATGACCCCTTTAAATAAACGGTAATTAAAATCTTTTACCCCGTTCAAATGTTCTGTTTCAAGAGATGGATATTCAGGATGGAGGATGGCATCCATGTGGGGAGACACAACGGAAAGAAAAAAACTTGTGAAAAAACGAGAAACAAAAATCGGGGGTGAACAGCTGTTTTAGGTCAGGTCTTCTGTCACGTATCATAGGCGAGACAGCACGCAGGAGACGCGGAGTAATGTTAAAGGGGTCATCGGATGCCCATTTTCCACAAGTTGATATGATTCTTTAGGGTCTTAACGAAAAGTCTCTAATATACTTTGATTAAAAATTCTCAATGGTTTTGTAAAACAACACCCTTTTTACCTCGTCAGAATGAGCTCTGCAAAAATCATCTTATTCTAAGGGGTTGTTCCTTTAAATGCAAATGAGCTCTGCTCACCCCGCCCCTCTCTTCTCTCTGTGCAAAGACGGTCTTGTTTACATTAGCCGCTAAACTTCCTAACTACCACGTTACAAGGAAAGGCGATCGCAAAGATTCATAAAAAAAACTCTTATACTCACTTCTGCTGTAAGTGAAGCTAGATCAAGAATGATTCGCACGAACATAGACAGATATATGTAGATCGGGAGGCGCATTCCCTTCACAAACAAACATAATCTACTGCATCTTCAGTGGCGCAGATGTCGGGAGAAAATGACGACTACTATGTTCATTATTACTTCCAGCAACACAACACTTTAATCGCTCAATCAGAGATATTCTTGTCTAACTTACATCCCTGCTCCGGCATGGAAACAAAGAGGGCGGACTGTGACAGCTGATTCAAGGTAAATCGCTCATGTCAATCAACTATGGTGGGAGCGGCCTCTGTTGGTGTGATGCCACACCGACAGGCATCTGAGAACGGCTCGATTTGAAAAAGGGAATATTATTTTTACAGATTAATTAAACAGTCTTTAATACACAAACACAAGAGCTAATCCACAACAAAGGCTTGAGCAATCACATGAATATAACAAGTAGACCCAACAAATGATAAATGAACAGACAAGGTAATTGGAAACACAAGGGATTCATAATCAAACTAAACGAGAACAGGAACTTGACCAAATAAAGAAAACAGGAACTGAAAACAGTGGCAACACAAGACAAAACATGTCCATTGTCCTGACATTAGCAAATGCACTTGACTTTATACAATCCATTACTGCCACCTAGTAGACTAAACATCCCACTCATTATATTGTCCTTAGATAAATAACATCACATACTTAACAGTTCACAATAGTCATTAGTCCAACAGCAAACAATTTACCATTTACATTTTTCACCAACAAATTTTATATTATTTTATTTTACTTTTATACAAGTCCAGTCTAACAGGTAGTTTTTTAACATGATTAGATCTGCATAGGATTGGAATGTCAGTCTTTGGTACAAGTTCAGGGGACCGTTCAGAGAGGAGGGAGACACAGCAACAGGAAGAGACACAACAACAGAGGGCATTTCTGGAGACGGTGTCTCAACTTCATTGGAAGTTGGCACATCTAAGGAAGACAGTTCTGTATTTGACTTACAAATTTCTGCAGACTTCAGCAAACTCCTCTGATTTCTCCATAGCATTTTCCCATCTTCTGCTTTAACAATATATGACCTTGGATTTACTTCTTTTAGAACAACAGTTTTCTTTTCGTGGCTGTTCGGGCAGAGCGGCGGCAATCCTTATCTATTTTATTATTACTTGAAATATAACTTTATGATTTTAATTTTAAATTATTACATTTTTAAAATTATTTTATATTAATATTATTATAAAAAATGATTATTTATTTTTAAAATAGACAAGGATTGTCTTTTTATATTGTTATTTTATATTTATTATTTATTTAAAAGTATTATTTATTAAAAAAACAGACAATCCTTATCTATTTTATTACTTGAATTATAATGTTATAATTTTAATTTTAAATTATTAAATTTTTTAAAATAATTTTATATTAATATTATTATTAAAATTTATTATTTACTATTTATTTTAAAAAGATTGTTGTTTATATTATTACTTTATATTTAATTATTATTCCTTTTTTTATTTATTAAATTATTTATTTTAAAAATAGATAAGGATTGTCTATTTGCACAAATTTCTACTAATATAGGTTTTGTCTGCACAGTGGGTACCGGGAGATTTTTGTCCCTCAGTGGAGGAGCATGGAGTTAGTCTTTTCTTTTCTGGGGGGACTGGACAAGGCAGGGGAGGAGGCTTTTTTGGTCTTTTCTGTCACAGTTTTCTCCCATGCATTTGTTTGTGCACTCTGTGAAAGATAGAAAGCAAGAGTTTAGCAAGAGATCATCAAGAGGTTTTAGAGAGCCATTCAGTCCTGTGGTTCTGTTCTGAATTAATCAGAAAACATCTTCCTTTCTTACACTTACTTTTTTTCAGCTTGTTATTCCCTGCGGTGGTCCTCATTAAACCAGTCATGGTTTAATATAATGCGTAAGGTGGTCTGTGACGTCTCAGTCAGAAGTTCCGTCAGTAGATCATAAAATTCTGTGAAAGTTTTCAGAAGAGAGCTGATTAGTCACGTTCTTCCTTACTTGTGTCAGAGCTTTATATGTTTTATAAAGCAATGTCATTCCTTACCTTTGGATGGGCGTCCTATTGCGACCTCAAATCTGTTCAGTAACCTGTGTAGGGCTACTCTTGATGACCGTATAGCGAATGATAAGGGCACCCCGGGACCTTGAGACCCTGTAAAAAATACAGGTAAATAAATAAAATGTAAAAAATTTCCAGTGTAAATAAATCAGAAAGTCAGTTGTGAAAAGTCAATCGTGTTCAAAAAGTCAACTCACCTGGTGCTCTGATGACTGAAGAACGGCTAAAGTCTATCAGTTTTAGCTGCTGGGTCTTGGTGTTGATTAGCACATTGCCTGAATGTGTGTCCAAGTGGTACAGTGCTGTAATGCGAGAACAAGCTGATGGAAAAGCTTTCTCGCTGTTTCCTCTGGCAGGCGACCGGTGTTTCTTCTGAGGAACTTGCCAACAGGGCCAGGGATACTCCATGACCAAAGCAACTTTTTAAAGGCATTTTGTGAAATCCACAGAATCTGATAACATTTTCACAGGGTGGCGATTGCACCCAGCCCAGCATGTCAGCCTCTTGAAGTCCTGTCTAAAGAAAAGAGATCAAAAGGTTTGTTTAAGGACTCCTAATTTAAAATCTCCTAAGGTTATCAATTACCAAATTACAGTTTAATAAAAACAATTCCTAAGTGGATAATTTCTTAAAGAATAAAGTCTTGTCAGCTTACCATTGAATATGGGTTAGCAGGAGTCCGGTCCGTGGTAACATATTTGATGGCCACCTAAAACAAGAAAAATATTTGCAAACGTCAGTAAACTGATCCCTTTTTCAGGGTTCATAGAGATACTGTAAAATGAAATCAGCACTACTTTTTAGACAGAGGTATCAGTTGTCGGGATCCCTTATCATAATATTCCTTATTTCCTTTTGTGATGTTGCATCTCTTTTAATGTCAAACTTTTGTTTTCTCTTTTGAAGGACAAATTTGCCAATGTGCCAAGCAGTTCACGGTTCATCAGTAGTTTGGCAGGAAATATCCCACAACCAAGTGGGGAGGAACGATAACTCAACAGTGCCAGATACTCATCCAAATTGCTTGCAGCTGCTTTTTTTTTTTTTTTTTTTTATAATTTGCACCCCTTTTTCTGCTTTTCCAATTGCTTTTGGATAAAGGGGGCTAGAAGTTGTATGCTTAAAACCATATTGTTCTGCAAACGGTCTGAATTAACGAATACTATACTGAGGACCATTATCACTTTGCACAATGAAGGGAATTCCATGCCTGGCAAAAATACGCTTAATGTGATTAATCACATCACTTGTTGTGGAATACTAATCAATAACTACCAAAAAAATGCGAAAGCAGACAACGCAGGTGACGGTGGATACAGCTGTGGAGATCACAGGGGCAATGGAAAGCCCATGCACTGCTTTTTTGGTCTTTTCTGTCACAGTTTTCTCCCATGCATTTCTGTTTGTGCACTCTGTGAAAGAAAGCAAGCAAGAGTTTAGCAAGAGATAAGACAATCCTTATGTATTTTTACTTTAATTATGTTACTATAGCAATTTAATTATTTAAATAATTAAGGATCGTAATATTTTTTTTTTTTTGGCACAAATATCTACTAATACAGGGTTTTTTTTGTCTGCACAGTGCGCACCGGAGGAGAACTTGTGGAGGAGCTGTGAGGAGAGGTTTTTTTTTTTCCTCAGTGGAGGAGCATGAAGGAATGTCTTTTCTTTTTTGGGGGGACTGGACAAGGCAGGGGAGGAGGCTTTTCTGTCTTTTCTGTCACAGTTTTCTCCCATGCATTTCTGTTTGTGCACTCTGTGAAAGATAGAAAACAAGAGTTTAGCAAGAGATCATCAAGAGGTTTTAAGAGAGCCATTCAGTCCTGTGGTTCTGTTCTGAATTAATCAGAAAACATCTTCCTTTCTTATACTTACTTTTTTCAGCTTGTTATTCCCTGTGGCGGTCCTCATTAAACCAGTCATGGTTTAATATAATGCGTAAGGTGGTCTGTGACGTCTCGGTCAGAAGTTCCGTCAGTAGATCATAAAATTCTGTGAAAGTTTTCAGAAGAGAGCTGATTAGTCACGTTCTTCCTTACTTGTGTCAGAGCTGTATATGTTTTATAAAGCAATGTTTTTTTCTTACCTTTGGATGGGCGTCCTATTGCGACCTCAAATCTGTTCAGTAACCTGTGTAGGGCTACTCTCGAAGACCGTATAGCGAATGATAAGGACACCCCGGGACCTTGAGACCCTGTAAAAAAACAGGTAAATAAATAAAATGTAAAAAATTTCCAGTGTAAATAAATCAGAAAGTCAATTGTGAAAAGTCAATCGTGTTCAAAAGGTCAACTCACCTGGTGCTCTGATGACTGAAGAACGGCTAAAGTCTATCAGTTTTAGCTGCTGGGTCTCGGTGTTGATTAGCACATTGCCTGAATGTGTGTCCAAGTGATACAGTGCTGTAATGCAAGGAACAAGCTGATGGAAAAGCTTTCTCGCCGTTTCCTTAGGCAGGTGACCGGTGTTTCTTCTGAGGAACTTGCCAACAGGGCCAGGGATACTCCATGACCAAAGCAACTTTTTAAAGGCATTTCGTGAAATCCACAGAATCTGATAACATTTTCACAGGGTGGCGATTGCACCCGGCCCAGCATGTCAGCCTCTTGAAGTCCTCTCTAAAGAAAAGAGATCAAAAAAGAGATCTGTTTGTGCACTCTGTGAAAGATAGAAAGCAAGAGTTTAGCAAGAGATCATCAAGAGGTTTTAGAGAGCCACTCAGTCCTGTGGTTCTGTTCTGAATTAATCAGAAAACATCTTCCTTTCTTATACTTAGTTTTTTCAGCTTGTTATTCCCTGCGGCGGTCCTCATTAAACCAGTCATGGTTTAATATAATGCGTAAGGTGGTCTGTGACGTCTCGGTCAGAAGTTCCATCAGTAGATCATAAAATTCTGTGAAAGTTTTCAGAAGAGAGCTGATTAGTCATGTTCTTCCTTACTTGTGTCAGAGCTGTATATGTTTTATAAAGCAATGTTTTTTTCTTACCTTTGGATGGGCGTCCTATTGCGACCTCAAATCTGTTCAGTAACCTGTGTAGGGCTACTCTTGATGACCGTATAGCGAATGATAAAGACACCCCGGGACCTTGAAACCCTGTAAAAAAACAGGTAAATAAATAAAATGTAAAAAATTTCCAGTGTAAATAAATCAGAAAGTCAATTGTGAAAAGTCAATCGTGTTCAAAAGGTCAACTCACCTGGTGCTCTGATGACTGAAGAACGGCTAAAGTCTATCAGTTTTAGCTGCTGGGTCTCGGTGTTGATTAGCACATTGCCTGAATGTGTGTCCAAGTGATACAGTGCTGTAATGCAAGGAACAAGCTGATGGAAAAGCTTTCTCGCCGTTTCCTCTGGCAGGCGACCGGTGTTTCTTCTGAGGAACTTGCCAACAGGGCCAGGGATACTCCATGACCAAAGCAATTTTTTAAAGGCATTTCGTGAAATCCACAGAATCTGATAACATTTTCACAGGGTGGCGATTGCACCCAGCCCAGCATGTCAGCCTCTTGAAGTCCTCTCTAAAGAAAAGAGATAAAAAAAGAGATCTGTTTGTGCACTCTGTGAAAGATAGAAAGCATGAGTTTAGCAAGAGATCATCAAGAGGTTTTAGAGAGCCACTCAGTCCTGTGGTTCTGTTCTGAATTAATCAGAAAACATCTTCCTTTCTTATACTTACTTTTTTCAGCTTGTTATTCCCTGCGGCGGTCCTCATTAAACCTGTCATGGTTTAATACAATGCGCAAGGTGGTCTGTGACGTCTCAGTCAGAAGTTCCATCAGTAGATCATAAAATTCTGTGAAAGTTTTCAGAAGAGAGCTGATTAGTCACGTTCTTCCTTACTTGTGTCAGAGCTTTATATGTTTTATAAAGCAATGTTATTCCTTACCTTTGGATGGGCGTCCTATTGCGACCTCAATTCTGTTCAGTAACCTGTGTAGGGCTACTCTTGATGACCGTATAGCGAATGATAAGGACACCCCGGGACCTTGAGACCCTGTAAAAAATACAGGTAAATAAATCAGGTCAATTGTGTTCAAAAGGTCAACTCACCTGGTGCTCTGGGGACTGAAGAACAGCTAAAGTCTATCAACTTTAGCTGCTGGGTCTCGGTGTTGATTAGCTCATTTCCTTGAATGTGTGTCCAAGTGATACACATGACAGTCAATACAGTGCTGTAATGCTAGAACAAGCTGATTTAAAAGCTTTCTCGCTGTTTTCTCAGGCAGGCGACTGGTGTTTCTTCTGAGGAACTTGCAAAGTGAAAGACAGGGCCAAGGATACTCCATTACCAAAGCAACTTTTTTGAGGCATTTCGTGAAATCCACATAATCTGATAACATTTTCACAGGGTGGTGACTGCACCCAGCCCAGCATGTCAGCCTCTTGAAGTCCTCTCTAAAGAAAAGGTTTGTTTAAGGACTCTTAATTTAAAATCTCCTAAGGTTATCAATTACCAAATTACAGTTTAATAAACACAATTCCTAAGTGGAGAATTTCATAAAGAATAAAGTCTTGTCAGCTTACCATTGAATATGGGTTAGCAGGAGTCCGGTCCGTGGTAACATATTTGATGGCCACCTAAAACAAGAAAAATATTTGCAAACGTCAGTAAACTGATCCCTTTTACAGGGTTCATACAGATACTGTAAAATGAAATCAGCACTACTTTTTAGAAAGAGGTATCAGTTGCTGGGATCCCTTATCATAATATTCTTTATTTCCTTTTGTGATGTTGCATCTCTTTTAATGTCAAACTTTTGTTTTCTCTTTTGAAGGACAAATTTGCCAATCTGTCATGCAGTTTATGGTTCATCAGTAGTTTCGCAGGAAATATCCCACAACCAAGTGGGGAGGAACGATAACTCAACAGTGCCAGATACTTATCCAAATTGCTTGCAGCTGCTTTTTTTTTTTATAATTTGCACCCCTGTTTCTGCTTTTCCAATTGCTTTTGGATAAAGGGGGCTATAAGTTGTACGCTTAAAGCCATATTGTTCTGCAAACGGTCTGAATGCACGAATACTATACTGAGGACCTGAATACTATACTTAATTCACTGAATACTACTCACTTTGCACAATGAATGGAATTCCATGCCTGGCAAAAATACGCTTCATGTGATTAATCACATCACTCGTTGTGGTATAATGGAGCTGTTCAATTTCAGGATAATTGGAATACTAATCAATAACTACCAAAAAATGCGAAAGCAGACAACGCAGGTGACGGTGGATACAGCTGTGGAGATCACAGGGGCAATGGAAAGCCCCAAGCACTGCTTTTTTGGTCTTTTCTGTCACAGTTTTCTCCCATGCATTTCTGTTTGTGCAGAGAGTTTAGCAAGAGATAAGACAATCCTTATGTATTTTTACTTTAATTATGTTACTATATCAATTTAATTATTTAAATAATTAAGGATCGTAATATATTTTTTTTGGCACAAATATCTACTAATACAGGGGTTTTTTTTTGCCTGCACAGTGCGTCCCGGAGGTGAACTTGTGGAGGAGCTGTGAGGAGAGGTTTTTTTCCCTCAGTGGAGGAGCATGAAGGAATGTCTTTTCTTTTTTGGGGGGACTGGACAAGGCAGGGGAGGAGGCTTTTCTGTCTTTTCTGTCACAGTTTTCTCCCATGCATTTCTGTTTGTGCACTCTGTGAAAGATAGAAAGCAAGAGTTTAGCAAGAGATCATGAAGAGGTTTTAGAGAGCCATTCAGTCCTGTGGTTCTGTTCTGAATTAATCAGAGAACATCTTCCTTTCTTATACTTACTTTTTCAGCTTGTTATTCCCTGCGGCGGTCCTCATTAAACCAGTCATGGTTTAATATAATGCGTAAGGTGGTCTGTGACGTCTCGGTCAGAAGTTCTGTCAGTAGATCATAAAATTCTGTAAAAGTTTTCAGAAGAGAGCTGATCAGTCACGTTCTTCCTTACTTGTGTCAGAGCTGCATATGTTTTATAAAGCAATGTTTTTTTCTTACCTTTGGATGGGCGTCCTATTGCGACCTCAAATCTGTTCAGTAACCTGTGTAGGGCTACTCTCGAAGACTGTATTTTAATAGTAATCAATAACTACCAAAAAATGCAAGAGCAGACAGCGCAGGTGATGGTGGATACAGCTGTGGAGATCACAGGGGCAATGGAAAGCCCCATGCACTGCGCTACCACTGGGGGTGAGCACAAACTGGACCTGGGAGATTTAATAGACATTTACTCAGAGATACCTGTCCTTCAGTCTTCACCCAAAATATTAACCTGGGAAAATATCCCATGGAAAAGAATCCATGGAGAGAAGCAGCAAACACTTAAATATCAGGTATGGTTTACTAGTTTCTCTTGCTGAACAGGAATGACACACGCTCTCACATCTCTGTGGTTAGGTCATGAGTACAATAATAATCTTTGACCTTCATTATGTATGTTTTGATTATACTGTATTGTAAATAAAATACAAATGACCACAAACCCCCATTATCTTACTCTCCTCACATTCTTTGTTACCTGCCTCATAGTGACAGTCTCATTGATGGGCCATTAGAGAAGGGCCTTTCGTCTCTCAGGTGTTAATTGTATCTCCTGCTATTTTATCTCCTGCTCTAATTCTGATAAAAGATTTAAAGAGTGCAGATCAACCTCTAGAACAGGGGTGCCCAAACTCGGTCCTGGAGAGCTGGTCTTCCAGAGTTATACTCCAACTTGCCTTAACACACCTTGCCTGTCTGTTTCTACTATGCCTAGTAAGAGCTTGATTAGCCAGTTTGTGTGTGTCTAATTGGGGTTGGAGCTAAACTCTGCAGGACAGAGTTTGGGCACCCCTGCACCCCGTCTTTTTTTAATTTTCCTAATTTTAGTTCTTAATTGAATATTAAAAAGAATGAATGATATAGGGATTTGTTTCCATAGTACAATGTTTTTTTTTTTAAATAAAGGATTACAATCTGAATAACATACGAATTGTTGTTCAAACATACCACAAAACAAAAATGCAAAACTTGCATTTACAAAACCATTTTCTAAGTCATGCTAACACCAGAGATCTGTGAATAAAAATGCAAAAACAAATTGTATGACAGTACCAATTTAGTCAATTCCAATAAACATACAGTAGTAGGAACTTTATCAAGACGTTGGTCAAGAAAACATTCAATGGCTTCTAGTCAACCTTGGAATGGAACATTCGTATATAGAGAATAGAGATTTAACATCCATGACCACAGAAAAAAACAAAAAACAAGAGTTTGGTAATGTCACAGAGTTAATAAGTTTGATAAAAATCTATAGTATCTTAGATATATGCAGGCAATGACAAGGCCAAAGGTTGACGGAAGAAATCAACGGCTGAGATCTACTTATAGCTGCTACTATAGGCCTCCTTGGAGGAATAACTTTGTAAGGTTTATGAACAGTAAGGTTATTACACAGTTTAAATTATGTTATTGCACCATTTCATAAATCACTATTGCACCAATTAAAGTTAATTCCTATTATCCAGTTTAAGTACCAATATCAGCAGTGCATATATTAGTAACTGACAGTATATATTATGGTAAATGGTTCACTGGGAGCAGCTCTGATTGTAAAGTCTTACAACAGTAGGAAGAAAAGACCTTCAATATCGCTGAAGGAGCTTCTCAGGGATGATACTATTTTATACAGTGGATGGGAGTTGTTCTCCAACAAGGATGATAGCTTAACAACCATCCTCCTTTCTCCCACCTCCTGTACTACATCCAGGAGTATTCCCAGAACTGAGCTTGACAGTCCTGTCAGCAAGTCCCGCCAATCCTGTCTGCTTGCCAGTCAGCAAACTGACAGTGAATCAATGTAGAATTGTTTTTTTCTCGTGGCAATGAAACAATGTTGATCTCCAATGTTGAACCAACGTCAGGCACACCATTCAAAACTATCAGAAAATCAACACAGTTGGTTTACTTGTCTAACACTGAAACAATGTTGATTTTCAACTGGTTGAAACGACGTCATAGAATCGACGTGTATTCAAGATAAAATTGATCTAATTGGTTGTCTTATCTAATGTTGAGATGGTCTTTTTACCCAACTGAAATCAACATTATACAACAAACATCTGCTTTAAAAATAAAAATTACATAATACTTGTAACGCCAAGCCAGCAGAGGGAGCCCTCACCCCAGTACTGCCTGCATGCTCCCTCTGCTGCTTCTACTTCCACTTCCTGTTTGGCAGTATTTAAGGACTCACCATGTGCTCACACACTCGCGAAGTATTGCCAGTTTAACCTGCCTTACCGAGCGTTTACTTACTCTGTTGGATTACCTGTTGCCGTCTTGCTTTGTTCCTGTTTATTGTGTTTGGATTTATTTGCCTGTTTGGACTGATTTCTAGGTTTGACCCTGCATTCTCCTGTTGACTTCCGCTCTCTGGATTTCCCCCATTGTTACGTTCGCTTGATTGGACTGTCTGCTCGGTATCTGACCCACTGCCTGCCTAACCTCTCTGCTGCTGGAATTACCTTCATTGTGTATGTTTGCTGATTGTTTCAATAAACATCCGCTCTTGGATTCTACCTCTGCGTCCTCGTTACAGAATACTTCGCCCACCAAGAATCCAGCGGAACTATCAGCCAATAATAACCCAGCAGCTTCTGACCGCAAAGCCAACATGAGTGCAGACATCAAGCTAATCCGTTTTCGCCAAGGAAATCACCCCATAGAGCACTACGTGAAGGATTTTCTGGAACTGGCACATCATACTACCTTTGATGAGGTATGCCTTATGATATTTTTCAGAGGAGGACTTTCTGAGCCAATTTGTTCCCTCATGCCTTTTCCCGAATCCACTTGGACCTTAGAACAATATATTGACGTTGCATTGTTGCTGGCTGGGTCACCTTTTACTGTTGGTATCGCGGATGAGGGACTCTGCAATCCCACAGTAACCTCCATACCGCAGCCTTCTCATATCGAGCCTGCTCAAGCCAGGTCTGCCAAGTCAAAGCCTGCTCCAGGGCCTGCTCACGCCACGCCTGCCGCTCCAGGGCCTGCTCACGCCACGCCTGCCGCTCCTGGGCCTGCTCACGCCACACCTGCCCGTCCAGAGTCTGCACCTGTCATAGCTGCCCATCCAGAGTCTGCACCTATCATGGCCGCCGTCCCACAACCAGTCCACAAGATGGCCGCCGTCCCCGAGCCAGTCCACAAGATGGCCGCCGTCCCCGAGCCAGTCCACAAGATGGCCGCCGTCCCCGAGCCAGTCCACAAGATGGCCGCCATCTCCAAACCTGTTTACAAGATGGCTGCCATTCCAGAGCCAGTCCACAAGATGGCCATCATCCCAAAACCACACCTCATGATGGCACACATACTGGACCCACCCCTAATGGCGGTATGGACAGCTAAGATGACGCTCCCTCATGTCACGGTAGCTACCCATGACTCAAGTCAAGCTGTAGGGCCATCTTCAGTGTCAAGTCAAGCTACAGCTGCTGCTCCAAGGTCCAAGGCTTCCAAATCCAGTCAAGCTCCAGGGTCGAGTCGAGCTGCAGAACCAAGTCGAGCTGCAGAACCAAGTCGAGCTGCAGAACCAAGTCGAGCTGCAGAACCAAGTCGAGCTGCAGAACCAAGTCGAGCTGCAGAACCAAGTCGAGCTGCAGAACCAAGTCGAGCTGCAGAACCAAGTCGAGCTGCAGAACCAAGTCGAGCTGCAGAACCAAGTCGAGCTGCAGAACCAAGTCGAGCTGCAGAACCAAGTCGAGCTGCAGAACCAAGTCGAGCTGCAGAACCAAGTCGAGCTGCAGAACCAAGTCGAGCTGCAGAACCAAGTCGAGCTGCAGAACCAAGTCGAGCTGCAGAACCAAGTCGAGCTGCAGAACCAAGTCGAGCTGCAGAACCAAGTCGAGCTGCAGAACCAAGTCGAGCTGCAGAACCAAGTCGAGCTGCAGAACCAAGTCGAGCTGCAGAACCAAGTCGAGCTGCAGAACCAAGTCGAGCTGCAGAACCAAGTCGAGCTGCAGAACCAAGTCGAGCTGCAGAACCAAGTCGAGCTGCAGAACCAAGTCGAGCTGCAGAACCAAGTCGAGCTGCAGAACCAAGTCGAGCTGCAGAACCAAGTCGAGCTGCAGAACCAAGTCGAGCTGCAGAACCAAGTCGAGCTGCAGAACCAAGTCGAGCTGCAGAACCAAGTCGAGCTGCAGAACCAAGTCGAGCTGCAGAACCAAGTCGAGCTGCAGAACCAAGTCGAGCTGCAGAACCAAGTCGAGCTGCAGAACCAAGTCGAGCTGCAGAACCAAGTCGAGCTGCAGAACCAAGTCGAGCTGCAGAACCAAGTCGAGCTGCAGAACCAAGTCGAGCTGCAGAACCAAGTCGAGCTGCAGAACCAAGTCAAGCTACAGTTGCTGCTCCAGAGTCAAGTCAAGTTTCCAAGTCCAGTCAGGCTTCCAAGTCAAGTCCAGGCCAGGCTTCAGAGTCCGGCCAAGCTTCAGAGTCCGGCCAAGCTTCAGAGTCCGGCCAAGCTTCAGAGTCCGGCCAAGCTTCAGAGTCCGGCCAAGCTTCAGAGTCCGGCCAAGCAACAGAGTCCGGCCAAGCAACAGAGTCAAGTCAAGCAACAGAGTCAAGTCAAGCAACAGAATCAAGTCAAGCCAAAGCTATTGTTCTCCATGAATCAAGCCAAGTTTCAACTGTTTTCCATGAGTCAAGCCATGTTACAGCTACTCTCCATGAGTCAAGCCAAGATACAGCCGTTACTCTCCATGAGTCAAGCCTAGATACAGCTGTTGTTTTCCACGAGTCAAGCCAAGATACAGCTGTTGTTCTTCATGAATCAAGCCAAGACACAGCTGTTGTTCCCCACAAGTCAAGCCAAGTCACAGCTGTATCCCACGAGTCAAGCCAAGTCACAGCTGTACTCCACGAGTCAAGCCAAGACACAGCTGCTGTTCTCCACCACTCAAGCCAAGATGCAGCTGTTCCCCACGAGTCAAGCCATGTTGTTCCTGAGTCAAGCCATGTTGTTCCTGAGTCAAGCAATGTTGTTCCTGAGTCAAGTCAGGTTACAGCAGATCTTCACAAGCCAAGTCAAATTGCTGCTGTCTTCCCTGAGCTAAGCCACGCCACGGTTGTTCTTCATGAGCCAAGTCAAACTGCCGCTATTTTCCCTGAGCCAAGTCAAGTCACCGTTGACCTTTACAAGCCAAGCCAAGTCACAGCTGGACTGCACAAGCCAGGTCAAGTCACCGCCGTTCTTCCCAACTCAAGTCAGGCCACGGCAGGCCTCCCTGAGTCAAGTCCGGCCACGGCAGGCCTCCCTGAGTCAAGTCCGGCCACGGCAGGCCTCCCTGAGTCAAGTCCGGCCACGGCAGGCCTCCCTGAGTCAAGTCCGGCCACGGCAGGCCTCCCTGAGTCATGTCCGGCCACGGCAGGCCTCCCTAACTCAAGGCAAAGAGCTATTGTCCTACCAAATCCTCATCAGGTCCCCTATAACATTTCCAATCCACCTCACGTATCTACTAACCCAAGCCACGCAGAGCCCACGCTCCCAAGCCACGCAGAGCCCACGCTCCCAAGCCACGCAGAGCCCACGCTCCCAAGCCACGCAGAGCCCACGCTCCCAAGCCACGCAGAGCCCACATTCACAAGCCACAAGCCCATAACATCAGCACCCACAAGGTCAACAGACACCCCACTAGCTACTGTGCTGCCTGTAATGGCCATAGCCATTTTCAGTGTGTGGGCTGCACACTGTGCCCCAGAGGCCTCGTCTGTCCATGAGTCTGCTCCAGAGGCCTCGTCTGTCCATGAGTCTGCTCCAGAGGCCTCGTCTGTCCACGAGTCTGCTCTAGAGGCCTCGCCTGTCCACGAGTCTACGCCAGAGGTCTCCTCTGTCTATGAGTCCGCGCCAATGCCCCCAGAAGTGGCAGCTCCGGCTGCAGAATTTCCTAAAGGGGCGGCGTTTCCCCACGGACTCTTTGCCTGTCCTGTCACAGCCATGAAGGCCGTTTATAACTCCCCTGCCTCACCTGCCCAAGCATCTGCGCCCATGCCCCCAGAGGTGTCAGCACAAGCTGTGGATCCTCCTATGGGGGCGGCGTTCCAAGATGAACACTCTACCCGTCATGTCACCACCAAGAAGGCCTATTATGAACTCTCTGCCTGTCATGCCACGGACAAGGAGATTGTCAGTGAAAACACCGCTCTCCCTGCTCTACCTGCTCTGCCTGCCCCACCATGGCTTCCTACTCTGCCATTGCTCCACGGCCCAGGCCCTCCAGTACTTCACAGTCTGCTACTGCTCCACGGCCCTGGTCCTCCAGTGTTTCACAGTCTGCTACTGCTCCACGGCCCAGGCCCTCCAGTGTCTCACGGTCTGCTACTGCTCCACGGCCCAGGTCCTCCAAGGTTCCGCTGTCTACCATTGCTCCATGGCCCAGGTCCTCCAAGTTTCCACTGTCTGCCACAGCTCCACGGCCCAGGTCCTCCGAGGTTCCACTGTCTGCCACAGCTCTACGGTCCAGGTCCTCCAGTGCTTCATTGTCTGCCATTGCTCCACAATCCAGGTCCTCCAGTGCTTCACTGTCTGCCACTGCTCCATGGTCCAGGTCCTCCAGTGCTTCACTGTCTGTCCCTGCTTCACGATCCAGGCCCACCTGCTCTACATGGACCTGGCCCTCCATCCCACCCCCTGTTTTGCCTCTGTTCCCCTACCCACCTGGACTGTTGTTATTGTTTGAGCGCCAGGAGTCGCTCCTAGGGGGGGGGATTCTGTAACGCCAAGCCAGCAGAGGGAGCCCTCACCCCAGTACTGCCTGCATGCTCCCTCTGCTGCTTCTACTTCCACTTCCTGTTTGGCAGTATTTAAGGACTCACCATGTGCTCACACACTCGCGAAGTATTGCCAGTTTAACCTGCCTTACCGAGCGTTTACTTACTCTGTTGGATTACCTGTTGCCGTCTTGCTTTGTTCCTGTTTATTGTGTTTGGATTTATTTGCCTGTTTGGACTGATTTCTAGGTTTGACCCTGCATTCTCCTGTTGACTTCCGCTCTCTGGATTTCCCCCATTGTTACGTTCGCTTGATTGGACTGTCTGCTCGGTATCTGACCCACTGCCTGCCTAACCTCTCTGCTGCTGGAATTACCTTCATTGTGTATGTTTGCTGATTGTTTCAATAAACATCCGCTCTTGGATTCTACCTCTGCGTCCTCGTTACAATACTAGATAGCTTAAATTAGCCTCTTTATGTAATAATTTATTAAACACATCACATTCAGTCATAATTTATTTATTATTTATACAAAATACACAAATACATGTTTAGAGCACAAAAAATACATTTACACCTTTTACTTTCAGTGGGGCACAAAAGATGTAAGGCAGAACATTAAGAGACTGACAACCTCAGTCACCATTTACTCTCATTGCTGATATTCTATTAATTACTGAGTCTATGCCACTCACAACATATGGGTGAGATGATTTATCAAGAATTCGTACCCTTGAAAATAGAAGACAGAGGTACATACAGATCAATCAGTTTTCCTTTTCAATTAAAACTTACGTAACTTGTACAATTTCATATAAAATGGCAACATTCCATGTAAACACATATTTCCATTAATAAATGTACAATATGCCTTGTTCTATTGCCCTTTCTCAAATTTCTGGGTTGCTCAGCAGCAGAAGTCGTCATAGTTGGGTTAACTTTGAGAGCAGTGAATGGGAGAGTACCAGAGTACCACAAATATATTTTTGGCATTTTTAGCTCAAACAACAAAAGAAAATATCCACGATAGTGTTTTTACGACTTTCAAAAAAAGGAAAAAAAATTGTGAGAGGCTGATAACGGCAGTCAGAAGAGAGATTTTGTCAAATTTACCGTCCCTCCCATAGACACTGCATTCGAAACACCCTCGCATTAGCGTTAACTACTTTTTGTAATTTGATGCAAAGGTGATATAATACAAAGAACAGTGTTATAAACATACATACATGTTTTAAAAAATCTAAATATGAAACATTTTCAAGGATTTAAGATGCAGATGACTGTTGAAACTTGTCATTAGAGTCTTGTGAAAAGGGTCCATTTAGTGAATGATTTCTGTCACCTGATGAAAATGACCTGAAATTGCCACTATAACCAGTAGATGGCAGGATAGGAGCACTCGTTAGCTCATTTACCATTTTCACATCCTAAAAGTTCTACACGTTTTGCTTTTAGATGTATAATCTATGGAGGACCAGGAGTGCCACTTAAAAATAAAATGAAGATTCAATTGATCAAATTAATGGGCATATTTAAAGTTGTTTATTTAATGTGTTTTTAAATGAATACATTTTAAAAATTGTAAATGTTGAAATAAATAGACAAATTTAAAACTTCGTCTTTTTAATTCTTTGTCATTTTACCAAATGCTTTTCTTTATCCATTTGTCGATCAAGTTAAAAAATTCCATTGGACAGTACACATGTGAGAGCAATCAACTTTCACCTTAATTTGAGGAGCCAAACCCTCTTTAACTTGTAAATGTAACACACACTGTCACTGCACAGTGAGAAAAACTATATGTCTTTACAGCATGAGTTTGAATATGGGTTCGAGGCAAATTGTTAGGGGAATCTGAATGTGTTTGGATAAGGATTGTGGATGATTTGTTAGCTTTAGCTGAATTATGCAAAATAATTTCTTCTTTCCATTATAAATTTATATATAGAAATGTTATACGGTAGTGTATTTTTAATAAGACTGATTTACTACAGGTGAGATTTTGCCAATACCTTCTTTACTGTAGGCACAGTACACAAATAATGTATATAAAAAAACTAAATTAATGTTAAAACAAAATGCATTTTAATCTTTAAATCTCTGTAAAGTACAGTACAGTTTTTATGTAACTTTTAGGTACAACACATTTTAATTTAATCATTATTTACATTTATTTACCTGCTTGTAAGCAAAGTGCAGTGTTAATATTAATGTTCAATCTGTGTATTTACAATGTTAAAGCTGCTGACACCAATAAATATTCTTATTAGGAATAAAACAGCTTCATTTATGAACTGTGCAGAGCTGTAGCTGATCAGTTAGGCCTATGCAACTGTATTTTAATGCTGGTCATTATGGTGGTACTTGGAGAGCCAAATATTTTCTGAGGTTGTACTTGGTATAAAAAGTTTGAGAACCACTGATTTAAACAATTGTGTACTGTACATATATGAAGGGATGTATTTGCAAAAAAATCACTGTAGTAAATCACTATAAGAGTAATACAAGCTGTACAGATTGACAATGTGTTATTTTCAAAAGGGGACCTTTTATGCAAAAATCACTTTTATAAGGTGTTTGAACACAGTTATGTGGCTGCAGTGTGTAAAAACAATGAGCCTATAATGGTAAAAATCCACCCACTCATATTTTTATAATCCCAATAAATCTATAATATAAATCCCAATAAATTTATAATACCAATAAATACAGAATTGTAACAAGGCGGCTGTACAGTATTACATAGGAAATAGTACATCAACAACGCAAAAGGGCAACAATAAACACTCAATTTTCAGGTAAAGGTAGTTAATCAAATACAATAAAATAGAATACAGTATCGTGTGAAGAGAAAGTGTCCCCAACTAAGCAAGCCAGAGGCGACAGCGGCAAGGAACCAAAACTCCATCGGTGACAAATGGAGAAAAAAACCTTGGGAGAAACCAGGCTCAGTCGGGGGGCCAGTTCTCCTCTGGCCAGACGCAGAGGACTCACCAGGTTCCCGTGGTCTTGTGCCGACGGCCGTCTAGGTGACGAGGTCTTCACTGGGGATCCGTCTCTGGGGCTCATCTAGTCGATGTGGTCTCCGCTGACATTCAGGGCTGTAGAGGTCATCTCTAGGTGCTGATCCACCATCTGGGCTGGGTACGGACTGGATCCGGAGGACTGCAGTGACCACCTGATCTGGATACGGACTGGATCTGGTGGTTAAGGTGACCTCGGAATAAGAAAGAAACAGACTAATATTAGCGTAGATGCCATTCTTCTGACGATGCACTGAGTACATCAGGTGTTATGGGAAGTGTTCCCGGTACTGGTTGACCTAATTAATGCAGCCTAACAATCCTTTAACGGATTTGAATTATAAGAATATGTTGATGTGTTATGTGTAAGCAAGGTTAAAGAGATGAGTCTTTAAACTAGATTTAAACTAACAGAGTGTGTCTGCGTCCCGAACAGTGTTAGGTAGATTGTTCCAGAGTTTGGGCGCTAGATAAGAAAATGATCTGCCGCCCGCGGTTGATTTTGATATTCTAGATATTATCAAATTGCCAGAGTTTTGAGAACACAGCGGACGTGAGGGACTATAATACAATAAGAGCTCGCTCAGGTACTGAGGAGCTAAACCATTCAGGGCTTGATAAGTAATTAGCAAGATTTTAAAATCTATACAATGTTTAATAGGGAGCCAGTGCAGTGTTGACAGAACCGGGCTAATATGATCATACTTTTTGGTTCTAGTAAGAACTCTAGCTGCTGCATTTTGGACCAGCTGGAGTTTGTTTATTAAGCGAGCAGAACAACCACCCAATAAAGCTTTACAATAATCTAATCTTGAGGTCATAAATGCATGAATTAATGTTTCAGCATTTGACATTGAGAGCATAGGTCGTAATTTAGATATATTTTTGAGATGTAAAAATGCAGTTTTGCAAATACTAGAGATGTGGTTTTCAAAGGAAAGATTGCCATCAAATACCACACCTAGGTTCCTAACTGATGACGAAGAATTGACAGAACAGCCATCAAGTATTAGACAGTGTTTTAGGTTATTACACGCTGAGGTTTTAGGTCCAATAAGTAACACCTCTGTTTTTTCAGAATTTAGCAGTAAGAAATTACTTGTCATCCAATTTTTTAACTCAACTACACAATCCGTTTTTCAAATTGGTATGTTTCGCCGGGCTGCAAAGAAATACAGAGCTGAGTATCATCAGCATAACAGTGAAAGCTAACACCATATTTCCTGATGATATCACCCAAGGGTAACATGTAAAGCATAAAAAGTAATGGCCCTAGCACTGAGCCTTGCAGTACTCCATGCTGCACTTGTGATCGATATGATACCTCTTCATTCACTGCCACGAATTGATGCCGGTCAGATAAGTATGATTTGAACCATGCCAATGCACTACCACTAATGCCAACATAATTTTCATGTCTGTTCAAGAGAATGTTGTGATCAACAGTATCAAGACAAGAGCAGATCATTTGTAACTCTAATAAGAGCAGTCTCAGTACTATGGTATGGTCTAAAATCTGACTGGTAATCCTCACAGATATCATTTTTCTGTAGGAAGGAAGATAATTGTGAGGATACAACCTTTTCTAATATCTTTGACAGAAATGGGAGATTCGAGATAGGTCTGTAATTAATTAATTCGTTGGGGTCAAGTTGTGTTTTTTTAACGAGAGGCTTAATAGCAGCCAGTTTGAAGGTTTTGGGGACATATCCTAATGACAATGATGAATTAATAATATTCAGCATAGGATTTATGAGATCTGGAAACAAGTCTTTTAGTAGCCTAGATGGAATAGGGTCTAGCATACAAGTTGTTGGTTTAGATGATTTAACAAGTTTATACAATTCTTCCTGACCTATAGTAGAGAATGAGTGGAATTGTTCCCCAGGAGATCTATAGCGCACTATCTGATGCGATACTGTAATTGACGGCTGCATGGTGACAGTTTTGTCTCTAATAGTATCGATCTTGGAAGTAAAGTAGTTCATAAAGTCATTACTGCTATGCTGATGGGCATAATCAGTGCTTTTTGGTTCTTTATTTTTTGTTAACTTAGCCACTGTATTGAATAAATACCTAGGGTTATGTTTGTTATCTTCTAAAAGAGTCGAAAAGTAATCAGATCTTGCCGATTTTAATGCTTATCTATACGATAGGGTACATTCATATTTCAAATATATGTCAGGTTTCTTGTCAAATCTCTTTACAGTCAATCGCAAAGTTGGTTCTGGTTTTAGAGGTGTTTTGTTTGCTCTTTCACAGGATTCATGTTGAAACCAATGCTGCCACTCAGTCTTTTTGCCACTCGGTGGGTGGAGCCGCAACCACTCCAGCTGACGGTGACGTCACATGCATACCCTCTATTAGTGTAACTGGTATAAGTAATGGTTTTGGAGAGAAATGTATAAAAATGGTTAAAATTATATATAAGGATATTAATAGTTCAGTTCTCCTACAATTTGATACTTATAGATTTCCTATTAACAGGGGAGTAAGGCAACGTTCTGTTCTTATTAGTTGTGGAATTACTCTCTTTAAATATTCGAAATATATATTTGTGGAATTACTCTCTTTAAATATTTGAAATATATAGTTGTCAGACCTTTGGACTGTTTTGTGTGTTTTCTCCCCCGTGTATGCCCATATTTGGACTTCCCGTTTCCGTTTCCAATAATTTCGTCACTGTGTCATAGTTCACCTGTTTTCCCCTGATTGGTTTGTTATGTGTATATTAGTTTGGTTGTGGTATGTCAAGTTTGTCGGTGATTGTATTGTCATTCAGTTTACGTTCGCTACGTTGTGTTGGTTTTGGATTTCCCTGCTGTTCCCGTCTGTTCCTGTCTTCTTGTGGATGATTTAATAAATGTTTGAGCATTGGATCTCCTCGCTCCTCCTCGTTATTCCCCTGACACAACACCCGTGACAGAATCACCGACCGACACAAAAATGTTCCGAGCTGAGGAGAAGATTATGAACATTCGACGTGCAGGGAGGCCCTTGGAGCAATATGTGGAGGAGTTCTTGGATGTTTGTCATCTGGTGAGTTGGAACGATCCCATGATTAACACGTGTTTTCTAATGGGGCTCAATGATGACCAGCTACAATGTTCGATATCTTTTGAGGATCGCTGCAAACCTGTTGCTGAGTTTATCAACCTAGTCCTAGCCCGTAGTCATTCCAATTTTTATGTCGATGTGGAAGATTCTAATCTTCCCCCCATTAGAAAACACGCGGCCGCCCCAACTCACCACCAACCAGCCTCCTCCACATACTGTTCCGACGAGCCCGCTCTGTCCGGTCATCCCTCGCTCCCTCCTATTAGTCATAACTCCTCTCCCATCATCAGCTTGGCGTGGACTCCACTCCACTCGGCCGTGGACTCGGACTCCAGCCGTGATCGCGGCCAGGACTCGGACTCCGCCTGCGGCCGGCCCTTCGAGGTCACAGCCGATCATGATGGCCAGCGTGCTGGACCCACCACTAGTGTCTGTGCGGGCAGTTAACATCCGAGTGGCAGCTGCGTCAAGTCAAGTTGCAGTTGCGTTTCCTGAGGCAAGTCAAGCTGCAGCTGCGTCTCCTGAGTCAAGTCAAGTTGCAGCTGCGCTTACGGAGTCAAGTTGAGTTGCAGCTGCGTTTCCCGAGCCAAGTCAAGTTGCAGCGGTGTTCCCTGAGTCAAGTCAAGTTGCAGCTGCGTTTCCCGAGTCAAGTCAAGTGACAGCTGCGTTTCCCGAGGCAAGTCAAGTTGCAGCTGCGCTTCTCGAGGCAAGTCAAGTTGCAGCTGCGTTTCCTGAATCAAGTCAAGTTGCAGCTGCGTCTCCTGAGTCAAGTCAAGTTGCAACTGCGTTTCCTGAATCAATCAAGTTGCAGCTGCATTTACTGAGCCAAGCCGAGCTGCAGCGGATCTACAGGAGTCAAGTCCAGAGCCGGGGCTCTCTCCAGCGCGCCCTCCAGAGCCGGGGCTCTCTCCAGCGTGCCCTCCAGAGGCGGAGCTCCCTCCTGCGTGCCCTCCAGAGTCGGTGCCTCCTCCTCTAGCGTGCCCTCCAGAGGCGGAGCTCTCTCCTGCGCGCCCGCCAGAGACGGAGCTCCCTCCAGCACGCCCTCCAGAGACGGCGCCTCCTCCAGCGCGCCCTCCAGAGTCGGCGCCACCCGAACACCCTCCCGTGCTTGCGCCTACAAAGCCCGGCCTTCCCGTGCTCTCCTGGGCGGGCTACGCCCTAAGTTCCCCCAAGAAAATTTTGGGGGGGGGGGCTACTCCCCGGATCAGCCATGGCCTTATGGACTGTGTACTCGGCCATGGCTCCTCGAACTCCCAGACGCACCATGGCCAAATGGACTGTGTGCTCAGCCATGGCTCCCTGGGCTCCCTGAACCCTATGACCCGCCATGGCCGAATGGACTCAGTGCTCAGCCATGGCTCCCCAAGCTCCCCAATCCGCCATGGCTTTATAGACTCTGTGCTCCGCCGTGGCTCCCCGAGCTCCCTGTCCCGCCATGGCGTTATGGACTCTGTGCTCCGCCGTGGCTCCCTGAGTCCCCTGGTCCCCTGGCACCCACCCTCCCACCCCAGTGTATTTTGTTATGGCGCGAGTCGCGCCTTATGAGGGGGGGGGGGGGTAATGTCAGACCTTTGGACTGTTTTGTGTGTTTTCTCCCCCGTGTATGCCCATATTTGGACTTCCCGTTTCCGTTTCCAATAATTTCGTCACTGTCATAGTTCACCTGTTTTCCCCTGATTGGTTTGTTATGTGTATATTAGTTTGGTTGTGGTATGTCAAGTTTGTCAGTGATTGTATTGTCATTCAGTTTACGTTCGCTATGTTGTGTTGGTTTTGGATTTCCCCGCTGTTCCCGTCTGTTCCTGTCTTCTTGTGGATGATTTAATAAATGTTTGAGCATTGGATCTCCTCGCTCCTCCTCGTCATTCCCCTGACACAACACCTGTGACAATAGTTTGGTAATGTTCACTTGAACTGTAATTTTTGTAATTTCAATACTGAGTCAATTGATCATCTTTTTTTTTTTCAAATGCCCCCTTGTTAAAGAATTTTGGATTCCTTGCTTCAAAATCCAATTTAAACATTGATTTCACTATGTGCGATATATTCTGTTATTTTTCCTCATTGTAAACATGACATAAAATATATAGGAAATGTATTTATTTCACTGGCAAAATATATTCATAAATGTCAATTTTCTTCAACATTACCCAAATTACATAATTTTCTTTGTGACCTCAGCTAGCTAATTTTAACACTTAAAAACATTAACAACAAAAAAAATGTCAAATTTGTGAAAATGTGTACTGATTTGATGATTATGTAATCTGAGCTGCTACCTCTGTTCCTATTGTTTTTTTTTCTGTTGTTGTTTTTTTTCCTTTATCGTCTTCCTGTTTTATTTTATTATATTGTCATCCATTATTGTGTTGATCTGTATCTGGGTTATGCGTGCAAGAAAAAAAAACTGGTATAAATAATTAAATGATTTAATTTAAATGATTTAATTATTGTCCCCTTCATATTGTATTACTATTTATATTTAATATTTACTGTTTATATTATGTTCTAATTCTACTGTGTTTTGTAATAAGAATTTTGTTCCTGTTAATATTCACGAGTTATAAGCATATTAAGGTAGTGAACTTTTCTTTCGGGCGTTTGTTGTCTGAGGGAGCGTCATTAGTGGAACACTGACTTTAACCTCGCACGCGCACCATACCGTCAGTCTAATATATGTGAAGCTGAGCAGCGCGTGGGTCGATCGCTTCTCTCCGTGAAAAGGTCTGGTATGTCCTCATTTCTTGAAAATATGCATGATTTTCACCCTGTAAGCGTGATTGAGCAATAGCAGAACCATACTGTGCTAGCTGTGATGAGGTGAGTTTTAATTTGAATTTTATTAAATCCATAATGGCGCCAACTAATTAGCATTTTGTGGTCAGAGCGTGACCAGAATGAGAGAAGCCAATGTCCTTTCGATCCACTGACGTTTTCTCTTAAGTTCTTTAAGCTATGTTGTTAAAATAGTTCTGTTGCTGTTAATGAACACAATGGGTTAACATAATGATCTATGACGCATATGGTGGTGCGGTCGGCACTATGGCGCTAATTATATTGAATGTTTCATTTTGGTACATAATGTTTAGAAATATGGATTTATATATACAGATATTTTTGTAATTAATTATTTCTCTTACCATAGTATGCTACGTAGTACAAATTTAAACTATTGTATGTCAATAATGCAGTAATGAATTGAACTGAATTCCTTTTTTTTTGTTTGTTTGTTTATTTAGATTACATTTTTTATTTAACTATACTAATAGTGGAATTTTTATTTGCAAAGGCTGGCACCTGAGCAGGAGCTCTTGAAGCTTCCCTCTCTTCTCTGGGAGAGGGAAGCTTCAAATGCTCATTTGCATTTGAAGGGACAGACCCATAAACTGCTGACTTGGCTCATACCCTAAAAGTGGCAATTTTAACAAGGTATAAAAATTATCTGTAGGGTATTTTGAGCTAAAATTGAACATACACACTCTGGGGACATCATATTTTTGATCTTGTAAAAAGGGACATAATAGGTCACCTTTAAATGTTAAAAGTCATTTTAACTAAAATGCATTGGATGTTTCAACACTGTCGGTGAACACATAGGTGGTTTTGGAAAATTACTTTCATGTCGATATAAAGTGGTTGCATATTTTTGAAACTCGTTGTTGTGATATTTTTGTGGGACTGTAGACTGGAACAGTGTCAAGTGTGTCAAAATGACACAATTTGAAAGCTAAGACTATGTTTCATACCAGAAGTAATCTGTTCTGTCTTGCTGCTGAACAGCATACAACAGGGATAAACATCTGTACATTTTTTTCAGACGGCATTAAGAACCAGTGACCATCTAGGTATTATTACTCTGATTCATGTCAAGTCTAGCCTGATTCTGGTTTTATTTTTAATCTCACCTCCAACTGGCTCCTCAACGGCATAAGTGTGTTTAGTCAGAAGTGGCTGCTGGAGTTCAGTCTCAACTTTGAATCCTGACATAGGCATCAGTGTTTCCTACTTCGATCAACACGTTTAAAAATGTAAAAACAACAAAAAGGGAGAAGTTTACTTATGTTTGCAATATTTTTTGTTTTAGGTGGACATCGAACTTGTTAGCAGGAACGGGTGCAAACATATTTGCACTGATAAGTTTACAAGACTCAGGGTTTCCACAGGTCATGGAATTTTAAAAGGTGTATTCCAGACACTGAAAGTCTGGGAATTTTATATATATTTGTCGATGTCATAGAATATCAGGATTTATTTTTGTTTGTCACTTTAATGTTAGTTTCCATCAATCAAAATGTAATTTTTCTATACTGTATTTTTTTTGTATCGTTGACTGATATGTTTTGCCTATAGAGCTCGTGAGTTTACGTCACTGCGCATTGCATTCTGGGTAGTCGCCGCCATGTTTTAGGACATGTTCTGTGGTGTGAGTGCATATACCGAGGCTCTGTTTCGTAATTTTAAATCTATGGAAGCCCATGTTCAGTTCACAAATGGCTGGGTCCATGACTTGGAAGCCTACAAACTGCTGAGTTGTGAAAATATTAAGGTGACTATATTTCTGAAATGAAAATCTAGTTCATTTCCTAGTTCAGTGGTTAAAATATCACTGAAATCTCACTTGTGATTATCTACGAATTAAAAAAATAGGGACAATATATTTTTGTTTTTTAATTGTTGTGGGATTAACATCATAATTAATAATTACAGTGATGTTTGATTTATACACAGTTCAACAAAAATCACACCAAACATTAAAACAGTAGGAATAGGGTGAAATCAGATTTTTCTTCTTTTCATTTCTTTACTACTTTTGTTAACTTTAAGGTCCAGCTATAATATTTCAATCTGAATATAGTGCATATGAAGTGTTACTTTAAAGGTGTACAACATTAAACATTGAGATCATGCACTCCAGAAAAAATAGTTTTAGGTAAAATGAGCCATCCGTTATTTGAAAAAAAATTATTCTGCATCTTGATTCAAAACACATGAATTAACACACATTATCACACAAATATATTTAACAACATATTTAACAAATTCAAAAATATATAACTTGTAGGTTATGAGTAAAATAAATCATGTGTAAATTCTTATTTCAATTCATGAGTGAAATTCCAAGCATCTAAAAGAACATGTTGTGTTGACATTAATATGATTAAATATCAGGATATTCAGAAATCAGGATATTGTTAAATGTTTAAAAATGTGACTATGGCTTTACAAAAACATAAAAAACATTAAATATAAGAACATATGATAAATAAAACTGTATTTAACTAATATGTTGGTTTCTCATTTTCACAACTGTGAGTGCAACGTTACAAATTTTATGTTTATGTTTTTCAACCCCTATGTAGTCTTATTATTTAGCATTTTAGGCTCATTTGACCATGTGGCCACAAAGTATGTGCTTTCTGCAAATGTAACTGCAAGTGTAACTGATTAGTTTAATTTTATTTTTATATTATTCATATCGCTGTGATGGCGTAGGTTTCAGGAATGTTTAATATTGTGTGCAAAACAATCATGCCTTACCTTATCATGCCTTGTTATACAGTGCACACAAACAATATTACTTTGTTTTAACATGCATATTAGTATGTGACAACACTGAAACCAATAACGCGTTCTCTTTTGTTAACTGATGATAATAGCACTATGCTCTCCTCCAAGCCCCCCATGGCTTTAGTAGCGGCGCGTGACCGATCCGCTTAGCTACATTGAACACGTGAGTCCATTCTGTTTCCAGGCCGGAAAACAATAAAAAGAAAGTCCATTGTCTATTATTTTGTCCCGTCTGTCATTTGAAAGGACATTCCTTCCAACAACGAAACAGGTTCTTACCATGACTAAAACCTCCTCGGCACGTTACAACAAGTGGCCTCACAATATGATGATTTTTCCCATTGGCCACCGCGGCGCTAGAGCCGTGACGTCACACCCCATTCCCTATTCTAACTTAACATGATGTGTCAGTTAAATGGGTCACAAAGAATGTAAGGTCAGTGAAGTGGTCACAATGATAGTGTGTTTTATAGTGAAGCAGACAGTCAATTCTGGTGGTGGTGGTGTCACTTGTCTGTATTTGTGGTGAAACTACTGAAATTGTGTATCTAAGATGTATTTATATCTGGTGATCTAAAATATGTTTATTTCATGGATATTAAAGAGTCAAATTTTCATATATGTTGACCTATGCAATTTTCCTTGTTTTATGTAATATTATTTAACACTGTCATCTGTATATGCTCAGTAGCTTTTAGTAGGTTATTCACACAGAATGCGTTTTTTCATTGTTTTTTAATGTAAATATGCTGGATGTCTTTTGAATGTTGTGCTCGGTTCCCATATCATTTAACATCACCTTGCATCTAGGGATGTTTTGTTACAGTATGCCCTTAAAGGGTTACTCCACCCCAAAATGAATATTTTGTCATTAATCACTTGTCATTCCAAACCCGTAAAAGCTTCGTTCGTCTTTGGAACACAGTTTAAGATATTTTGGATGAAAACCAGGAGGTCCCTTTGACTGCCAGGTAAATACCACTGTCAATACCCAAAAATGTATGAAAGACATCCTCAAAATAGTCCATCTGCCATCAGTGGTTCAATCTGAATTTTATGAAGCGATAAGAATACTTTTTGTACACAAAGAAAAAAAAAAGAACGATTTTATTTAACAATTAAGCATCTCCTCCGCTTTGATTTGAACAAAAAAAGCGTATCCAGTGTACGCAGTCCAGCGCATACTCTCCAAAATGTTCAAATTGTTCAATAATTTTTTTTTTTTTTGTGGATAAAAATGTATTGGGGGTAAGTGGTTAATGACAAAATTTCCATTTTGGGGTGGAGTAACCCTTAAAAATTATAAAAATTATTGGAAGGGTTAATGCTTAAAAAGAAAAGTTGATATTAAACCTGTTTGAGGACTATTACAATGCATTACAAATTTATTTTAACACTGGAAACAATCATTTGTACTGTACTGTAAACTATTTCAAAGATAGGTGCCATTTGTATTTTTTAAGTTTTATTCATCTCTGAGCAGATTTATACTTTTCCAGCATATATCCTGACTCAAATAATAGTTTCTACAACAAACACTTAAAAAGTGAGATCTGCTGATGATCATGTAAGGTTTGTTTCATAAAAGTGTCACTTTAAACAGAGCTTCTGAAAAGCCTCTTGATTTCATGTCAGTAGTTCTTGTTTTCACTTCAGTTATTATGCTGATGTCCTACGATCAGCTGTAAATTGCCACTTAAATCTTATTTCATTGGTGTCAACAAACTGAAACAAACTACTATTACTACATTTGACATCTACAAGATATAAATATCTTAATGGAATTAATTTTATTATAGTCTGTGATTTAACCATGTAGAATGTAAAAGCAGCAAAAACGAAAAACCAACAGTATGAGCTAAACACTCTCCAACTAACTTTCTTCTGTTAGTTGCAATTTCTTCATATTTTCTTTTCTATGCTACTATATAGGTAGCTACATAAATATGAATAGGAAGCAGAATAAATATGTTAGGAACAGAAATGTATAAAAAGTGTATTACCATCAATTACTCTACTTTAGGTGGGTTGTAGACATTAATGTTTACAATGTGTGAGTATAAACACATAAATTGGTTTATTTTTTTTATATTATTATCATTATTTTTAAAGATCTGTTCCTACTGTTACACAGCAGTTCACTTTAAATTAAATGAAGCTCCTCCTACAACAGTTCATCAGAAAATGCTGGAATATTGCCATCAACTTACGAGTGAATAAGAAGAGTTTGTGAAAGAACACTGAGAACAGGAGTGATCCAGAATTCTGCAGAATAAAACCTGAAGATACTGATTAACAAAGAGGTTTGTGTTTATTCTTGATTCTTAATGATGCTGAAGAACATTAACATTATAAAACAGCAGGTCAGTAGATTTAATGGTAGTTAGAAAAGTCACATGTTATGAATTGCAGTCAAATTGCAAATAGTATACTGAACATGGGTCAATGAACTGGGAAGAAATTAGAACTACAAATAATCAAATAATCTTCAATTTTCAACAAATAATCAGTGAAAGGATGTTTTATATATATATATATATATATATATATATATATATATATATTTTTTTTTTTTTTTTTTTTTTTTTTTGATTTTCAAAGCTTGCAGGTCTGACTAAATGATTTTATTTTATATCTAGTTCAGAATCTTTGCAACTATGTTGCTAATTTACTAAACATGCATAATACATTTTACAACCCTGACTAGTTGGATTTTTGCCACTATCTGGTAATAAACATAAAACGTCAAACTTAAAATGTATTATTCCATGGTCCCTCTGAATACTGAATTCGGTCAAATATTGTTTAATTAATATTATATTAGTTAATTAAAATGTTTTAGCTAATTGAATTAAATATTTCTGTTAAGAGTTATGGCACTATTGTACAGTGTTTAATGTTAATATATTACATAATAGTGTAGCTGTTAAAAAATATTTGGTAGTTCTTACTACAACATGGGTTTTGTGCCTATAATGTTTTCAGTGGGGATGCGCTATGTAAAGGGGAAATCTCTGTGAATTAAGCAAAAAATTTGTCAGGTGTCTTTCTGTGATTTGTTTAAACCATTGCAGACAGACCGCTCCGGTCACCAGAGTCTGCTTACACACACAAGCTTTTATACATGGTAGTTTAGTATAGAGCAGTACACGTTTAGTAGTGCAGTTGGTTTCACTTCCTCATTTTATCCCTCACCCATGTGTTAATATTACCATTTCATAAGCTTCCTTTTTGACTATTCTTGTTTAAGACTGGCCTTGGGTAATTTCCTTCTGTTATGTGCACATCTAGACAAAACAAGGCCTAGACCTTGGTGACTAAGTGAAAATGGGAACTAAGTGCACACACTAGAACACACATACCTATGCATCTTTCTTGTTATATTTCTTAGCATCCATATAGGGTATTGCTTGGATTGTAGGTGGGGGGAGTGAATAACCAGTATATAGCTGCCCACTGCTTCAGGTGTGTGGTTACGGTATGTGTGGGTGCACTTAGATGGGTTAAATGCAGAGCACAAATTCCGAGTATGGAACACCATACTTGGCCACATGTCACTTCACTTTCACTTACACTTGCAGTTATGAGGACACAGATAAGAAAAATGGATGGGATATCTAACTTGTACAGCCTCTTGCTGTATTACCAACACAAGGAAGACACGTGTAATAAAGTTAGTGGTTAGTCCGCCAACATACAGCGCAATTGTGAATCCCGGCTTGTGGTCCTTTGCCAATCCCACTCCCCTCTCTCTTCACCCAATGCTTTCCTGTCTTATCTACACTGTCCTGTCCAAATAAAGGCATTAAAAAGCCCAAAAATAAATCTTTAAAATCAAATTTATTACCAAAATATAGACAAGAGTGATCAACAACAACTAAATACATACCACAAATGGAAAAGGAATGAAGTGCATAAGATGCATAAAATGCAAGTGATTAAGTTGGGTGTTATGGCAGAATTACCTTATCTTATGATAAGATAAACTGAAACTAATAAGGTGAAGAACCTTATTGACCTTTTTTGAACTAGTAACGGAGGCTTCGGCCCAGCTTTTAAACTGTTTTAAACTTGAATCTTTGGCAGAGGAAGCATTCAAAATGCTTTTAAAACATTGTTTCTTATTTATTTATACACTTATTCCATCGAACAGTCGTATAAATGTAAAATCACAATGGTAACATTTTTTGTTAGTTTAACATTTTAGTTTAATTTAACCCAGATTCAACCACATTTAACAGTGAACATTTATTTATATTTAATCCACAATCCATCCTGTACCAGCGAGAGATTTCAACTCGAGAGTGTGTTGATGACGTGCACTGACAAACAACAAGCATAAAGGACAGTAGACTACTTCTTATCCCTCTATCGATTACAGTTATTTGGGGGAGTAAAATACACTCCAAATTATTATGCAACTCACATATAAAATAAACATTTAGTTTTTCAAAGAAAGTGTTTATTTTAATTCTCATATCTTTATAGATAAATGGTATCAATCTTAAATGGGTTTGTTAAATAGTTTGCAAGGTCTTCTTGGGTAAATGGAAAGTTTCATGAAGTTGTTGCAAAATCTCATGGTTGTCATCTTTTGAAAGATCTTTCTTCCTCCCCATATTGCATGACAACTGTGACTTGCTTAATAATGTTAGGTTGTTAGGTATATAATACTGTATTAGGTAGGTTTTCCATTAACCTAAGCAGACTTAGCAAGCTATTTAACAAACCTGTCTGAGATTGATTTCAATTATGTAAAAATATGAGAAATGAACTCTTTCTTTGAAAAACTAAAATTTAAATGTTTAAAGTCTTACTGATATGCCACTTGCATAATAATTTGGAACAGAGTGTATGAATTTCATACTGTTTGCAAACGTGATTTAAATTAAAGGGCTTAAAGGTTGAACATATAAAGAAGCTGATAAAAGCTTCACACATGAATTATGAAATTACATATTAGTTAAAAAGTGTGACCATTGCAATTCAGGTTACTTTTACTCACTTATTTAAGGAGTATTGGAAAGTTATAAAATATAGTGTGAACTATACAGGTGCATCTCAATAAATTAGAATGTTGTGGAAAAGTTAATTTATTTCAGTAATTCAACTCAAACTGTGAAACTTCAATAAATTCACTGCACACAGACTGAAGTAGTTTAAGTCTTTGGTTCTTTTCATTGTGATGATTTTGGCTCACATTTAACAAAAACCCAACTATTCACTCAACAAATTAGAATACTTCATAAGACCAATTAAAAAATTTAGTGAATTGTTGGCTTTCTGGAAAGTATGTTCATTTACTGTATATGTACTTGGTAGGGGCTCCTTTTGCTTTAATTACTGCCTCGATTCGGCATGGCATGGAGGTGATCAGTCTGTGGCACTGCTGAGGTGGTATGGAAGCCCAGGTTTCTTTGACAGTGGCCTTCAGCTCATCTGCATTTTTTGGTCTCTTGTTTCTCATTTTCCTCTTGACAGTACCCCATAGATTCTCTATGGGGTTCAGGTCTGGTGAGTTTGCTGGCCAGTCAAGCACACCAACACCATGGTCATTTAACCAATTTTTGGCAGTGTGGGTAGGTGCCAAATTCTGCTGGAAAATGAAATCAGCATCTTTAAAAAGCTGGTCAGCAGAAGGAAGCATCAGGAGTGGCTTAACAAGAGGAATACAACAACTGTAGCCAAATTCCTTGACACATCTGTGTGGTGGCTCTTGATGCCTTGACCCCAGTCTCAGTCTATTTCTTTGTGAAGTTCACCCAAATTCTTGAATCGATTTTGCATGACAAGCCTCTCAAGGCTGCAGTTCTCTCGGTTGGTTGTGCATTTTTCTTCCACACTGTTTCCTTCCACTCAACTTTCTGTTAACATGCTTGGATACAGCACTCTGTGAACAGCCAGCTTCTTTGGCAATGAATGTTTGCGGCTTACCCTCCTTGTGAAGGGTGTCAATGATTGTCTTCTGGACAACTGTCAGATTAGCAGTCTTCCCCATGATTGTTTAGCCTAGTGAACCAAACTGAGAGACCATTTTGAAGGCTCAGGAAACCTTTGCAGGTGTTTTGAGTTGATTAGCTGATTGGCATGTCACCCTATGCTAATGTGTTGAGATAGTGAATTGGTGGGTTTTTGTTAAATGTGAGCCAAAATCATCACAGTTAAAAGAACAATGGACTTAAACTACTTCAGTCTGTGTACACTGAATTTATTTAATATGCAAATTTGAGTTGAATTACTGAAATAAATTAACTTTTCCACGACATTCTAATTTATTGAGATCCACCTGTACATGAACTATACTGCGAGTAATGATCAAATGACAATGAGTCAGCACTTAATTGTAAAAAACATATGTAAATATGACTATAAAATGATACAAACTGCAATGCAGAGAGAGTGCAGTTTTTCCACTCAAAGTTTTAAGCATAGTGCAAATTTCTTTTCCCTAACAAATTTCTATTTAGGCCATGAGTGAATTAAACTTATAAAATGATCTGAAGTAATTAAGAACATTCTGTTATTAAATGTTTGTTTGTAACTCACTTTATACTTTGTAATATTTTTGTTTTTACTAACTTACAGTTTTTCAGTATTTTCTTGAATAACTCCCATGTTATTTATATCAGTAACATATTGTCATCTCTAGATCATACTCAACGGCTGACTGTTTTCACACACCAGTACTGAGCTGAGCTGTTCAACTGCAGTATGTCAGAGGAGCGAAGAAAGGACTCTCTGTCTGAGATGAGTCTCTCAGATAAACAGAGGTAAGACTGAGTCTCTTCTCCTTGAGCCTCATTTATCAATCTAACGTAGAAATGAGCGCAGATGGGTGATGTGACGATATGTGAAAATAATAATAATAATAAATGAACAAAATGCTGTCATTATAAAATTCTCAGAAATTCTCTATGCTGCATGTAAAGGTGCGTTCACGCCATATCGGAATTCCCGTAACAACGAGATTCCAACTTGTAAAAAGCATTCACGTCCTTGTAGAACTCGTAATTACAACTTGTGAACTGTGAGTCTTCTGAGAGCTACGACTTGTACCACATGACCGCTGTACCACCTGACCGTAGGCTCTGTTTAGGCGTTGATAGTGTTGCCATAGAAAAGCATAATTCCGTGTCTGAGGACGTGAACAGTTCCGAGTAGAACGTCACATGTTGTCATCTCGAAATTACGGTAATTACCATATGGTGTGAACGCAGCATAAATTCAGGCTAACTCGAAAACGAGCCCAGACCTGACGTGAGATTTGATCATAGTCACCGCTCACGTCCATATTAATAAGTTTTGTGTAGAAACGACCATACGCCCAATTTTCTGTCATATGCTCGTTTCATAAATGAGGCCCTTTATCTCTTTCTCTCTCTCTCTCTCTCTCACTATATATATATATATATATATATGTGTGTGTGTGTGTGTGTGTGTGTGTGTGTGTGTATATATATATATATATATATATATATATATATATATATATATATACACAGGTGCATCTCAATAAATTAGAATGTTGTGGAAAAGTTCATTTATTTCAGTAATTCAAGTCAAATAGTGAAACTCGTGTATTAAATTCAGTGCACACAGACTGAAGTAGTTTAAGTCTTTGGTTCTTTTAATTGTGATGATTTTGGCTCACATTTAACAAAAACCTCAACAAATTAGAATATGGTGACATGCCAATCAGCTAATCCACTCAAAACACCTGCAAAGGTTTCCTGGTCTCTCAGTTTGGTTCACTAGGCTACACAATCATGGGGAAGACTGCTGTAGAGGGCTGCAACACAAATCTCACGGGAGCGGCCGGTTTTACCTTTGCTCCGGGCGGGAGTGGGTGGTCAGAAAGTTTTGCGGGAGACCTGTGGGTAACGGTTGGATTTGGCTTGTATAGTCCGGGACACACCAAGCCGACTTTAAATAGCGGCTACGAAAGCTGTTGGTGTTGTCACCTTGCGTTGGCAGCGTCTGAACAAAAAGCTGTGCTTCAACACAGCACATGTGTTGTGCCTGCATGAAATGATTTAACTGTCTATATCAGCAGGTTTTAATAGCAGATAACCATCATTCAAAATGAGAAACCGAAACAAAGATATACGAGATAAATGCAGCTATATGAAACGTAAAACAAAGCAGCGCTTGCTTACCATTCTGAATATCAGTTAAGTTGATCACTTTCTTCATTTTAAGTGCTCATGTTGTTATGATAGCCTACTGGAATGCTTGGGTAAGATCGTGTTACATCAAAGTCATTTTAAGGCTATTCTGTAGTCTTTGGTAGCATTAGAGTAGTCTTCTGCTTGTGCTGCCTTTATATACTTACTCGTTTTCATGACTTTCGTTTGAATTCTCCGGCACTGACTTGTTCACGAAACTAGGCATCCAATCAGAGTTCTCACTTTCTCCGACTGTCTCAACGCCGATGCTTCGAGAGAAAGTCCGTGGGAACGGGCACGAGTGGACACACACATTGCGGGTGCGGGCGGGAGTGGAACAGGCAGGTTGCGAGCGGGTGGTCCTGGTCAGAAATTCAGCGGGAGCGGGCGGGTGCAGGTTTAAGAAAACAGTCCCGTGGAGGGCTCTATACTGCTGATCTGACAGTTGTCCAGAAGACAATCATTGACACCCTTCACAAGGAGATTAAGCCACAAACATTCATTGCCAAAGAAGCTGGCTGTTCACAGGGTGCAATATCCAAGCATGTTAACAGGAAGTAGAGTGGAAGGAAAAAGTGTGGAAGAAAAAAATGCACAACTAACCAAGAGAACCGCAGTCTTGAGAGGCATGTCAAGCAAAATCGATTCAAGAATTTGGGTGAACTTTACAAGGAATGGACTGAGGCTGGGGTCAAGGCATCAAGAGCCACCACACACAGACGTGTCAAGGATTTTGGCTACAGTTGTTGTATTCCTCTTGTTAAGCCACTCCTGAACCACAGACAACGTCAGAGGCATCTTACCTGGGCTAAGGAGAAAAAGAAATGGACTGTTGCCCAGTGGTCCAAAGTCCTCTTTTCAGATTAGAGCAAGTTTTGTATTTCATTTGGAAACCAAAGTCCTAGAGTCTGGAGGAAGGGTGGAGAAGCCTAAGTTGCTTGAAGTCCAGTGTTAAGTTATCACAGTCTGTGATGATTTGGGTTACAATGTCATCTGCTGGTGTTAGTCCACTGTCTTTTTTGAAAACCAAAATCACTCCACCTGTTTACCAAGAAATTTTAGAGCACTTCATGCTTCCTTCTGCTGACCAGCTTTTTAAAGATGCTGATTTCATTTTCCAACAGGATTTTGTACCTGCCCACTCTGCCAAAAGCACCAAAAGTTGGTTAAATGACCACGGTGTTGGTGTGACGGAATGAACGAGATGGAAGCAACTGCAGGTGAACACAAATGTTTATTAAAGACAAATGGTGAACACAAACTCCGTGGTGACGCTGATGAACTCCGTGGGTGACGATGGGATCTCTCGGCTGGGTGGCGCAGGGGCTAGATGGCTGGTGGTGATGAGGTGAAAAACTCCCGTGACGAAATACACATCCGGACAAACGATCGACGACGAGATAAACAATCCAACTGAAGACACGAAGACAAACCAACACGACAGTCCAGCATCCGGTACAACTATCAGACGGGGAAGAAGAGAATGAGGTGAGTATATGTAGCTGACGGTAATGTGTGACACCTGGTGCGGGGACTGATTGGCAGCTGACTCCAATGAGCATGACGTAACCACAGAAGACACCAAATCACGAGACCTGAGAACACAGCCAATCCATGCACCGTGACAGTACCCCCTCTCCTAGGAACGTCCCCTGATGTTCCCAGCCTCCTGTACCTGTTGATTGAAATCATCAATAAGAGAGTGATCCAGAATGTCTCTAGCAGGTACCCAACTTCTCTCCTCCGGACCGTAACCTTCCCAGTCCACCAAGTACTGGAATCCGCGTCCCCTCCGCCTAGAGTCCAGAATACGGTTGACCGAATAGGTTGGTTCCCCGTCTACGAGCCGCGGCGGTGGGGGAACTGGGGCAGGCGGATTAATACGAGCAAAAAATACAGGTTTGATTCTTGACACATGGAACACGGGATGAATCCTCCTGTACGCTGGAGGGAGATTAAGGCGGACTGCCACCGGACTAATGATCTTGGTGACAGAAAACGGGCCAATGAATTTGGGAGCAAGTTTATTCGAGACGGATCGGAGAGGAATGTTCTTAGTAGAAAGCCACACTTTGGAACCGACGACGTATACGGGAGGCCTCGACCGGTGGCGATCGGCTTTGGCCTTGGTGCGCGCTCCCACCTGGACCAGAGTCTCACGGGCTCCGGACCATGTGCGACGGCACCTCTGGACGAAGGCGTGAGCGGAGGGGACCGCGACTTCGGATTCCAGACTTGGAAAAATTGGTGGCTGGTATCCTACACTACATTCAAATGGGGAAAGGCCCGTGGCAGATACTGGTAAGGAATTGTGTGCGTACTCCACCATCGACAGCTGCTGACTCCAGGAGGAAGGATTTCGAGCGACCATACATCGTAGTGTTCTCTCCAAATCTTGGTTGGCTCTCTCAGTTTGCCCATTGCTTTGAGGATGGAACCCCGAAGAGAGACTAACAGTGGCCCCCAGAAGTCTACAAAATTCTCGCCAAAATTTGGACACAAACTGGGGTCCTCTGTCAGAGACCACGTCTGTCGGGAGGCCATGTAACCGAAAGACGTGATCAATGACTGCTACCGCTGTCTCCTTGGCTGAAGGTAATTTGGGCAAGGGGATGAAATGAACCGCCTTCGAGAACCGGTCCACCACGGTCAAAACTACCGTGTTACCCTGAGAGGGTGGGAGGGCGGTAACAAAATCTAGCGCAATGTGGGACCAGGGTCTCGAAGGGATTGGCAGCGGTTGTAAGAGCCCATCTGGAGGTCTGTTAGAAGTCTTACCAATGGCACAAACTGAGCAAGCCAAAACAAAACTGCGAACATCACGAGCCATGAGTGGCCACCAAAATCTTTGCTTGACCAAATGTAAGGTGCGACTTACCCCTGGATGACATGCTACATTGGAACAATGACCCCACTGGATAACTTCGGACCGAAGACTTTCTGGCACAAACAAACGGTTAGGTGGGCAACCGGCCGGAGGCGTTACCCCATGTAAGGCTGTCCTAACCTTCGATTCGACCTCCCAACTGAGGGTAGAAACAATAAGTGTCTCAGAAAAAATACTCTCGGGAGTGGACGGGCGATCGGAGCGGTCAAAAATTCGAGATAAAGAATCGGGTTTGACATTTTTGGAACCCGGGCGGTACGAAAGAGTAAAATCAAAACGTCCGAAAAAAAGTGCCCACCTAGCCTGCCTCGAGTTTAGTCTTTTGGCGGTTCTGATGTATTCTAGGTTCTTATGATCGGTCCAAACCATAAAGGGTACCCCCGATCCCTCCAACCAGTGGCGCCACTCCTCCAGTGCTAGCTTGACTGCCAACAGCTCTCTGTTACCAATATCATAATTAGACTCTGCTGACGACAAACGATGAGAGAAAAACGCGCAGGGATGCATTTTGTCGTCCGAGGGTGAGCGCTCTTCCATTCATCTCCCCTCCTGATGCGAACCAAATGATAAGCGTTTCTTAAGTCCAATTTAGTGAAGATCGATGCTCCCTGCAACCTCTCGAAGGCTGAAGATATCAACGGCAAGGGGTAGGTGTTCTTTACCGTGATATTATTCAGCCCTCGGTAATCAATACAAGGTCGCAGAGATCCATCCTTCTTCCCCACAAAAAAGAACCCCGCCCCCGCTGGAGAAGAGGAGGGTCGAATGAACCCGGCTGCTAGAGAATCAGAAATATATTTCTCCATAGACTCTCTCTTTCAGGAATAGAAAGTGAGTATAACTTGCCCTTAGGCGGAGACGTACCTGGCAGTAATTCTATAGCACAGTCATAGGGACGATGAGGAGGGAGAGAAGCAGCCCGAGACTTACTGAACACTTCCTTCAGGTCGAGGTACTCCGCGGGCACGTTACACAGATCCGCCGCCTTCTCCTGCAACACAGACTCAGATACAGACGGACAGGCAGACACAAGACAAGACTCATGACATTTAATGCTCCACTCAGACACCGATCTCAGCTGCCAATCAATCCAGGGGTTGTGTTTAATGAGCCAGGGATGTCCTAAAACAACGGGTGCGTGAGGTGAGTCCAGGATGTAGAAGGAGATGCTCTCACGGTGGTTACCAGATACCGTGAGAGTGATGGGTTCCGTGATGGTGGTGATGGTGGGAAGCGTCTGACCATTGAGTGCGTGGACTGCAATAGAACTGGTAAGGGGGAGGAGGGGAACATGATTGTGACGAGCAAACGAAAAATCCATAAAGTTACCTTCAGCCCCTGAATCCAATAGTGCAGTGCAGTGCAGGTCCAGACGTTGCCATCTAAGCCTGACCGGGAGGAGCGTGGAGGTAGATCTGGACGAGGACTTGATAGCGGAGATCCCACCCGACAGTAGCCCCATTTTTACTGCCGGGCTGGCCCTTTTACCGGGCAGCTAAAGGCGAAATGCCCCGCCGCCCTGCAGTACAGGCACCGTGACGGTTGGTGTGCTTGACTGGCCAGCAAACTCACCAGACCTGAACCCCATAGAGAAACAATGGGGTATTGTCAAGAGGAAAATGAGAAACAAAAAAACAAAAAATGCAGATGAGCTGAAGGCCACTGTCAAAGAAACGTGGGCTTCCATACCACCTCAGCAGTGCCACAGACTGATCACCTCCATGCCACGCAGAACTGATGCAGTAATTATAGCAAAAAGAGCCCCTACCAATTATTGAGTACATATACAGTAAATGAACACACTTTCCAGAAGGCCAACAATTCACTAAAATTCTAATTTGTTGAGTGAATTTGTGGTTTTTTGTTCAATGTGAGCCAATGTGATCACACACAATGTGGTTCTACACTGATGTAGATGTTTTGGGACTGTATTCATTTAATTGCAAATAACTGATTCCACATATGAACTTTGGTTTTTGGGTCATACATTTATTAACAGACATTACAAACTCTCTACACACTTATTATAATTGATGTAGGGTGACAGAACTGTGTAGAGCAGAGTGCAAACATTTCTGTGGAGGATTAGAGATAGATGTGTTTGAGATACAGAGGAACCTCCTGTATTAAAATGTTTTTTTTTTCCTCTTTGTGCGATTAGTGTAAGATCAGGCTCACATGTGTTCAGCTCTGTGTTTGTGAAGAGTGACTGTTCAAAAGGTGATGGACCAAACTTCAGGGAGAAAAAAACATCATCCAAAAAGAGGTATTTAATGTTGCGCTCTCTCTCTCACACACAAGGGGGTTCTCATCCTACCAAGGCTGCATCCTTCAGAGGCTTGTAGGTTAGAGTCCTCCACGGCATTAAATGCTAGAACGACATATGACCGCCCTCACTATCACGGCATGAAAATACTAAGAAAACGTAGTTTTGGAAAAATACTTTGCATTACAAATATTTATTTTATTTGGCTTTCTATTAACACAGCCATCTACAGTCTCCGAGTGGCTTACATTATTGGCAGTTTAGTGTTTAGTGAGTAATTTACACCAAAACAAAAGATAACATCTATGATTTCATGTCTGATAACATTATTTTTGTCTTACATTTAATAATAAATTCAGACAAGCTCAGTACTGACTTGTTTTTTTGTCAGTTTATTGTTGTGAAATGGTATGTGTACAAAGGATTTTGGATGATTATTCAGCTGAATTCAGTGGAGTGAAGGATGTGAAACAAAGGCTGCCTTCCAAGGATCCTTCCAATTGAGATGGCCTTCAGCGATGTTTGATGAAGTGGCAGCCGAGATATGCAGCCTTCGTAGGATGCACCCACCCAGATAACATACGTACATCTGCAAGATGTCTGTTAAAGATCACTAGATCTGGAAAGCATCTGCTGTGTAGAAACATCTGACAGACGTCTGTAAGATGTCAGTTTTACATGCATTCTAAATCATTAATATCATTAAAAAAGACACCTAATAGACGTCTATTTGACATCTGATAGGAAACGACCAACAGATGTATTGCAGATGAGCAAACACTCTAAAAATATGTAGATGTAAATGCAGACGTCAAATAGACGTCTCCGAGATGTGTGTGTGCTATCAGGGCATCCACACATGGCTAAGAGTTGTTAGCCTGTAACATCTTTGTGTGTTCATGTTTTCTGCCTTGCCTTGCCTTTCTGTGTTCTATCTTTGACTATTTATGGTATTTTTTTTTTTTTTTTTTGCTGCCTGCCCAGACCTTTGCCTGTTTTTGAGTTACCCTTTTAAATTACCTTGCATGTTGCTGTTTGCTCATACTGGATCCTGCCTGCCTGACTTGGTTCACTATTAAAGGGTTCATATGATGTTGCTAAAAAGAACATTATTTTGAGTATTTGGTGTAATGCAATGTGTTTACATGGTTTGAGGTTAAAAAAAAACATTACTTTCCACATACTGTACATTATTGTTGTGCCTCTCTGCCCTGCATTTCTAAAATGTGATGATTTTTACAATCATCATCGTTCTGAAAAGCAAGGTGTGCTCTGATTAACCAGCTATTCAATGTGTTGTGATTGGCCGACTACCTCAACCATGTGATTGAAATGTTACATCCCTTACCATGTTGGGTAAGCCATTGCCCAGCGCAATGAGACAAAAACATTACTGATTACAATGACTCATACGGTCTTTTTATGCGCTGCGATGTGTCACGCTGCGCAGTGTAAACATAACACCATGTCTGCATTTGTGACAACAAGTGCTATTCTACACTGCTCAAAACTCATGTTTGAATAGCCAGTAGCAAATTCTTTAATTATGAAAACACACTTACAGGCTGTGAGTCAGAAGTGCTAGACTGTCCTTGCAAAGTTGGAATTGCCCCACTATAGTGTGCACATCTTGCATTGTAGGCTACCCTCCCAGGGTTAGGACACAGTCCTCCATAAAATACTTGCATTGAAAAAAAAACTCAAATATTTGCATTGTACTGTTCTGGAACAGTGTTGTAAATATAACTTAACCACTAATTTCTAGTTGTGTACTCATTTGGAAGGCCAAACAAAGTACCACAACATGGAGCCTTCATGGCGCCTTCTTTCTTTGTGTATACATTTGGGCAGTATTATGCAGATCTTTCCGCACCGTGACGTAGATTTGTGGGGGCGTGTTTGAATGAGCCTTAACTTTTATAAAGAATGTCTCTTTGGGTTTGAGACTCTAATTTTTCCAACTTTACAGATCTTATATATGCACATACACAAACAGCTTGTAACACTCCAAAGACAAAGGAAAACATGAAATCACATCATATGATCCCTTTAAAGCCTGCATTTGGATCCACATCTCTGTTGTCACTTTTTTACACACATAAAAAAGTTATTATTAGAATGTTTTTCAGTAAATACTTACAGTATTCTATTTTATTTTATTGCATTTGCTAACAGGCTTCAGTGTGAAACATTAGATTCAGATTTCCAGACTCACCGGAATCACAAGAATTTCAAAGATCTCTTATGGATCTTCCAGGTAAGGACACACATTTTCATAATAATAAAGTTCAATACTCTGACATTTATAATGGTCTTTACATAAATATGAAACCAAACAATACTGGTGATCATGTTTAAACTAGTTTCCACAAATCTCCTTATAATGATCAGTTAAGGGGGAGAGTCTTCATCTTTTCAAAATATGTGATCATAGGTTGCCATGCCTTTTAAAATTTTTGGACAGATTCCTTCATTGAATAAAACATCATTTGGAGACATCATAATAATAATAATAATAATGATATATATTGCTGCAATTTGATGTTTAAGATTAAATAGAAACTCTAGAATTTTATCCAGCAATGAAGCAGGTGGTAGATCAGAAAAAGCTGAGCTCTGAGCTTGGATAGAACACTTGAAAATAACAATATAGATTGGATTGTGACAATTGAAATTCTACTGAAAGGTCACTGAAACTAGCAAAAGGGACCTTTTGTTTTTCAATAAATTTTTCGTACATACACCTGAGAAACTTGGGGTAGTATGAACTCCCAAATATTTAAATCCAGAACAAGAAATCTGAAATGGAAGGGATGCTACATTAATTTGTGAAGTTATTGGGAAACATTCACTTTTGGGAATGTTTAGTTTATATCCCAAAAAAAATCAGAAATCGGATTACTCTACTATCTTTGAGACATTTTCAACTGGATATGAAATGTATAACAACAGTTCATCCCTATATAAAGAGACCCTGTGTTCCATCCCCATTCAATCAATTACCTGGATAGACTGCAAAGATTTAAGCATAACAGAAAGTGATTTGATTGCTAATGCACAAAGAAGGGGGCTTAAAGGGCAGCACTGTCTTGTACCCCTAAATATTGGAAAGAATTGTGAACATATTTTGTTTGTTATAACAGATACTTTGGGATTAGAATATAGCAGTTGGACCCAGGCTACTGAAATAAATAGCACCACTCCACTGTCAAATGCTTTCTCTGCATCCAGGGACACCACCAACTCTGGGGCCTCCCTGGATGCAGAAGAGTACAGAATACTAAGGAGTCTCCTTAAGGTAATAAGGACTGATGAAGCCTGTTTGATCTGGTGATACAATTTCTGGTATAATGGTGTCAAATCTAGAGGCCAATAATTTAGCTAGAATTTTAACATCAACATTTAACAAAGATATTGGCTTCTAGGAACTGCAGTCAAGTGGGTCTTTTCCTGGCTTCAGAATGAGTGTAATAAATGCTTCTGTGAGAGACTGTGGTAACTTTGCATTATTGAAAGAATTCTCAAACATTTTCCGAAGAAGTGGAGCTAATTTGGGAGCATATTTTTATTCAGTTCTGTGTGCAACAAAATCAGCAATCTTTTTTATAATTATCCAAAACTAATTATCCAAATAATGTATACAAAGATGTTATTATCAAAGCATGCAAGTAGAGCATAGTGAGGGCAGAGGGTAGTATCATTTTACCAGCGTTGCCCAGTATAGCTATATACTACACCATGTTACAGCACAACTACAGCAAACAGGAACTACATCGAAATTTCCTTTCAGCGCATTATTTGAGCGGACTTTGCTTTTCTGGTGATTATGTGTGGAACGCACATTCATAGAGCAGAATGTTCAGTGGAGCATCACACCGTGCAGTGATGAGGGCTAAAGAGAGAATGAAACCTGTGTGCTGAACACCACTGGTCAGACGAAAACTAAAAATGCCATTTTCAGGCAATTATTTTCAGCCATCGAAAATTCGGTGCATCCACTAATATATGTTAGGGCTGGAGATTTAAAGTGTTAATTACTGTAAAATAATTAATTATGGTGAAAAATAACGTGTTACAATTATTAATGCATTTAACGCACTTGTCAGCAACAAGCCAAATGAGCTAATGGAGCTAATTTAGCTATTCGTAAAGAGAAACATTTACTTCATTCTTATATATACTTCCTTCCAATTGAGATGGCCCTCAGCAATGTTTGATGAAGTGGCAGCCAAGATATGCAGCCTTCGTAGGCATCTTGCACGTACATCTGCAAGATGTCTGTTAAAGATCACTAGATATGGAATGCATCTGCTGTGTACAAACATCTGGCAGATGTTAAGATGTCAGTTTTTTTTAAACATTCTAAATCACAAACATCTTATAGACATCTAATAGACGTCTATTTAACATCTGATAGAAAACGTCCATTAGACGTATTGTAGATGAGCAAACCAGATGTCTTGCAGATGTAAATGCAGACATCAAATAGACATCTCCGAGATGTACGTGTGCTATCAGGGATACACATATATAAATATATGTGCCATCGGCACAGAAGCTTAAGCTGCCGGAAGATAATGACCCTTGCGAGTAATGGACTACACCATTAATGTTCTGGTCAGAGCTCTGACCTGAATCCGACTGAGAATTTGTGGAGAGAGCTGAATACCCGGGTCCGAACTAGTCTTCAAAGAGGCTTTTGCAAAGGAAGAAGATGAAAACATCCCACAGCAGCAGACCTATAAAAACCTTGTGGAGACCTACAAGAAACCTTTGGAGGCTGTCATCAAGAACAAGGCTTTTCTATTGACTATTGAAAAGGACTTTGGACTTTGTATTTCAAAGGTTATGAATAATTCTGAACATTGCCATTTTTGAATATTCGTCAATAAAATACTTGTGAAATATCTTATCTCAGTAGTTTTCAGTAGTTTTATCACATAATATGAAGACATTATAAAAGTCAGTTACAGAAGACTCAATACTATAAAATATCAAGGGTATGAATAATTTTGAGCACAACTGTGTATGTATGTATGCATGTATGTAAAAAGAACACACATTACTTATATATATATATATATATATATATATATATATATATATATATATATATATATATGTGTGTGTGTGTGTGTGTGTGTGTTCTTTTTATTTTACAAATTTTGTAAAAGTATTAATGTACAATTAGGTTTATATTGTGTTTTTCTGTTTTTGTTTGTTTTTCATCGGTTTGTAGGATCTTGAGGGGAAAATAATCACATTCCTTAAAAATGAGCTAGAACATTTTATGAAACTATTACAAAAAGAGAACACACAATACTTTGTAAAGGACTTTAATAAGAATAGACACAGTATCAAAGAAGCAGCTCTTGATCTCACACTCTACTTCTTGAGAGAGATGAAGCAAGATGAAGCTGCTGATACTCTAGAAGGTAAGAGACTGTCACATTGTCACTTAAAAAAGAAAAAAAATTAAGACTAAGACTTTTTTCCCTGTGTTTAGACAAGCTGGTCTTCATTCATCAGCTGAAATGTGGTTTAAAGGAGAAGTATCAGTGTGTGTTTGAAGGAATTGCAAAGCAAGGTGACTCCATACTTTTGAATAATATCTACACAGATCTCTATATCACTCAGGGTTGCAGTGAACAGGTAAATACTGAACATGAGGTAAGACAGATTGAAGTTGCTTCTAGGCGTCACGACTTTCAAGAGATACCAATTGAGTGCAAAAATTTGTTTGACGCATCTGCACAAGACAAGGAGATCAGAACTGTATTGACAAAAGGAGTTGCTGGCATTGGAAAATCAGTCTCTGTGCAAAAGTTTGTTCTGGATTGGGCTGAAGGAAAAGAAAATCAAGATATCAGTTTTATATTTCCTCTTCCATTCAGAGAGATTAACTTAAAGGAGAAACAAAAACAAAGTTTAATGGATATTATAGCTCAGTTTTTCCCAGAGGCAAAAGGACTGAACCTTAAAAGAAGAAATCATTTTAAAGTCCTGTTTATTCTTGATGGACTGGACGAATGTCGTCTTCCTTTAAACTTTGAGTGTAATGAGATGTGGCATGATGTATCATCACCCGCCTCTCTAGATGTTCTCCTAACAAACCTCATCAAGGGAAATCTGCTTCCTTCTGCCCACATCTGGATCACCACCAGACCAGCAGCTACCAGTAAGATTCCTCCAGACTGTATCGACCGGGTGACAGAGATACGTGGATTCAATGATGCACAAAAGGAGGAGTACTTCAGAAAAAGATTCGTAGATGACAATCTGGCCAAAGAAATAATTGATCATGTAAAACAATCAAAGAGTCTCTTTGTCATGTGCCACATCCCAGTCTTCTGCTGGATTTCAGCCACAGTTCTCCAGAACATTTTAGAAGAGAAAAGAAGTGTGAAAAACAATCAGGCTGATGATGCCTCCAAAACACTGCAGGAATCAAATACTGAAGATACTCCCAAGACTCTGACACAAATGTACACACACTTTCTGTGCTTTCAGATCCTGCAGAGCAGGCGAAAGTATGATGGAGAATACAGACCAGATGTTCCCTGGGATAAAGATGCCATCCTTTCACTGGGGAAACTGGCATTTCATCAGCTGGAAAGAAACAATTTGATCTTCTATGAGTCAGACCTGGAAGCCTGTGGTATTGATGTCTATAAGGCATCAGTGTACTCAGGCATGTGTACCCAGATCTTTAAGGAGGAAACAGGTATCATTCTTGGTACCATGTACTGTTTTGTTCACTTGAGCATTCAGGAGTTTATTGCAGCCCTTTATGCACATCTGTTTCTAGACATCAACAAGAAAAATGTGTTTGTTCAAGACTCTATGGAACAGAAAAAAAATGAAAGCATAATTGATCTGCTCAAGACCGCAGTGGACAAGGCACTTGAGTGTGACAATGGACATCTGGACCTTTTCCTTCGCTTCCTTCTCGGTCTGTCACTCCAGTCCAATAGACATCTCTTATGAGGTCTGCTGCCACAGGAAGACTGCAAAGACCAAAGCAAAAAAGAAATAGTTCTGTATATTAAGCAGAAATTTGAAGCTAATCTGTCTCCAGAGAGATCCATCAATCTGTTCTACTGTCTAAATGAACTGAACGACCAATCTCTGGTGAAAGAGATTCAGACCCACCTCAGAAAAGGAGGTCTCTCATCTACTGACCTTTCACCTGCCCAGTGGTCTGCTTTGGCCTTTGTGTTGTTGACATCAGAGAAGGAACTGGAGGAGTTTGAGCTTCAGAAATTTAGGAAATCAGATGAGTGTCTCATTAGATTATCAGCAGTCATCAAAACACACAATAGAGCTCTGTAAGTCAATATATTTTGTCATGTTTTTAGTCTCTTCTGAAAATGCATTTTTCTACATTAAAATTATACTTTATTAACCTTTAGCTAAAACATAATAGAATGTTTAAAAAAATGCATGAAAGTTTTTTGTATCGTACTTGATACAAAATATGTACCGTACTTTTTGGTCTTACTAAAAGTCTATATGTGATCTGTGCTGGCAAAATGAGTCGGAATGCACACAAGCAAATTTTGAGCAACAGGAAAAACAAATTAAAAAATGTAACAAAAAAAGTTAAGCTTGATTGTGAGCTTGATTAACACAGCAATGATAATAACAGTAATGAAAACGATTAGAAATTACAATCTAAATAATATTAGTATTTAAGTAGTAGTAGCAAGTATAATAATAAATACAGCAATGGAACAGCAGTGATAATAATGAAAAATAATCAAATATGACAATCTGACTATTAGTAGTAGTAGCTGAATAGTACTAACAAGTATATTAATATTAATAATAATAATAATAATAATAATACAAAGAAGAAGAACATTATAATAAAAATAATAATACTAAAGATGGTGATGATAACAATATTTTGTGATGACGCAACATTAATATCAATAATAATAACAGCAATAATAGTGATAGTAATAATAATTCCAATAATAGTGATGAAAAATGTAATAAAGACGTGGTGCATTAAGGAAGGGTGAGGTGCATTAAAAACGTGTGGTATATGTTGGGTGCAGATCTTTTTTAGTTATATTTATATATTTTAATTATTTATACTTAGTATTATGATCTTCATTAAACTGTTACCCTCCTTACACAACACATTATCCCATCAACACCATCTTATTACTGCTCAATGTTTCAATGATATTATTAATGGTAATAATAATAATAATAATAATAATAATGAAAACACTCATAATATTACTAAAACCTTGTATAAATATGTAAAATAATATGTGAATAAATAATTAGGACAAGTGTGTTGTGGTTCTGAAGTATAGTTGTAAGGAGGTGAAAAATATTCTAGGGGTATGTAGTCTATAAGCAAATTTTCCTATGAAAGTGTTCTATGAAGAGTCTTATACTATACAAACTGAAAGTTGGCGTTTTTAGTCATAAAATTGCCAGTCATAAAAACCCTGCACAGGCCTCAAATATAGGCCCTAGCTCGGCCCTTGTCCAACAGCTTATCAGAATTCTCGGCCCATGTCTGACCCGAGCCCGTCTTTTTCCCCCTTTTCCCAAAACAGCTTATACTACTGTTTCAGCTATTAAAATAGTTCAGTTTTATATGTAATGGCAAAGTGATTATATTCGTTTCACTTTTTTAGCTTAAGTTAATTTAGAAAAATGTTTGAAGCATTTTTTTGTTCATTAAATATAAGAAGCGGAAGACTGATCATAGTCTGTTTGATGAGTTTTGCCTTCTCAAATCATCACGACTTGCCTAAAATAAACAGTTCAAGCATAAAACAATGTTAGTTTAAATGTTAAACACCTAGATAAATGTGCACTATCAGGCGCATATTCAGTCGTTTGTGCAGAGAGTGTAAGCTAAAGCCGCTTTGCAAGACATGGCGATCACTTGAATTTTTTTCCAGTGGAAACAATTTAAAATATTTCATAATTTTTGCTCATAAAGGTAAGAATAATGCATCTTTCAGAACTGTAAAGGGTCCACTTTTATTTGTGTGCACTCACAATATCAACAAAATGCTGCAGACTGTCCTTTTATAAAATAAAGAAAACAAACATGATGCGCTTTCTGTCGTCTCAACAAGAGCGTTTCACAAAAATGAACCAAAACTCAGCAAATACATACCTCACAGACATGATAAATATATTGAAAGAAAGCTTTAAATTATTACTTTACGAAATAAAACAAATCGAAAACAAAAAGTCTTTCATTGTAAAGATGCTTGTAAAGGCGCGTCCAAAGAGGAGATGGCGAGTCAGGATTGGCAATTTTATCCCAGCAGCACTAACTCAGAAAACACTATTATATTAATAAATAATTTAAAAATATCCTTACTATTTCCCCCGACACATTCATAGTAATAACTTTTGCCGGTGCTTTGCGGCAAGCTTTAGCCCATTACGTGGGCTTGAACGCACAACTTTTCCAGCTGCACTGAAGGCTCATTCGCTGCTTTCTGACGAAGACACTAACGCCTTCCAAACCGGTCTAGAAAGTGAAAGCGATGTCTCATGTCATTGAATCTTCAAAAGCTGAAGATTGTGCTGAGCAGTCCCCCCCCTTGCAGCGGCTGCACAGTCAGTGTCAGTTAAATAAAATACAAACCCCCCCCTGCTGGGGTGTTGAGCTGCAGGCAGGGGGCACAGCCCATCTCTTGGGGCTTCCTCGAGTCTTCTCACAGGACTTGGGGCGTCACTGAGATGGACTACCTAGAGATTCAGGATCTGTTTTTCAGGGGACACCCCTCACCCCTGGGGGAGGGCCAGGGGCTTTTTCTTCGCTGCTGCCGCCGCTGTCCTCCGAGTCAGCAGTACCCACCCTTACAATAAAAGAGCAATTTTCTAAGAACAATTTCCTATATCTCTGGGTACTTGCTGGGCTCTGAGTGTGAGTGAAGCGTTGCTTCCTCACCGTTTAAGCCTGGGTGGCAGGACATGCTGCTTCCTCACACTCCAGCAATTTAGCCGCGGGATCCTGGGTTGCGCCATTTTTTATGCAGGAAGACTCATCCAGGAAGACCGGTGGTCCAGCCAGCCCCAAGACTGGTTTGCAGCAATTGACCTGAAGTGTGCGTACTTTTTCACGTCTAGAATTTTTTGCCTCAACGCAGACCATTTTTCGTTCTGCCTTCGAGGGTCGAGCATCTCAGTTTGAGTCTTCCCCATCAGTCTTCCCTGTTCCCCTGCACCTTTCAAAAAAAAAAAAAGGAACTAGTGGGGATGTCTGTCTCTCTCGTCAACTGGCGTATTTTACCTCGCACGCAAGTCTGAACACAGGGATCCTTTTACAATCTCCTTTACAATCTTGCCTTTACAATCTCACTGTGCAACTGCATGGCTATTGGTTCATGCAGTAAATTAAAAACAAACCAATGGATCGGCAGCAGAGTATCAAAAACCTATGATGTCGAAACCCACCCGAATAGGCAGGGCCATCTAGCTTTACAAGCGGGCATTCATCATACGATCTCAGGTAAATTCGACTGAGTCGTGCAGCATCATAGCATGGCAAGGAACCCAGTACTTGTTCCTGTATCTCAGGGAACTGAGGTTACATTAGTAACCATGTACCCTTTTGATACTTTACTCGTACTGTGTCACCAGACGCTATGGGGTACAACTGACATGAACTGGCCTCGAGCAATTAAGGCTCAGAGGGACCAGTCATACACAGGGTGAGCCCTGCAGGAGGCAAGAGGGCTGAACTCACTGAGGTCAATCCAGCCTTAGATAATTGTACCAACAATTTTGTACAGCCTTAGCACTTAACCCTCTGGGGTCTGATTTTGGGGCCCTTTAGATTTTTGACATGCCTTGACATTTGTGATTATTATAGCTACTTACACTACTGGCCAACATCAAATTTTTTTGTATTCAGCACAAACGGTGCTACAATAATATGTGAGCAAGATGGATGTACATGTTTGGATTTTTTAGAAAAAAAAAAAGATTATGCATGGTTAGTAAGTTTTGGGAAAATAAATGTAGCTGAAATAAGGCCATAAAACTAATACTGAATGGTCCTTAACAAGGCTTTTGAGTAATCACTCTTGTAGGCTAGAATATTTACTTCAAAATGATGTGAAAATGATCGTGCTTACTCTTTCACAGAAAACAATATATTGATGTAAATTTTCTAAGACACGTTTTGTGATAGAAAGCCGTATGCAAGGGGAGGGATAATGGCCATGAATATTTAGTGATTCACACCTGAGAGACAAAAGGCCCTCCCCTAATGGCCCATCAGTGTGACTGTCACTATGAGGCAGGTAACAAAGAATGCGAGGAGAGTAAGATAACGGGCGGTTTTCGTCATTTGTATTTTATTTACAACACAATATAATCAAAACATACATAATGAAGGTCAAAGATTATTATTGTACTCACTAACCTAACCACAGAGATGTGAACAGTCCTTATGTCATTCCTGTTCCGCAAATAAAAAAATCAGCAAGATTCATCAGCTGTGCAGGTATCGGATCACTAAAAAACACAAAACATCTCTGAGCATGTTAATATCAGAAGAATCTGTATATAACAATCTTGTAGTCACAGATTCACGCATACTTTGTTTCTCAGATATAAAATGTCCTTTTTAGATAGTACAAAATATTGTTTAGAATGTTATAAAACTCTATTTGGGAACAGAGTATTAATAATAAACATGATCTAGACATACTTAGACTCGTAGCACTCGTAGCAATGGGCCATGGGACCTGCTGTCAGCAGCTGAGACAGCTCTGAAACTCAAAGAGAGAGTTGTCTTTGAGGCAAAGAGGTCGACCGCTGCCCCACCAAAGACCTCCCAAATTCTTTGAACCATTTGCGGGTGGAACATCCACTCCTCTGAGTGGACATTGCTCTGCGATAGCATGCCTGCTCTTAGGTTCAGCGGCATGCTGCATGGAGAGTGAAAGATGCAGGCTGGGCTGGCGTAAAAAATTCACTCATCACGAGTTTGCCGTTTTCTCTCTCCGAGGTGACTGGGAGAAAAGAAACATGAGAGCGAGGGAGGCAGGGCCACCTTAGCACAGCCTTCTACTCCAATCCACCTAGAAGGATTGAGCTGCTCCATGTAATGAGGGGCGTTGATCCTCATGTGTAAACACATGCTGACACATAAAAGTAAGCATGCGAGCGAATCAGGAACAGACTTTGGGTTTTGGTGAAAACAGATTCCTACTCTGATCTGCCTAAGAGGATAGAGCTTGAAGTAATGCTGATTCTCACGTTTAAACACACCATGGCAGAAAAAAGTGCATACAGAAAAAGCTTTTTATTGAAGATTAATGTTAATTCAGCTCAAACTTCTCACTGTATACATACTGTTAATGTAAAATCAGAAATATATATATTTTTGAATGTATTATATTTGTTCCACATCTGTGATGTTACTTGTTTTCCTTGTAGGTTAAATGATTGCAACTTAACAGACAGAAGTTGTTCAGCACTGGTTACAGTTCTTGAATCAGACAACAATCTGAAAGAGCTGAACATGAACAATAATAATCTACAAGATTCCGGAGTGAAGCTACTCTGCATTGGACTGAAGAACATGACGTGTAAATTGGAGATACTGAGGTAAGTTGTGTGACAACGCACAGAAACTGAGCTGAGAGGTGAGGCCTAGTCTACCACACCTAATTTGCAAAAGTCTAATGAACAAATGCTCTGTATGTGTTTTATGGCCTTATTTCAGAGACTTAATAATTGTAGTTTTTCACTAACCACACATAAATGTTGTTTTCTCTAAAACACAAACATGTACATTCATGCTGCTCATATTTTATTGTAGCCCAGTTTGTGTATAATCAGTATCAGTATCAGTATAATCAGACTTAAGCAATTAATTTTTCTCACTAAAATCAGTTCACATGACTTCTTAAGTTTTAATCGCATAACATCGGTTAATGGAAATGCTATATATATATATATATATATATGCTTATAAAATATACATTTGTAATGGAAATGTACCTATAGCCTGTCTACTTGTGGAAAAATTCTTAGAGAAAACAAGAAAATCCACATGGCATTCTGGACTTGGAGAAGGCGTTTAACTGGGTTTAACTGGGTCCCTCATGAACTGATCTGGAGTGCCCTTTGATCACACCAGGTCCCTCATGTCTACGTCCGATGGACCCAACTCCTCTATCAGGATTCTATTAGCATAGTCCACTGCTCTGTGGGAATCTTGCCCCGCAATTACAATAATGTGCTCTATACATTTGTCATTAAACAACTGTCATAGAAACTGCCTCCAACAAACTATTAAAATAAGAAGAAAGTCGCGTCTGCAAGCTGCATAGATCTTTTTTAATTGGTTAAAATGAAGAGAATATCATGTTTTTCCATGTGCACTAGGCCATTACCATCGGTGGTCACTTGATGTGATCTGCAAATCCTTCGTGGAGAAACTACTGTCTTTGGCTGCATCTCTATTTCTTCAACTACAAGCTAATCCACAAGTCAAACAGAAAATGTGCACTGCATTAAAATGAATGTGTTAATTTTGACAGCGCTAATATATATATATTTTTGGGAAAAAAAAGTGTATAGGGTCACTAGCGACCCAAGTTATGCTACGTAATAGTATAATATAATGTAAATGTAAGTATATTATTTCTACACAACAATAATTAAATGTCTGATGACTTAATACATGCAATTCTTCTTTTTTCCTCAAAGTGGCACTGTTTGATGCACAATGATGACATGATTTTCATTTGTAATTACAGCAGGCATAAAACAAATAATGTCATCTGCAAATATTAAACTGGCTTGAATGGCTTTACTGCAGAGCAATTATGGTACAAAATGAAATATAAGCATCACCGTCATTTGACGGTGGATGTCGTGAATAGTGATCAAAATGTTTTTGGCGAAGAAAATTATAGTTTTGAGAATATGGTTGAGATTGGGAATATGAGCCAGATGCCGAAGGTACTGGGGAAATGCGCTCTGAAGACAGTAAAATCATAGTAAAATCATCTGCTCAAACTGAACCCTTCCAAGTTTAAAAAGGTAACAAAATATGCTTAATTTTATTCTATTGTAATTGTTATTAAAATATCAGGAGAGTTTTACAATATTGCAGCAGATAGAGATCCATCCATGTTAGATATAGCCTTTGTACGGGTTGCTTAAGACTTGAATATGTAATGACTGTCAAAACAAATTTGTATGTTTTACTGTAGTTTAAAGTCTTAAAATGTCTCAAATATTATAATATTAAGCCTTAAAGCCAAATTGTCAACAATCTAATTGATAGGGTGTTAATTAAACCAATAAAAGTTATCAGGTTATCTCAGACATACTGATCTATAAAGAGAAAGCAATATTACCTGCCCCACTTTCTGTGGAATAAAGTCCTGGTCAGATGTATTACAATAACTACTTAAACAGTTCCTGCAATTATGTGTTTAATTACCCACCATATTCCTACCTAAAATTAACATTTGCACTGGACAAAATATTTAGCACAGTCGTTTTTGCTTAATGTGAACAAGGATTTTTTTTTTCTAAAATTCTAAAATTGGAAAAAATATCATAGGTAGCATTAAATTTACCTTTTGTATACGTCAGCACATTGTTACAACACTAATTTTGTGTTATAAAACAAATTTTAAGTAAACATTTGTATTTCTTAAAAATTGTTGCTTAAATTAGTTTTGCAAGATAGGACCTTCTAATTTTAAGCCGAAAATTACTTTTTAGAATTAGAATTTTCTGTTTGCATTCAACCTGTTCCCAAAATCCCTACTTACAAATTTGAGATAATTTTGATATTGTACTTTTAGAATACATTTAGGGTCTCTGTCATTTTCATCTATGAAATTTTTGCTACATGGAAAGCAAAAACTTTGAAGCTCAATATCTCAAAACTGCTCAGAATGCAAATAGAACCTTATAATTCCAAGGCGGCGAACTGTAGGTACATCATAGCATGTGTCATTGTTGCCTTGTTTCAGGAGTCACTGTCCTACAGTATCTCAAAGAAGTGAGTACACCCCTCACATTTTTGTAAATATTTTATTATATCTTCTCATGTGACAACACTGAAGAAATGACAATTTGCTACAATGTAAAGCAGCTTGTATAACAGTGTCAATTTGCTGTCCCCTCAAAATAACTCAACACATAGCCATTAATGTCTAAACCGCTGGCCACAAAAGTGAGTACACCCCTGAGTGAAAATGTCCAAATTGGGCCTAATTAACCATTTTCTCTCCCCGGTGTCATGTGACTCATTAGTGTTACAAGGTCTCAGGTGTGAATGGGGAGCAGGTGTGTTAAATTTGGTGTTACTGCTCTCACTCTCATACTGGTCACTGGAAATTCAACATGGCACCTCATGGCAAAGAACTCTCTAAGAATCTGAAAAAAAGAATTGTTGCTCAAAATAAAGATGGCGTAGGCTATAAGAAGACTGCCAAGACCCTGAAACCGAGTTGTAGCATGGTGGACAAGATCATACAGCGATTTAACAGGACAGGTTTGGGAAATAGACGTTTGAGTGCTGCCAGCATTGCCACAGAGGTTGAGGGGGTGGGGGTCAGCCTGTCAGTGCTCAGACCATGTGCCGCACACTGGATCAAATTGGTCTGCATTGCTGTCGTCCCAAAAGGAAGCTTCTTCTAAAGATGATGCACAAGAAAGCCCGCAAACAGTTTGCTGAAGGCAGGCAGACTAAGGACATTGATTACTGGAACCATGTCCTGTGGTCTGATGAGACCAAGATAAACTTATTTGCTTCAGATGGTAGGTATCAAGCGTGTGTGGCGGCAACCAGGTGAGAAGTACGAAGACAAGTGTGCCATGCCTACAGTCAAGCATGGTGGAGGGAGTGTCATGATCTGGGGTTGCATGAGTGCTGCCAGCACTAGGGAGCTACAGTTCATTGAGGGAACCATGAATGCCAACATGTACTGTGTAGGGGTGTAACGGTACGTGTATTCGTACCGAACCGTCACAGGGCGAATTTCAAATGGATATGATCATCCTTATGCCCTCTCCCTTCAAAGGGCAGAGCCCTTGGAGTTTAGACTTTGGAGTGAGCAGGCCACGTGTGTGTCATTATGAATGCATTAGGCAAACGGGGTGGCGTGATTTCCTCATTATCTTCAGCTGACACGTTCCTGTGACAACGTAACGCAACACGGTGTAATGTAAATTAGCTTTTATATAGTTATAAATTGTTATGTAGTTACATTATGTAGTTCTTTACTTATATATTATGTAATTCTATATTTAACAAAACTTTTAAAAAAATCAAATATAGGCCCTATGTTTATTTGCAACAGTTATGCTAAGAACAAAAAAAGATTAAAACAGCGACATCTGCTGACGGACACCGTGTTGTTTTCCGTTGCCACAGGAACGTGCCAGCTGAAGATAATGAGGAAATCACGTCGCCCCGTTTGTCAAATGCATTCATAATGACACTCACATGGCCTGCTCACTCCAAAGTCTAAACTCCAAGGATTCTGCCCTTTCGAAGGGAGTAGGGCATAAGGATGATCACTTCCATTTGGAATTTGCCCCGTGATGGTTCAGTACCCCAACAACCCCAAACACACCTCCAAGACGACCACTGGCTTGCTAAAGAAGCTGAGGGTAAAGGTGATGGACTGGCCATGCATGTCTCCAGGCCTAAACCCTATTGAGCATCTGTGGGGCATCCTCAAACAGAAGGTGGAGGAGCACAAGGTCTCTTACATCCACCAGCTCCATGATGTCGTCATGGATAAGTGGAAGAGGACTCCAGTGGCAACCTATGAAGCTCTGGTAAACTCCATGCCCAAGAGGGTTAAGGCAGTGCTGGAAAATAACAGTGGCCACACAAAGTATTGACACTTTGGGCCAAATTTGGACATTTTCACTTAGAGGTGTACTTAGTTTTGTGGCCAGCAGTTTAGACATTAATGGCTGTATGTTGAGTCATTTTGAGGGCACAGCTGTTATACAAGCTGTACAATCACTACTTTACATTGTAGCAAAGTGTCATTTCTTCTTGTCACATGAAAAGATATAATAAAATATTAACAAAAATGTGAGGGGTGTACTCACTTCTGTGAGAGACCGTATGTGATTGATCATTACACATCCATCTCAAGGCGAAGATTTATAAGACCATTTTGTGGCCAGTTGCACTCAATGGAGCGGAATGTTGGCCTACATCCACCAAACACCAGCAGGGCCCTTCACACTATGGAGATGCGCATGCTCAGATGGTCGCTTGGGCTGACCCAACTGGCCCGGTTTGGGAATGAGGATGTGCTAAAAGTATTGGGAGATGATAAGGGAAGCATGTCTCCATTGGTACGGCCATGTCATCCACAGTGGAGATGAATCACTGCCAGATGAGCACTGAATCGTAGCCCTGACGGACAGTGCCTATGGGGTAGACCCAAAAATTAGATGGATGGACCGGATCAAACATGATATGAAACAAGTCAATACTGCCTCCGAGGATGCCCTGGCCCAGAAGAATTGGCGAGCGACGTGCTGAAAAACGGACCCTGCGGCAGTGCAGGATAAACACTTGGAAGGAGATAAAAAAAATACTGTTAAAAAATGCATGCAAACTAGACTTTCAAACTGCATTATTGCTAAAGCAGGGTTTAAAACTTTGGCTTGAAAAAAGCTGAAAAATACAACACAACATGATCACATTAATTTATTTTATGTTTTCTGCTGGGTTTTTTGTTGCCGCTTCACTCAGAACCTCCACTTCTTGCAGCTGTAATGGTTCAGTTGTGTATTTTCAGTATTTTTTTTTTTTTTTCAGGCTTAGCATGTGTGAGCTAACAGAGGAAAGCTATTCAGCTCTTGCTTCAGTTCTCAGTTCAGACTCCAGCAGTCTGAAGGATCTTGACTTGAGTAACAATAATATTCAGGATTCAGGAGTGACGTTACTCTCTGATGGACTAAAAGAGAAATGTAAACTGGAGAAACTCAGGTGAGATGATGTCTAACAAATTATAGATCTCTGGGCCGTCTGTTTCCCTCCATATTTAGTCATTAGTTTTTGCTGGAAGAAAAAAAATAAGTTGAACAAATGCCGGCCAAAAACTCACTGCATTATATATCAGAAGATCAGAATCAGAATTTTTAGTGTTTACATGGGTTATGAGATGTAAATAACCATTGTGCTGTGAAGGGTGAACAGATATTTATGTTTATTCACTCAGAGAAGAGTTACAGACAGAAACTAGTAGCCAGACAACAAAAAAGTGAGTGGCAATGTGACAATACGCATTCTGCTGGCACGGTTCAACATGGTTAGTTAACCATGCAGAGAATTCCAGGCAGAGAACGGTTCCTAATCATGCTGTACTAAACAGAGCTCAAGTGGAAACACACAAACACAATTGCTCCTTACCATTCTTAGAATTGTTCAGCCTGCAGAAAAGCAGTCTTTGTCTCATATTTATATGATATGAATCAGTTAAGCAATATCACAACAGAGTTGTCACAGAATAGGAATATTTGAATAACTTAATTTTGACAAAATGTCAGATAGTACCTTATAATTCTACGGTGACGAAATGTGCAGATCAAATGCACTGAATACAGAAGCTCAAACGTGTGTGACATGCCAGAACAGACCTCACTGGTTTTAGTGCATCACGCATGCACATTTCCTCTTCTTTTTGGTTCTGGTTTTAATGGCAACTGAGCATGCACATTTGTGTGTCTTCTTTTCTGCTTAATGCTGGTTGCCAAACTCACTTAAAAGGCACATACTGCCACCTACTGTAAGCCAGCTGACATAAAATAAGGATCAGGTTAAGGAGAGCCAACACGATCAGTTAAAAAAAAAATGCTTGAGATCGGCTCGGGACAGCCCTATTATTACACTTATTCTATAATTATTTTTGCTTATTTTTGCTAACAAAAACATAACCAGGGTTGGGAAGGTTAATTTTAAAACGTATATTGTTACAGATTATAAAATACATGCTTTAAAACACATTTTGTGTTGCCACCGACGGCCCAGTGGTTAGTGTGCTGAAATATAGTGCAACTGTACTGCCGGCAAACCGAGTTCAATTCCTGTCTCTCCCCCCCCCCCCCCCCCCTCAATATTGTACAGGTAATTTCTCAAACAACAGTTTAATCAGCTAAATGTTTCATTTTAATTCATGTTATAGACTGTCAAACTGCAGTATCACTGAAGAAGGTTATAAAGCTCTGGCTTCAGCTCTGAGATCAAACACTTCACACCTGATAGAGCTGGATCTCATAGGAAATGATCCTGGACAATCAGGAGTGAAGGAGCTCAATGATTTACTACAGGATCCAAACTGTAAACTGAAGACACTGAGGTAAGATGTGGTTAAATAACACAAATGAATCATATCCAGGTTTTCAGAAATATTCCAGTAATGCAATATGTTACATAAAATGAAATTCAAGTCAAACCATTTTACAATTTTTCCATCAGAATAAGATTTAAATAAGACTTTTAAAGGGGTTGTAGAAACTTGTGGAAACTTGTGGAAAAGGATGCCCATTTTCCACAAGTTGATATGATTTTTTAGGGTCTTAATGAAAAGTGTCTAATATACTTTGATTAAAAATTCTCAATGGTTTTGTAAAACACCACCATTTTTACCTTGCCAAAATTAGCACTGCAAAAATCATCTCATTCTAAGGGGTTGTTCCTTTAAATGCAAATGAGCTCTGCTCACCCCGCCACTCTCTTCTCTCTGTGGAAAGACAGTCTTGTTTACATTATCCACATTTAGCCGCTAAACTTCCAAACTACCACGTTATAAGGAAAGGCAATCACAAAGATTCATAAAAAAACACTTACACTCACTTCTGCTGTAAGCGAAGCTAAATCACAAATGATGTCGATCGGGAGGCACATTCCATTCATAAAAAAACGTAATCCACTGCATCTTCAGCGGCTCAGATGTCGGGAGTAAATGACAACCACTATGTTCATTATTACATCCAGCAACACAACACCTCAATCGGAGATATTCTTGTCTAACTTACGTCTCTGCTCTGGCATCAAAACATGGAAACTGGACTGTAATAGCTGGTCTAAGGTAAGAGCTCATGTCAATCGACTATCGTGGGAGCAGCCTCTGTCAGTGTGACGGCACGCCGACAGGCATCTGAGAACGGCTCGATTTGAAAAAGGGGATATTATTTTTACAGATTAATTAAAAACCACTGCATAGATTTTTATCATTATAGGGTAGATTTGTATATACACTGCCAACACATTAATGTTCAACAAAGGGTAGCAGGATCGGCAAAGGACCTCTAGACAGGAATCGAACTTGGGTCGCCTTGAGCACAGTTGTGCTGTATTTGTATATCGGGGCTGATGCCATACACCAGGTTTAGTTAAGAACTGAATCAAATCTTGCTTCATCTTCCCTCCAGGTTTTTAGGTCCTGCTGCAGATGAAGCCTTTCAGTATGTGACTGGAGTTGTGGGTAAAAACCCATTACTCTTGAGAGAGCTGAATCTGAGTGAACGTGAACTAGGAGACACACGAGTGAATCAAATTGCTGCTCTACTGCAGGATAAACACTGTCAACTTAACACACTGATGTGAGTAAATTGTCTTTTGAGTTAGGGCTGCATGATTATGACAGAAATCATTATTGTCAATTATTCCCTTAAAATTGTAATTGCAATTATTAATTAGGATTATCTAAATTTACATTGAATGATGTTTTGAATAGCTTTATACCATTGTTTGAAGCAACTGCATGCCACATTTGTATATATAGTTTCTTCTTTAAATATAAAAAAGTAAAAATTAAGAAATTAAAACAAAGATAAAAAAACAAAAAACCCTTAAGATAACCTGCAGGAAAAATACAACCCCCCCACCCCCACCCCCACCCATCTTAAGAAAGCAGAATAATGAAAGTGGATTTTTAAAATGTATTTATTTATTTATTTATTTTTTAATTTTTTTACATAAATGTGGTATCTGTAATTGTAATCATGATTAAAAATTCGATTAATTGTTTAGCCCCATTTTGAATATAATATTATTTGAAATTATATGTTCAGTAACTAGTTCAGATCAAGGCTGTTGTTTATTTAGAAAAGTTTTGAAAATAAACTGAAGAATGTTTCCTGTCTCTTTTTTTTTGGCAGACTAAATAATGACAGTATCACAGAAGATGGTTGTGCTGCTCTGACTTCAGCATTTAATTCAAACCCTTCAAACCTAATAGAGCTGGATCTGAGTGGAAATAAACTAGGAAACTCAGGAATGATGAAGATATGTTGTCTGGTGAAAAATACAAAAAGCAGACTGATGAAACTTAAGTATGTGTTTTCATTTATCTACACTTACACATGTGTAAAAACAAGTATTAAACTATGTTTAATAAAACCAACTGTCAGATGTGCACCATAATCAGCAGCAGCAGCTCTTAAAGTAATAACAGCAAAATAACCTAATAACTCCATGATGTCTGTTAATCAAAGAACAAAATGAAAAAAGAAGAAATCTGTTAGCTTGGTAGATCTAGGGATTCATTAATTTAGAATTTAGTGTTTGATAACTTTAATTCAGTTTCTGTATATTTGCTAAAGGGCAGAGATAAATATTTTAATTTGTTTTAAGTTTGCTTAAGTTAGAACTTTTATTTATTTAATCAGTTTATTTATTAGGATACACTGTAAAAACAAACAAGTTAATTCAACAAAATAATTTGTAACCTGGCCTGCCTTAAAATGTGTTAAGTTGTTTACACATGTTAAAGCTGAAAAAAGATGAATCAACTTTATACTTTGTCTAACCAACAAGTGTTTAGTTAGCCCAACAAGACAAGAACGTTGTGCTAACCTAAATCCAAATTTAAACAACATAAACTTAGTGAGACTAACATAACAAGAAAGTTGTTAACCTAAATGTAAGTTGAAACAATATAAAATTAGTGGGACTAACAAACGTTTAGTTGTTTAAACTAAGCATTTTGTTAAATAAATTTATAGTTATAAGATGTGCAAACTAAATAAAAATTGGCTAAACTAATCATCTGGTTGAATCAACTTATCTAATTTAGGCAGCCATGCTACTTTTTCAAGAATAGCTCATCTTACTTGTAATGTTAAGTTCATTCAACTGGCTGAACTCACCAAGATGACTGATGAACGTCGTCTTTCTGCAGCGGTCCTCACAAGATTTTGTGATAAGTGACGTTAAGAATGTGATTTTGTTATTGAATTGATTTAACTCGTTTTTTTTAAGTTGATGGGGCAAATACCTTGTTTTGTAAACTTACAAACTAGTTGAGACTGAAAATTTTAAATATTAAGTTGAACAACAAATTCAGAAGCTACAAGTTTTAAAAATGAATTGAAACGACTAAACTGCAAAATATTTTTTACAGTGTAGGACAGTACTTCAGACAGGAAGTGAGATGGGAGGGAGGGGTGTGTGATCGGGGTAGGTCCACGAGCCGGGACTCACAAAACAACATAGCCCTTGAGTCTATTAGCGCCGACAGGTTTTTTTTTTTTTTAAGTCTAATAAATGTTAAAATTGATAGTGCTCAAATACACTGTAATGTTAGTATAGTCAACATTACATATATAATTAATGGTTAAATATTGGGACATAATACATCATCGGCACATTCCATTATGCTATTGCAAACCAAGCCAGAATGGAAGGCGTTATTATTATTATATTATGCACTTTGAACTGTTATGTTTTCTCACCAGTGAAAGGCTACATGTTTAGCTGTACGCATACATGCTTTCAATGCTGGGTTGCTATTGCTAGCCTCTCCGAAATCACCAAAATCTATTTTTAAGGAAATTTTAGTTACACAATATTGAGATTATGTGTTACATACTAAATTAAGTACTGTCACTGTGAATTAATATGTAAATAAGAAGTTTTATGGGTTTGATTTATTTATTTAGGGAGTTATTTTTGGGAGGGGGGCATTTTAATATGAATTTAATCAATACATATCTTATTTATATTCGTGTAGAACATACTTTTTGATAGATAAATAAATAGAGTAATAAACAGTAACTACTTTTCTAGACTTTCAGATTGCGGTATAACAGAAGAAGGTTATAAAGCTCTGGCATCAGCTCTGAGATCAAACCCTTCACACCTGATAGAGCTGGATCTCAAAGGAAATGATCCTGGACAATCAGGAGTGAAGGAGCTTAATGATTTACTACAGGATCCAAACTGTCAACTGAAGACACTGAGGTGAGACATGATGAAATAATAATAATAATAATAATAATAAAAAATGTTGCAATATATATCATTTTGCAATATATAATTATGATATAGTATTCTTAGAAATACATTAAGCTGCACAATTTGATGGTTTAAAACTAACAATATCAGATTCAATAGATCAGGTGATGTGGTAACTGTATTGATGATGAACATCAACACAACTTAGTTGTGGTTCCCCCTCAGTCAGTCACGTTCGATGTTACATCGACTGAAGTCATGGGGTCTCACTTGAGAGCCCAATCACCACTGAGCTTAAGAAGAAAAGGCCACTAAACATTGGCGAGTGGAAATTGCATTATAAGCCACTCCCCCGTGCATACGGGTATATAAAATGCTGGCGTGCATCCATTGTTTCAGATTCCTGCTTCATATGGGGTTATTTTTGTGTCTTTATTATTCAAACAAAAATACTGTGTTTGAGAGTAAAACTAAGTATTTTGTAATTAAAAAATAAAAGTTTGCAAAAAAAGTCTTCTTAAATCTCAAAAATAAAGAAATTGATAACAAAAGTATTTGCAGTGCATGTACTTTTCTTTACAATCTTTATTTTTCTTTGCGCACTTCAAACACTTTTCATCGCGAAACCACAAGTTTTGCTCTCCTTTCTGCTTTCTTTTTTTGCGAGTCTAAAATTTTTGTTTGCGAGTTAAAAAGTTTTGCTTGCGAGTAAGCTGTATCTCAGTGGGCGGTCTCTACCTACCAGGATGAAAGGCCTTTTTCTATTGGTCACTCTCGATTGAAGTGACCACGCCCACTACGTTGTGCCGCCAGGCGCCAGTCTGACTGAGGAGCGAGCGAGGTTCAGCCATGGCGAACAACAGCAACAACAGGTCGTTTACTGGGTGAGATAACCAAGTTAACGTCTTAAACTCAGTGACAAGTGAACTTATGTAGTCTATCTTCTCATGCTCACATATTTAAATACGTAACGTTAGATAAGCCCGCCTGTAGTTCGGCGATACCGTTAAATAGAGGGGCACGAGATGACTCGGATGACGATTGTAATCAAGGTAAAGACCATTATGACATGCAAGAGTCATACAGTAGCGGTATTAACATTAAGTGACATGGCATTTGACACGCGGAAGGTGCAGGAGCAGTGACACTTTCAGCAGTGACACAGTCCATCGGCATATGTCAAAGAAAACCGTATGTGTCACTGGCACTGAGCAGTGGCATGCACCAGTGGCTTCCGTGCGTCAGATGCCATGTCACTTAATGTTAATACTGCAACTGTACGACTCTTGCATGTCATAATGGTCTTTACCTTGATTACAATCGTCATCCGAGTCATCTCGTGCCCCTCTATTTAACGGTATCGCCGAACTACAGGCGGGCTTATCTAACGTTACGTATTTAAATATGTGAGCATGAGAAGATAGACTACATAAGTTCACTTGTCACTGAGTTTAAGACGTTAACTTGGTTATCTCACCCAGTAAACGACCTGTTGTTGCTGTTGTTCGCCATGGCTGAACCTCGCTCGCTCCTCAGTCAGACTGGCGCCTGGCGGCACAACGTAGTGGGCGTGGTCACTTCAATCGAGAGTGACCAATAGAAAAAGGCCTTTCATCCTGGTAGGTAGAGACCGCCCACTGAGATACAGCTTACTCGCAAGCAAAACTTTTTAACTCGCAAACAAAAATTTTAGACTCGCAAAAAAAGAAAGCAGAAAGGAGAGCAAAACTTGTGGTTTCGCGATGAAAAGTGTTTGAAGTGCGCAAAGAAAAATAAAGATTGTAAAGAAAAGTACATGCACTGCAAATACTTTCGTTATCAATTTCTTTATTTTTGAGATTTAAGAAGACTTTTTTTGCAAACTTTTATTTTTTAATTACAAAATACTTAGTTTTACTCTCAAACACAGTATTTTTGTTTGAATAATAAAGACACAAAAATAACCCCATAGCTTCAGAGCCAATCGCTTGCATTTGAGCACGGACAGAAGAAAAAGAGAAAAGAAAATCCTACTTGCTGTGGAGTTTTCTCGGCTGCAGGGAACCTCTAAAACCCTTGCATTTCAGCAAAGTGCCGCCCCTGGAGTGCACGCTGTGCCGTGGTCCTTTCCTGGGCAACCAGCCTAAAAGAGCATATTTCCTCAGCTTTTCCTCCTCATCAAGAGTCTATCTTATGAGATGTCTTTCCAACCGTGTGCTTCTGGGTGCTGTAGTTTGACGCATGAGATGCACGAGGGTAGGCCTCACACAGGGTTGCTGCAGGAGCTGCATACGGCCACCGACATCGCCCTCTGGGTGACTAAGGTCACGGTGCAGTACCTTGGTCAGGTGATGTCTACCATGGTAGTGCTGGAGGGCTGTACCATCGCTGCTGCTGCTGACCTCCGGGGTCCAGCGGTACCCACCTTATGACAAAAAGAGCAATTTCATCTATCTCTGGGTCTTTCGCACTGAGTTCAAGTTGTGAGCAACACTGTGCTTCCTTAGACTTAGAGCATGGATTCGCCATCACCGGGATTGGGAGCAGAAGGGAAGTGCTGCTCTAAGCAGCTTGACTCTTCTCCAAGACACTTTGCCTCCCAGGTTGAGTCACCTTCCTCCCCTCAGCTGCCCCACCGCAGGTTCATCACCCGTTCCGTTGATCCCGCAAGCACGCAGGTTGGGGGCCTGGTTAGCATTTCCCAGCCTGTCTCACTAGTTGATCCGGACAGTTTGACATGGCTACGCAATTCAGTTCGCCGGGCGTCCGCCCAGGTACATGTGCGTCCTTTTCACATCTGTCCGTTCAGACACAGATGCCTCTGTCCTGTGTGCGGAGATTGCGGTTCTTCTGGCAAAGGACGCAATTGAGCCTGTCCCTCCAGCCGAGATAAAATCAGGATTCTACAGTCCCTTCGAGTTTTTTTTATATGAGAGAGAGAGAGAGAGAGAGAGATAGATAGATATAGATATATAGATATGTAGATATTAAAGGGGTGCTTGACTGTTTTTTTTCTAGGCTTGATTGTGTTTTTGGGGTGCAGTGTACCATGTCTTCATGCTTTATTATTATTATTATTAGAAAGAAAGAAAAAATAAAGGCTTATTTTTCATATATTTTACCTTTATACTTTGTTGCTGTCTCCATTATAATTTGAATGGCTAGTTGACTTACTGTTTCCATGATAACACTCCCTCCTAAATACGCAACAGGCTCAGATTAGTTACGCAATAATGCAATCGGCATTTAATTGTGAAGTGAATTGAATTTTCATTCATCTTGCCTTCTGCAGGTTTTTGTGTCCTGCTGCAGATGAAGCCTGCCAGTTTGTGACTGGAATTGTGGGTAAAAACCTGTTACTCCTGAGTGAGTTGAATCTAAGTGGACATTATCTAGGAGATACACGAGTGAATCAGATTGCTGCTCTACTGCAGGATAAACACTGTCAACTCAGTACACTGATGTGAGTATTATAAATGTATTTAGGATGTTACATTGAATAATAATGTTATTGTAGCTAATAATAATAATAATAATAATAATAATAATAATAATAATAATAATGATGATATTTCCTCAGGTGGTTTTCCCTAGTGAAAATAAATACTTAATCAGATTGTTAGGGAAAGTTAAAAGATTTTAAAGATTTAAAGATTTTAAAAGTAATGCATTACAATATTGCTTTGGTTCCTAAAAAAAGTAACTAATTATGATACTGTAACAGGACTCGTAGGAAGCGTGATAGATCCAGATGCGAGCTTTAATAAACACAGCGTAGTCAAGACAGGCAGGGTCGATATCCAAACAAAACAGTAACACATAGGCAAGACAAAAGACGAATCCAATTAAACAGGCAGAAGGTCAAAATCCAAGAGAGAGCAGTCCAAAGTGACAAATGAACAAGGCTATGAAACTAGGCAAAAACTATGGCAATGAACTTGACTAAGACAAAAAACAAGGTAAAACTATGACAATAAAGCAAAACCGTGGAAATCACAAAAACAAGGCAAGGAAATCAGGGAAAACGCTTAGTAGAGTCCGCACAGCAAAACAATACTTCGCAGAGGCCAGTTTGGTATAGGCCTCCTTAAATGGCCACCAAACAGGAAGTAACCCATGAAGCAGCAGAGGGAGCGGGAACAGTCAGTGCATGGGTGAGGGCTCCCTCTGCTGGCGTGGCGTTACAGATACTTAGTTATTTTTATGGAAAGTAATGTGTTGTTACTTTTGTGTCACTTTTCAAATCTTGGCTTGCTTGTGTGTTTTTAATATAAAAATATTCTATTTTTCAATAGTTCTATTTTTGGTAAATGTAAAAGCCCTTTCAAACCAAAAAGTGAAATGAATAAGGCTCAGGCTGAAAGAAATTCACATCTGTACAGCAGAATGCAAAGGAAGAAAGTTCGACACTCATCAGTGATTAAAAAAAATGAAGAACAAAATGTTAGTTTACAGTGTCTATAGAAAATCATCATATGCTGTGAAAACCTTTACCTTTTTGTCACATTACACCCTGGAAAATCAAATAAACTAAGTCTACATTTTTGAGCTGCATGTACACATTATAACCTTCATTATTAATTCTGCAGGATTATTAAAAATTATACAGTGAAATGTCTGGTTTGGTAAAGTGATTAGCCCATTAGAGTATACCATTAAAACCTTGCTTAGGTGCAAGTAATCAACTTCCAGATTAAACACCAGGCTAATTGTCCCACCTGACATCAATCAGGGTCTCTGCAGGTTTTATGAGGGTAAATTTATCTTTTTAAAGACCTTTTCAAGACCAACTAAAGAAAATTTAGGGGGAAAAAAATCAAAGGGAAAACAATACAGCAATATGTTCTCTATAGTTCGAGTTTTACTTTCACTTTCAAATTAGCAACAATTCAGCATCTAGCAATTGTTTGTTTTTAGTTTGAGTTTTCCCTATTTTCCTCTCTTTCCTTCAGTTTTAAGCTTATAAACAGGGCCGTTGCTGGCCAAATGGTTGCCCTAAGCAGAATTGTATTGTTGTGGCCCCTCCCTCATTATGGAAGTGAAAAAAAAAAAATAAATAAATCAAAATCTAAAAAAAAAATACAAAAGTAAATTAATACATTTACATTAATACATAATTACAATTAAATTGGATTATTTATAAATTACAGTTGTAGATCTAGATAGTTACTTATGACTATGATTTTATTAGGCCTAATATTGTCATGCTGTGTGTAGGAGGAGACGTAGGAGGACGAAATATAACAAAAAAGTCTTTAATAAAATCCAAAAAGGGTAAATTCAGACAGGAACAGCAGGGAAACACACACCAACTTAACTTTAAGATCAGACGTCAACCACTGAACTGAATACAACTTATAAAGGGGTGCTAATGAAATAAGGACAGGTGAGAGTAATTAACTAATAAAGACTTAAAAAGGACAGGAACAGGAAAAGCCATATATGGGCACAAGAGGGAGCAACCAACAAAACAGTCCACAGGGGTGTGACAAATACAGTTGTCTAATTGATTTTTTTGTCTCAAGGATCCAGAAAACACACAAATGAAAATTGAGCAGTTTTACTACGATAAAACCATGGTTAATTTTGGCAAAGGGTTGTGATGTCCACATGTTTTTGTTGAAGAAATTATAGAGGCTGTAGCATTTCTATCATAAGATTAAGTGGATATTTGAATTAAATGTTTGCTCACTATTAAACAAGGATTTGATCGTCCTGTAAGTGTAACAACAACAATGAGGCCTTGGGTGCCCATTGCAGGCATTTGTAATAATATATAACGTATTGCCACAAGGCAAGCAGCAAGACAGACAAAACGAGATGACCAGGCAAGAATGCTAAACTAGGGAACTGCTTCGTAAAGGCTGCTAGCACTAGGAAAGCGCTAAACGCAACTTACACAATCCACAATACAATACTCGGTGAGAAGCAAGGTGAAGTCCGGGCCTTATGTAGCATGGTTGATTGGTAAAGCAGTGTGTGTCATAGCACAATGATGGGAAAGGTAGTCCGGGGTGTGGTGCAACAGTCTGTGTAATGTGAGGCAGGTGCATTGGTGGTGGTAATATTATTACCGACATTAAAAGACGCCATTAATGTCAACAGCCCAAAAAGTTTCTCAGGATTATGAATGTACCTAAAAAGTGATACACGGGCGTCATCTTGGCTTTTTTCATTTTCTTTTCTCGGCGCCGGACCACTTATTATAATTGCAGTCAGCCGCAAACATTAGGCTACTTGAGGTGAGGGCAGGCACGGACGGGAATACGGGAATAGCTCGTTACGTGTTCTTAGCCTACTATATATTTGGACATGTTAATATTACTATAGAACGAAAAAAGAAACGTAGAGTGAATAAGAAAGCTTGGAAACATGGTATACACCTTGCACGCTTAATATAAATGAAAAAAAAAATACAGTTTACGTAAGTAAAAATCAGCAAACCAAATAATGTGGAACCAAATAAATATGAAACTTCCACGATCATCTTAGATAAATGGCAGAAGTCAACAGGCTTTTCAAAATCCAAAATATTTTTAAAACAGGTGCTTTTGCATTTCATTTTTAAACTCTTGCACCACAGTCTTGCCTTTCTCACCGCTCTCTTCTTGTTGGTCATCTAGACTCACTTTACGTGATAAATGAAATCTGATCTGTGATGCGACTGTCGTTCGGCACACTGCATTGAGCAGCCGTGTTCAGTAGTAATTGTATTGTTTGTTCTCACTAAACTAAATGATTTTTATTACTAGCTCTAAAAAAAATCAAAAACGACAAGTTCTATGGGTGACTGACAGATGAAGCAGCACACACTGCCATCTACCGCGTATTGTTTAATGAATATTAAGCAACCTAAGCCATGTAGCACAGAAATTACGCTCTCGCTTCACTTTAAAATGAAATGCATGAGGAAACAATCCCTCATGAAACTTGAATTTAAGACTTTCTGAGACCTTTTCAAGGCTTTAATTCATGGAAAAGACTTTTTAAGACCCGTGGAAACCCTGTCAAAAGTAGTGGTTTTGATTACTTCAGAATAAAGCAAACTGTTTCATGAAGATTCCACTGTTAGTAGTGCATGGTACGGCAAAGAATTCACCATGGTTGGCAAAGTGCTTTCAAAAGACCTCCGGGATAAAGTTGTAGAAAGGCACAAGTTAGGAGAAGGCTACAAAAACATTTCAAAGGCCTTAGCTATCCCTCAGAGTACTTTTTAGAACATACTTAAGTAGAAGGCGTATGGTGCCACCAGCACATTGCCTAGATCAGGCCATCCGTCCAAAGTGGATGACAGAGCTAGGAGGACATTGATAAGAGAAGCTACCAGGAGGCCAAAGGCAACTTTAAAAGACTTACAAGGCTTTATGGCTGGATCTGATCAGTCTGTGCATGTGACAACTATCTCCCAAGCTTTACATAAAGCTGGCCTATATGGCAGGGTGGCATGAAAGAAGCCTTTCCTAAAAAAGTGTCACACTCAGTCTCATTTGTGGTATGCAGAAACACATTTGGAAGACTCTGATACCTTGTGGCAAAAGGTGCTATGGTCTGATGAGACCAAAATTGACCTTTTTCGACTGAACTCTAAGTGCTATGTTTGGTGTAAAGCAAACACACCATACCACCCAAAACACACAAGCGTGAGAGGACCGATATTTTTACTGTACTTAAATGGAACAAATACACAATTTCTTACTAAGAGTTGCTGAACAATGAATCAAAGCGTGCAATCTGTAATTGCGTGCAGTTGCTTTCTAATGTGCCGTTTTACCGGTTTCACTTTTGAAATCTATCACGTTTAGCAAGGATGGGAGAGGATGAACTGGGGGCACAGCCCGTGAATCTCCCCCCCACTCTGGCGCGACACCTATCCTGCTTGACGTAGACACAAAATAATCTGTTTAGCGCATTTACATGGCAGAATTTTAATTTTGTTTGGTTTATAGAAAGGCTGATCCCACCCCTCTCAAACCGATTACAATTTCATGTGGTTTGATCATTTTTATTCCGATTGAGGTGTTTATATGGAGCATGTTCATTCAGATTGGACTTTTAAACCAATTACAATGCTCCATGTAAACACAGTGAGTGCCAATGAATGGTGCCCTTTAAAGGTACAATTAAAGGGAAATGCTGAATGCTCATGCTTTTTAAGTCACAGGAGGCACTAATGGCTCTAAATACATAGCAAGCCTTTTCAATATTTAGTTTACAAATGAACCCAAGTTCATTTTCTGACCTCTGTCACTGGTCACAAAAAGAATTAGAAGTCTAACTATACATAACTGCATTTAAAGTATTTAAAAACAATGTACTGATTGCGTACATGTTGTTCTGCAGCAATATCACAAGATTTGCATCTGCTGCTACAATAAACAATAGAGAAAAAAATGTAAAAATTAAATAGAATAATCGAGAGTTTCAAGCACACACAGAACTAGTATGACAATATTAGTAGCAGATTATGGAAACTGTAAAAAATATGAGAGACTATATCCTATACCTACTGTATATGCTCACTATGCTTACTCTTTAATAAAATGATCATCTTAAATTGAGTCATTGTTCTTTCTCTTTCTGTCTGTAGACTGTGTGGGTGCAAGATTACAGAGAAACAGTGTCTCATCCTGTCTTCAGCTCTGAAATCAAACCCATCACACCTGAGAGAGTTGAACCTTAGTGGGAATAAACTCAAAGACTCTGGAGTGAAAAACCTCAGTGATCTACTGATGAACCCACAATGCAAGCTGGAGAAACTAGAGTAAGTGACATTATACAGTACAGCAGTTACAGTGAGATGAAAGTTTACTGTTTAATTTAGAGAACTTGGCTCAAATCATTTTTAGCACTGTACCTCTGTCATTTCTGCAACTGATAAATGCTAATAGTTAAATGGTTTTCATGTGTATCGGTAGGAGCATCTAACTTTAAAGCATTTTGAACATTGTGGGTATAAGATTGCTTCATATGCTGAAATCAGACAAATCTTTGCCGCAAAACAAGACATGGGAAGAAGTGTGAACAGATAAAAAAAAAAAAACAGCCTGACAACATTCTTACTTACATTTATACTGGACTAATGGTACTTATTTTATTATTTTATTAAGCTGAATGTGCAATTTTAGAGATTGCAAACTATAATTCTATAATAACTTAAACCAAACTGATTTATGGCACAAGAATAAAAATGTAAACATTTAGCATCCATTTAAATGTTAATGTTTCAGCTATTTCAATGCTAATCCATATGTCAATCTACATTGAATTTACTTAATCGTTGAGTGAATCGTTGAGGACATATCCACATGTGGACTGTAACTACAACCACAAATCAGAAAAAAAAAAGTTTAGATATTTTGTGAAATGCATTGAAATAAAGAACCTGTGATTTATTAAGTTTCTTTAACTTTTAACTTCTTAACATTTTCTGATAAGGGGTTGTAGTATCATCTAATGCTAATGTCTTCATTTGTTCATTCATATCCTACATGATTTTTACATTTTTCATGATGTATTTACCTTCCACGTTTTGCGTAATTGTTTTTTCTCTTTATGTCTTCAGGCTGTGTGGATGCAGAATTACAGAGAAACAGTGTCTCATCCTGACTTCAGCTCTGAAATCAAACCAAACACACCTGAGAAAGCTGGACCTCAGTGAAAATAAAATTAAAAACACAGGAGTAAAGCACTTGTGTGACATACTGAATGATTCAGACTGTAAACTGGAGAGACTGAGGTCAGTAACATTTATATACAAGACTCAAAATGCTTAAAATCACTTCAAGAGTTTAAAACCAAATCATGTTATACTCAATAACTCATGATGAGTCTGACTTCACATTGTATCTGTCTAAAATTTTTCATCATGATTTGTTTGTAAGATCTTCCTATGTTTGTCTCTTTCTAGTCTGCATGACTGTGGCATTACAGATGTTTCTTTTTTAACTCACTCTTTGACAAACACAAAAGCACTGCAGTTTCTAAAAGAGCTTGATCTGAGTTACAATGTGATTGGACAATCAAAGCAGGAGCTCATTTATGTACTACGGCACTCAAACTGTAAACTGTAAGTAAGCATCACTTTGTTTTTGGAATATAGGTGTTTTTCAACCACTTTGCCTGAATGGCAGAAATTGAGTAGCTGATTCCCAGAAAAACAGAAAAAGAGAGATTGCATGCATGTAAATATATGCAAACTGTGGTAAACTACCAGTTGTTTAACATTTTTTATTTATTTGTGTGAATTTGCTGGCTAACCAGGCAGCAGTGTTGGTAATTACTGATTACATGAAATCTGGATTACATAATGAGATTACAAAAATTTAGTACTTGTAACTGGATTATATTACATTTTAAATGGGGGGTTGGAGTGGAAGCACCTCGGAAGCATTTAGATCATGTATAAAATAATATTTATGCAAGTTACTCAACATTGGTGATATATAGCTGTGAAACACTTCATCATCACATCTAGTGACTTTCAGTAATTCAAGAGTTAATTTGCAAAAACCGATAAACGTCACTGTTAAAAAACTGACTGACTGCTGTGCGTTATTCTCATGGTCTGCTCTGAATACTGGATTCTGATTGGATGGCAGGTATGCAGTAAAACCATTTAATGCAGAGGTAGTTCCAAGTCGGTTTAATCACCGTTCTATATTAATGCACTGCTTTGATGCACACATGTACGTGCACACAGAGAGAGAGAGAGAGAGAGAGAGAGAGAGAGAGGTCAGAGATTACATCGTGCCGCGCACATAAATAAACTTGTCAATAGTTCCCCACGATTCTTGTTAATAAATTAGCCTGGATACTAGGTCGCTACATTATATTCTTCAGCGACCTGCTGTTTTAGAATTAAAGGAGAAGTCCACTTCCAGAACAAAAATGTACAAATAAAGTACTCACCCCCTTGTCATCCAAGATGTTCATGTCTTTTTTTTTTCAGCCGTAAAGAAATGATGTTTTTTGAGGGAAACATTTTCTCCATTATAATGGACTGGTATGGTGCCCCAATTTTGAACTTCCAAAATTCAGTTTAAATGTGGCTTCAAACAATCCCAAATGCGGCTGTAAATGATCCCAGCTGAGGAAGAAGGGTCTTATCTAGCGAAACAATCGGTTATTTTCATTAAAAAAATACAATTTAAATTATTTTAATCTCAAACGCTCGTCTTGTCTTGCTCTCCCTGAACTCTGTGTATTCTGACTCAAGACAGTTAGGGTATGTTGAAAAACTCCCTCAACAAATCATTTCAAAATCATCCTACATCGCTGCAGAAGTACCGACCCAGTGTTTGCAAAATGAAAATGCAAAGAAGATCAAACACCCTTAACAACAAAGGTAAAACAGCAATATAGGACAATTTTGAAGTTGAGGGAGAACATGAGATGGGAGTTTTTCAATATACCCTAACTGTCATGAACCGGAAAAAAAAAAAACATTTCAGGCAGAGCGAGACAAGATGAGCATTTGGCATTAAAAAGTATATAAATTGTACTATTTTTATGAAAATAACCGATCTATTCACTAGATAAGACCCTTGCTTCCTTGGTTGGGATCGTTTACAACTGCATTTGGGATCGTTTGAAGCCGCATTTAAATTATATTTTGGAAGTTCAAAACTGGGGCACCATATCAGTCCATTATATGGAGAAAAATGCTGAAATGTTTCCCTCAAAAAACATAATGTCTTTACATCTGAAGAAAGAAAGACATGAACATCTTGGGTGACAAGGGATGAGTACATAATCTGTCGATTTTTGTTCTGGAAGTGGACTTCTCCTTTAATTGGTTGTTTGTAGAGAGAGACAGTGTAACAGGTAACACACAACTGTCATCTCTCTCTCTCTCAATATTTTTTTTTTTAATAAATTCTATAATTCATTCAAATAAATGTGATCTCACCATGCTATTTCATCTCTGGTCTGATTTGATGCTGGCAGAATGTTAGAGATAATGTGCTGTAACCAGTGTTGGGAAAATTACTTTTAAAAGTAATGCATTACTTTTAGTGAGTTACTCACTAAAAAAGTAAATAATTACGTTACTTAGTTACTTTTTATGGAAAGTAATGTGTTACTTTACTTTTGCATTACTTTTTAAATCTGGTCAGGGCTTGCTTTTTTGTTTTTAATATAAAAATTTCTATTTTTGGCAAATGTAAAATCCTTTTTGCACCAAAAGCCTCAGGCTTTGAGAAAAGTAAATTCACGTTTGTACAGTAGACTGCAGAAGAAAAAAATGTCAACTCTTCAGCAATAAAAAAAGGAAAACAAATGTTATCTTGAATAATTTTTGCTTATTAGTATGGGTGAATTGGAACATCGAAGGTTGGCAGCAAAGACACTGGTTAATAAAATGATATTAAATGCATAAAGGATATTTGTACTATTTAACATATTTAATTATTAATATACAACAAATTCTATTTTAAATAATTAAAAAAAAAAAAAAAACATTACTTTACATTGTAATATGATGTTGCAATATTACATTTTTTTTTTTTTTAATAAATGCAATCAAATAAATGCAGCCTTGAGCAAAAGAACCTATATATATTAGGGATGTAACGCTACATGTATTTGTACTAAACCATCACGGTACTGAAATGTCGGTTTGGTGCATGAGAAATTACAACGAATACAGGCAATTCACCCTCAATCCAGAAGGGGGCGCCCACAGTAATGCAACGCTGTTTGATAACCGCCAGCAGAACAACAGCGAAGGCCATGAGTTGCACATTTGAAAACAAAGCCCACTAGACAGTGATCATGTGCTGATTCTGAACGCGTCTCACTGACAAAGGAGTATAACATTATTTTAAAGGCTTGCTTATTCAACTGTTTGTTCAAAAGTTTTAATACTCGCATGAAGTGGTTTTTCAGGCAATTCGAAAAAGGAATATTCTGCAAACCTGCAATGGAAATGACTTTCTCGCATTTGCAAAATCCGTCCAAATCCCACCAAAAGCCGTTGCCATGACTTATCGCGAGAGGAACAAAATTATGTTTTAGTCGCATAACATTGGTTAATAGAAATGTTGTCATTACTTTATAGAAATAGAAATGTTGTCAATACTTTTTAAATCGACATATATAATATCGCCAAAGTTTTGCGCAAATCTGTAATGGAAGCGCACCTATTCCATAAATGACGGACAATTTTTGTTTAACGCGACCTCTGATATGATGGTATGTTAAGCTTGCTTTCTGAAATACCCCCCTGCAGTATGATTGACATTACTTGGAATGCACAATAAAAAAAAAAAAACTCTTCAATTGTTGATTCTAGAAGTCAGGACAAAATTATTTTAAAACTTTGGACATGTAATCTAGTTGTTTTCATGTTTATTAAAGGCACAATATATAAGATTTTTGCAATAAACTGTCCAAAAACCACTTGCACAGTGTTATATATTTCATGCAGTTGTGTAGCTACGTCATCTCAAAAGTTCTCAAGGATTTGTAAATCCAGAGAAATTCCAGTTTTAAATAATGACTTGTCCCTGGTCATTGTCGCCTATCAATGACGGAATATATGATTTGTGAAAAAGACATCTCCTATCGTTCCATGCTCCGTCATTGCGTCATCGAGCTTCACCTCTGTTATTGTTATGAAAATCCGACCTCTAGCGGCGAAAACTTACATATTGTGCCTTTAATGTTATGCAGGGATACCCAAATATTTATTTATTTGTTGTTTGTTAGTCAAACTCCTTTGACATAAAAAATTCACAGTTCTCTGCATTGTTATATTAAAGATTTTTATTTATCTCCGATATTCAGTTTGGTTTGGATTTGATCAACAGTGGTAAAATCAGTTGAGATTTTAGCTTCAGCTCACAACCGCTGTAAGAGCTAAATTAATACATAATCGATATTTACGATCAGTGTAAATTAGAGAAACTGCCTAAATTTAACGATCACATGGAATTGGAGTCAGATTAAACATGGAGCTAGATTAAAATTGAAACTAAATGCTGATAAATTAAGTGAACTTTGCAGAAGCACTGTGAAAGGACCGAACATGCATTAAACCTTCAACCAGGCCACTGGACCTCGGATTTGGGCCAGTGGATGGATCCTTACACCGCCCAGCATCACCTGATTAATGTCTCTTTACTTTGACAAGCAACACGTCACATTACTTTACACGTACTTCTAGTTATTCACTAAGATGCCTGAACATTTTTAAACTGGACTGTTTTGTTTTGTTTTCACTGTTTTGTTTTAAATCAGAATGGCATTTGTATGGTATTGTGCTCCTTGTGGTTTATTAAATACACTGTGCATTCATCAGCATGCATTTCTCCACTACAGTGGTTAAGTATGAGCTACAGAATCCACTGCAATCACACAGACACAATTGTGCAAACATAATTCATGTTGTAAATATATTTTATTTTAAACACAAATGTTGTTTTAGAATGTGTATGCCAAATAATGCATTATCAGTAATTCATGAATTTTATTAGTATAGCTATTTCTTTTAATACAAATGTAAACTGAAACATAGCAAATAATTTGCACTTTGTTTCAATGAACACTGAATATCTTCTCTTTTGATTCCTCCTTACAGACTAGAAAAAGAACACTGGCTCACAGCTAGTCTAGGTGACATTAATTTAAGCTGAACTTCAACAGGAAGGAACCAGTAACTACCATCAGGTGACAGATCTGCACAAGAGCTTTACTATAGTGTGTATGTCACGAATCCAGTCCATGGTCTTCGGTCTTCCCGTCATCAGAGGTTGCCTTCCTTCTACATTGACGCTCACACTGCGCTGACTGTTACATGTCACCCTGGACTACATTTCCCATGCTCCACTCACTGATTACGCACACATTTGCAGCCAATCACACACAGTATAAAAATACGAGGCCCCAACCATCATTCAGGGCAAATTATTGTTTGCGCATATCACTGTGTTAGTGATAGCAACATTATGGAGCCACTCCGAGTGTTTCCTAGTTCCCTAGACTAGTTAAGTCTTGCTCATAGTCTGTTTTCCTGTATCTAGATCATTGCCTGGTTTATCTCGTCTTGCCTGTCGGCTGCCTGCCCTGGATGTATTGCCTGTCTTGCATTAACCTTTGTCTTGCCATTTCGGACTCTGTCCGCCCCTGGTTTGGATTATTGTCTGTCTATTTGCCTTGCCCCCTGGATTACATTTGCTGTCGATCGACCCTTGCCTGTTCACTGGACTGCCCTTGAGTCTTTCCTGTGCTATATCTGTTTGCTGGTGTTCGACCCTGCCTGTTTTTTACCCTGTCTTTAAAAAAAGCATTTTGATTCCCCCTTCTTCACGTCTCGTTCACTCAAGAACAGTATATATATACACAAGACTTGGCTACTTTTCCTAAATTTTCCACCTTAACATACACAAAAAATGATGGACATTGAATGACCCTATAACACAGTGTTTGTATATATATATATATATATATATATATATACACATTACTAATTAAGTGGTGACACCACAACACATCCAAGATGTTTGAAAGAAATGACAAACTGTAAAGACTCTTGAACATCATGTCCAGGTTTGAATCGTTTGTAATTATTATATGACTTTGTTGTAATACAAATAAAATGAAGTTTGACCAAAAGTGATTTTTATTGTTATAATTGTTATAACATGTAGATATGAATCCAGCTGGAAAAACGGAATAGTGGAGCTCTGCAGCCATCTACTGGTTAAAGTGATAATTATTTTACTGAACTTTTAAAACTGTATTTACCCATGGAAAATTGTACATGTTATCAATGTGGATTTTTTTAAAGTGAGTTTTACATAAATGGTTATTATTTTGTAAAAACAAACAAACAAAAAAACAAAAAAACATTACAGCATTACAAAATGACATTTTACTGACTGGGATCTCTGGAGACCCCAACATCCTGAGTGTACACCCCAAACGAATATCTTACAGGGATAATGTGCATCTAAATACTGTCTTTAATCCACAGCTTTAACCCCCTGGCCCATCAGGCCCATTTAACTCCAGGCCCATCAGAACTATGACTAGAGAGTCAGAAATCTGCAAACCCCAATGGAGCTGTTATTACTCAAAACCACAAACAAGAAAAAAGTGGAAAATAAAGCAGGAAAAAAAGAGGTGATGACCAACTCATTGAACAAATACAATGTTATTATGTTCCATAAAGCTGTGACGAATGCTGTTGTGTGTTACGAAGTGTGATTCTCCTGGCTCTTTCCAGCAATTTAAGTAGCTAGAAGTAAGATTTGTAGTAGCATGTTTTGAAAGAGCTGATAAGGAAGAAGAACCTTTAAAGAGCTAGAGGATTCGCTTGTATAAGGATCATTGTGTACTTAGAGAAGAGGCTGGACAGAAAACTGACATGTCAAAGACCTCCAAGAAAACCAGCAATCTGCACAAAAACATGGAAAAATAAATGTATAAATCTGGTTGTTTTAATGAAGCAAATGTGATCAATCTGATTATTTTCAATGCACTTCTCTTTTCTTTTTTTTTACTTAAATATAAAAAAGGTAAATTCAAAAAGACAAGGTAGAAAACAGAATCACTCAAAAATGAAGCGATAGTATTGTATTTAACCACCTCTTGGCGTATAAATTAATTACTTTACAGCCTAATAAATAATGTAACTCTAAAATGTTATATTAACACAAAGCCTTACATATATAAATTTAATCAGTTGTGAAATTACCTTTTTGTGGAATTAAATATGATGAAAAACAAACAAATACATAAATAAGTACCATTCATTGTGATGTTCAGAACTTCTGTCACCGATTTCTAGTTACTCAAAGAGATGTTGGTGGGACAAAGGAGCATACGTTTGTAAAATCGCACACAGAAATCCATTTTATAGATATGAGACCCAAGGCAGAACCCGTTCACCGGAGATGAGGTAAATGACTCTGCAGACAACACTAGCGATCCATAATTTGTTAGTTTATCCATTTAATTTTTTATGAAACTATCATGTTTATTTTTCAAATCCACTGGTCACAATTGAAAACGGAACTCAGAAATAGCAAACATGCATCTATTAGGCAGGCAAAAATATGAAGTAATAATAAATAAGTAAACAAATAAATGAAAGTAATGGAGCAGCAGTGAAATCAATCAGCAGGACAAAGGGTTTTTTTCTGACCGATTGCAGGGCTGCAGGCTATGCACACGTCAATGCAGTTCAAGTTCGGGTCCAGTCGGGTTCAAAAATGAATGCCATTGGGTCGGGTCTAATTTCATTGGGTCTGTCTCGGGTCGGCTTTTTCTTTTAAAGAATCCATTTATGCACATCGGGTTCAGGTAAGAAGTGATTTGGGTCAGAAAGTCTCGGAAGAGAGGAGCTGCAGTAATGTGAAATATGTGAAAAATGTGCTTTTGAAACAATCAAGAATGAAATCCTTTTCTAGTACACCACAAAAACCAATTCAAGACTTAGTAAAAAGGCATACCGGACTCCTTTAAGTGGAATAAGTCTTTGTGTGTAATGACTACAGTACCTCAGTTTCAGAGGTGAGCCGATTGATCTTCTTACAGGTGTAAAAAGAGGTCACTTCAATATGGCCACATGCCAACCTGCGTGTCTCAAAGATCTCATCATGTTTCTTTAAAACATGTAAATTTTAGATTCTGACAGCGTGAAACCATTAACATATTAAAGGAGATTGATTTGAGTCAAAGAAATGAATAAAAATCATAATCAAATGGAAATTAGTGAAAAAGCTACAACTCAGTCAATGAGAAAGTTATCTTGTGCATATTCTAGTTCATTCCACCAAGTATCATGACAACATTTTCAAAACATCCAAGGCTAAACCAATACTGCAGGCAAAAGAGGCCTGTATGCATTTTTTTTTGCCACATTTAAAAAACAAGATGTGGGCAATAAATCAGAACTGAGCACAAAGGCTTGTCAGCTGTAGCCTGAAAGTGTTCTGCATGCAGTCAGAGCTGGTATTTTACAGCTAGTAGACCTCACTAAACAGCAGCTGCAGGTCCTTCATACTGTGATGTTTGTTTGTGGCTCGGCTGTTCTCGGTTTGTGTCTAAGAAACGACTGCAGCTCATTCTGCCGCTGTGCTTCTGCAAACTCCTCTGTGTCATAAAAGAACAGAAACATTGACAAAATCTGATGCAGCTGAATGGATGAAACTGTGGTACGCAAGAGGAAAATTAAAGCCAAGCTCAAAATGTAAATGGACCATAATCTCTTTTCTTGGTCTTATACAATATATAAGCAAGAACACATTATGGAAGAAAAAAAACTTATTTTACTACGAAGCTCTGCACATGACATGAGGAAAAAAAACAGATATTAACTTGTTCCTACAATTTACAACTCACAACTTTTTTACGATTTACAATTTACAACTCAAAGCGAGTGCAACACGACACGCTCTGACTCAAACCAGAACTCCACACGTTTGGGATCAAAACAGATGCAGGAATCTAGTGTTAGCGTAGAGCCCGGGGAGAGTGAGACTAATGGATTTCCCGAGGGTAAAATCTGTTTAAAATATGCTGATCCTATGCATATTTGTTATAGGTTCCAATATAACAACATGAACTGAAAAAGTTATGTATATTGTGACAGTCTAAGAGCAGGCAGCCCAGGCCCTGAGACAGTAACCTTTTGTCTTTATGCAGTTCCTGAACATCTGGCAGGTTTTCCCAAGTTAAGTGTGAATTCTAATCTCAAGGTACAACTGTGCCTTTTGTTTAGCACCTGCATTTGAATGACACTTGTAAGCTAAATAGATCAAGGCTGGGAAAAATCTTTAACTGAGCTGTTTTTCTGTACCACATTTGCATGCTTTGTTTAGATTGATTCCACCTCTATGTACTCCTCCCACTTCAAACCTACATACTCTGCTGTGCTGAGATTTTGTTAGATGACTTTGATGACTGCAGCGCCAAGCAGCGAGTATCTGAATAAAGAGAAACTTCTGCTTCAAGATATCCAAAATGTCTCCTGGTTTCTAAGAAGAAAAAATTCACAACCAACCCAACCCTAACCCTAAACCTACCCCTTACAGAAAACATGTTTGCATTGTTACATTTTCAGATAAACATCATTTACTATTTGTAATAATTTTTTAACATTGTGGGGACCACAGGCCAATTTCAGGTTTTACTGTCCTTGTGGGGACATTTGGTCCCCACAATGTAGCAAAAACAAGTACACACACACATTGTGTTTCCATGTTTTATGGGGACATTGCATAGGCGTAATGGTTTTTATACTGTACAAACCGTTTTTTCTATTGCCCTAAACCTAAACCTAGCCCTCACAGAAGACTGTGTACACTTTTACTTTTTCAAAAAAATGTCCCCACAAGGTCAAAATTTACTGGTATTCCTAACTTTATGGGGACATTGGGTCCCCATAACGTGATAAATATCAGGTACACACACACATACACACACAGCTGTAGAGATTGTTGTTGTAATAATTACCTCAGAAGAAGATCTGAAGCATCTGCTGGAATCTGGCACATCTGGCACTGTTTGGTCATTTAACAGCTCATACATTTACTGTATGTTTGTTTTCTTCTCGGCCTGCAATTGTGCAATGGAATGACGTATCATATCTAAGCAAACAGGGTCACAGAGGTATGCAGACAGTCCTCGGATCGAGAGATATGATTGGACAAACATTTTATGTCTTCCACATATGACATAAATATATATAAAATCATTTAAACCACTTAATTTAACTTGTCATGGTTGTTTGTAGGAGACATACAAAGACGAAATATAACAACAAGTCTTTAATAAATTCCACAAAAGGTAAATCCAGACAGGAACAGTAATGAACCACACACCAACATAACCTTAAGATTGGACGAACAACACTGAACTGAATCCAACTTATATAGGGGTGCTAATGATACAAGGACAGGTGTGGGTGATTAACCAAAAAGGACTTAACAAGGACAGGAACAGGAAAGACCAAATATGGGCACAGAAGGGAGAAACCAACAAAAATAGTCCACAGGGGTGTGACATTACTAAGTAATTAGTTACTGTAATTTAATTACTTTTCCTTTGAAAAAGTAAAGTAAGGGATTACTCTTACTTAATTAGTTATTAGGTTGGCTTGAGAAAGCCAACCTACTGATCTGCTACTTAAGTTTATTATTAAGTTGGCTTGAGAAAGCCAACTTACTGATATGCTATTTAAACTTCCAGTTATTATTATTACTATTCTTCCAACTGTCAAAACTCCCAGAATCCTTTGAGACTCAATCAAGCTTCCCTTCTATGTACTGTATTTCTAATCCATTTAAACTCATTCAAACTCATCTATCATCTAACTATTACTATCTATCTATCTATCTGTGGCTAGCAACCGGAATCATGCTAGTAACTTGCTAATCATGCTAGAAACATGCTAGCAACATGCTAACAACTTGCTAATCATGTTAGAAACATGCTAGTAAGATGTTAATCATACTAGAAACATGCTAGCAACTTGCTAATCATGCTAGAAACATGCTAGCAACATGTTAACAACTTGCTAATCATGCTAAAACATGTTGGCAATTTGGTAATCATGTTAGAAACATGCTAGCGACTTGCTAATCATGCTAGAAACATGCTAGCAACATGTCAACTACTTGCTAATCATGCTAGAAACATGCTAGCAACTTGCTAATCATGCTAGAAACATGTCAACTACTTGCTAATCATGTTAGAAACATGCTAGTAATTTGCTAATCATGCTAGAAACATGCTAGCAACTTGCTAATCATGCAAGAAACATGCTAGCAACATGCTAACTTTTTAAACTTTTAAAACTTTTTCAAACTTTCTGGTCCGGCTTTCTCAAGCCAACCTAAAGTTTGTCTTAATGAACTTTACTATCTAGTTTTTTATGTAATTGAACTTAATACTGTGTATGGCCTGTAGAACATTTATATACAATACAATAGTGGATTTAACATCAAAATAAACTGCCAATATGCTAGTAATACGTATGTTAATAAGCAGCCAGTTAACAGTGAGAATTGGTCCCAATCCTTGAGTGTTACTGGTGTTCCTCAGGGTTTGGTGTGGTCCACTTTTACTCTGTACACAATATCATCACCCATATTCTACAAAGAGTGTCTTTCAGACTCATTATGAGTGGAAACAGAAAATGTTGTGTTGGGTAAACAAAGAATTTCAAACATTTTCCAAAAGCATCTAAAGTTCAGGTGAAGCATATAAAAGCTCATGTGCTTACTTTAATGCATTTTATAGGGCATCAATAATTGGCCAATAAAAAACACACTTCTAAACTATTCTGGGTATTTATGACCCCAAGTGACATTTGCTGAAATAATAATAAAAAAGTCGTCAACACTTTTGTCAACAATTTTCAGATCTACAGAATAAACAAACAAACAAAACAAAAACAAAGGAAGGAATAATATCTGCTTTGATGTTAGCGTGAGAAGAAAGTCACACTCAAGATGTTCAGGGTCTTCTGAGAACCCTCTTTTAAAATGGATAAAATTGATCCTAAAAAAATCTGACACAGCAGAACACACATACACAGAAATGAAGCGGCAACACTTTAAAATATCCACGATGCAATTATCATGCTCACACACACTCTCACAGAAATATAAATTAGTGAGAGTATACTAGGGATGGGCGGATCGGTCCTGAAATATCGGTACTTTCGATACTTACGTTGTATTGAAAGGATTGATCCTCACATAAAAATATCAATTCTATAGTGCATTTTTAACTATTAATTTTATTTATTTAGCAAGAAATTCGGTGCATAAAATAAGCCTCTAAGAGGAACAATAGACTATTAGCAAATTATTGTGTAGGATAGAACTATTTCTCCTGCTCATCGGAACACACGCAAATGCTGAAAGACAGAACTAATCAATCACAGATAGCGTTCGCTGCTGACACTTTACAGTGCTTGTTAAAGTAGAGCAAGAGAAGCAGCTGTTTTCAACATCGATAATAATGAGATATTACGTTTGTTGAGTAGCAAATTATATTAGAATGATTTCTGATGAATCATATGGACACTGGAATAATGATGCTGAAAATTCAGCTTTGATCACAGATGCTTTTTAAATTACATTTTTCAAAATATTAAAATAGAAAATGGTTATTTTAATTGTTATATTTCCCAATATTGCTGTTTTTACTGTATTTTTGTTCAAATAAGTGCAGCCTTAGCTAGCATGGTTAAAGACACATTACAAAATCATACTGACCTCAAACTTTGAACAGTGTAGTAAAGGATCCTTAGTGTCAGAGTTCTGTGTGCCGTTTGGACTGTTTATGTTTGTTTTTCCCATTGTGCCCATATTTGGTTCTTCCTGTCCTCATTTTGTCCTGATTAGTTTATTTACTACACCTGTCTGTGTCTTAATCACCACCCTTTATAAGTCTGCTTGTGTTTTGAGTTTGCTGTCGGTCCTTGACGTTATTTGGATGTGTGTGGATTATCGTTCTGTTCCTGCCTGTTCCTACTAAGAGTTATATTAAATTGTTATTTGTATCGTATCTCGTCTCTCGACTCATCTATCCAGCACGTCCGTGACAGAAGGACCGACCGACAGTTTATCCCCGGCGTTTCCCTGCTTTATTTTTTCCGTTTTTTTTCTCAGTGTTTGTTTTTTTTGTTTTTCGTTATGGATAACCCTGCCGTCCTCCTCCTCCTCCTGGAGCAGGGGAATCGCTCTCTCGTGGACCACACTAGAGACTTTGTCCACCTCGTACCACTCACACACTTCCCGGACAGCAGCCTTTGCACATTTTACCGTGCAGGACTGAACATCGCCACGAAAGCGCAGCTGTCCGGGGAGGGTCCACGAGAGAGCTTCGCCGACTACATGGAGTGGGTGCTGGTGTCCTGTAGATCTTCGTTGACCGCGGAGGATGACACCAGCCCCACTCAAGACCCAGAGCCCAGCCAACCAGCACCCCGACACGCGGAGTTTGAGCCCGAGCCCACCGCGGATGACGAGCCAGAGCCACGAGCGACAGAGCTAAAGATCGCCACAGAGCCAGAGCCCTACACGTCCGATCAGGTGCGAGAGCCGGCTACATCTACCATGACGGGGGAGTGCAACATGGAGCAAGTGAGGGCTATGGAGAGCCCTGCCCACTGCACCACTGCTGGGGGTGAGCTGGATGATAACTCTGGGGACTTGATTGACTTTTCTACGGAAGATCTAGAGAATAACTCTGGGGATTTAATAGACTTCTTTACAGAAGTATCTACCTGTCACGTTATGCCTGCCAGTATGGAATCCCCACCCACCCTCCCTCTTCTGCCTATGTCAACATCTGTCTGCTCACCGCTGTCCCCTGACAGCCCCTCTGCTCACCCTCAGCCCACCACCTGTGCAGTGGGTTCGCCGCGGGTCTGCCAGCTTCCATCGGCGTCAGGGCTGGAGGATCCCTCATCTCCGCCTCCAGCCTCAGAGTCCAGAACTCCGCCTCGGCCCTCCGACCCTGCGGCTCCACCACGGCTCTCAGCGCCCTCGTCTCCATCGTCGCCCATCGGTCCACCAGCTCCACCGGGCTCCCTCGTCTTTCCGGCTCCGCCCTGGTCGGTCGTCGGCCCTTCATCACCTCAGGACTCTATTCCTCCGGCTGCGCCTCGTCACTCCGTCCCACCGGCTCTGTGGACCTCCTCCCTCCCTCTGGCACAGCCTCCATCCTCTGTCGCTCCGGCTCCGCCGCGGACCTTCGGATCTCCGCCTACGCCTCGGTCGCCAGAGCCTAGGGCTCCGCCTTGGCCCTCCGGATCCTTGGTGTCGCCCTGGATCTTCGGCTCTCCGTCTCCGCCTCGGGCTCCTCCGCCAGCGGCTCCGCCTCCGTCGGTCGCCCCCCTGGAGTCGTCAGCCTTTTCTCCACCATGGCTCCTCCCTCCGTCGGCTCCACCGTGGGTCGTCATGATGGCTGTGGTCTGGGTCTCGCGTGGCTCCTCCTGCTCCGGGTCCCTCCTGAGTTCTCCCTGGCTCCTCCCTCCGTCGTCACCACCCTGGACTTTGTTTATTATCCTCCTCCCGGAAGACCGTCCGCCACCAGAGCCTCCTCCCACAATGACTTTATTATTTCCACTCCCTTTCCACGCCGCGAGGTCGCGCCTTCCGGGAGGGGGGAGTAATGTCAGAGTTCTGTGTGCCGTTTGGACTGTTTATGTTTGTTTTTCCCATTGTGCCCATATTTGGTTCTTCCTGTCCTCATTTTGTCCTGATTAGTTTATTTACTACACCTGTCTGTGTCTTAATCACCACCCTTTATAAGTCTGCTTGTGTTTTGAGTTTGCTGTCGATCCTTGACGTTATTTGGATGTGTGTGAATTATCGTTCTGTTCCTGCCTGTTCCTGCCTGTTCCTACTAAGAGTTATATTAAATTGTTATTTGTATCGTATCTCGTCTCTCGACTCATCTATCCAGCACGTCCGTGACACTTAGGTCCTTACATGTAAATTATTGTGTTGTGTTTAAATGTTATGTTTGTTTCAATTTTATTTATAATCATTTATTTACATAATTATTATTAATCATTTTACAATCATTAGTCATTCACATAATTCATATTTAATTATTTATTTGATTAAGTATTTATCATTTATTCATATATATTATTCATTTATATGTTTTTATATGCTTTTATATTTCTTATTTTCCTTGCTAATGCATTTTCATTATTGTTCAGTTCCATGATTGTGGGGTTTCATGAATTGTTTGGTCTAAGAAATAGATAACGGGGATGTTTATGGAAATTCAAGGTTTATGGGATGTTGAATCCGTTTGATATATCATTGTTCTTTGAGCTGTACTCCCCAGACGAAGTTTGAACATTGAGACATGCGCAACTAAAACTGTTCAGTAAATTCTGTTATACCTTTTACCATCATCACTTCGTCTCCTGCTTCTGCTCTCTTCTGGCTTCCATCGGTCAACTTCATAACTAACAGAAACCTGCTGTTAGTGGGGTAAAATAAGACGTATCGCCCATCCCTAGAGTATACACAATGCTCTCTTACAATTTGTCTTATTACACAGCTCTGTGGAATACTGGATTCTGATTGGTCAGTCACTACATTCCAAGGTATGTGTTTTTTATGTTACCTCAGATTACATTATGAACAATTTTTAAGATGAAAAGACAGTGTAACAGCATTATTTTCGCATGATATCATCTGAGAAGCGTTTCTGTCAGGACAGTGTGTTTTAGGGTTGGGAATCGATTCCTTTTATGTAATTTGTTTTAATTAAATAGTTCAAAACAATTCAGAGGTTCGGTGAAACTTGCGCATGTTGTGAACAACTAAAGGTTTGTAGTGGCATTCAGACTAATATTAAGAGATAATTGATGCTGAATGATATCTTGGTTTGGGGCTGTGCCCCTTGATATAAAACACAGTTGCTGACCATATACATATACACATATTTAACACTTGTCCATTCTTCAGCTATTCTGCATTCAATTACACCAAGCTTACAGCATGTATTTTGTGAGGTAAGTCTCTTTTTACTTTTCTACCAATTGAATGTTGTTTAGAAGCTACAATGTTACAGCTACTTTTTTCATTTTCTGCTTACCAAGCCTGCATTTATTTGACCCAAAGTACAGAAAAAACAGTAAAATTTTAAAGTATTTTTTACTATTTAAAGTAACTGTTTTCTATTTAAAACAGTTTTCTATAATTCTATTTAAATGTAACTTCCTGTATTCCTGTAATAATGTCTATAATTTAGTCTATAATTTATCCCCCTTAACTTAATTTGTTCTCATGCGTTGATTTTATACACTATATGCTCTCCATATATTTAATGTACTGCAATTAGCAAGTTTATTAGTGTATATTTTTGAAAACTTTTTCCTCATTTCGGCAACAACTAGGCCTATTCACTTGATACGCCACTGCACGTGTTTAAATTCTAGAATTGCGGTGTGGTGTCATGATAGAGGTGGATGACATCTCGAAATCTAAAAATGTTTAAACGTATGCATACTTATGCAAAGTCTGTTATTGTTTTGGACCCATGGATACGTGCTTTCTTGAGTCTCTGAGCAAGCCTTTTGCTGAAAATGCGACACCCAGCTTCAGATCCTACAAATGCGGTCCTGCTTGAAGCAATAGAGAGACGCAGGATGACTTTATGGAGAAACTCTTGGAGATCGAAAAATCTGTCGCATCCAATTCTATTTTCATCTCTGACCTTGCTACGAGGGTCGACGCAAAGTCAGAAGATACAGCTGCTAAATCTGATCAAATGGACTCTCAGATGTCTTCTTTTGCTACAGAAAACAAACGCTTATGGGATAAAGTGGATGAGCTTGGACACCTATAAGAGACGATGGAATCTAAGGAACTCGGGTTTTCCGGAGGTGGATGGGGAGAATGTCAAAATGGACATTTTTCTACATTAGAAAGCTCTAATGTTATTTGTAATTAAATGTAACAATTTCTGAATTTGAAAAACCCTTATTAAGAAGTTTAGATGTCATCCTAAAGCATTTTATAAGTGGAAATTAAATTACCCTTTTTTTTCTACTATTAAAATATGGACAGGTATTAATAAGTTTCTGTTACCTAACAAGATTAAAGAACTTCACTATAAAATTCTTCACATATATTATCCCTGTAATTCTTTACTCTCTTTTACAACTTTACATCTCTTCACAATCCACATTCTGTAACTCTAATTTGGAAACAATATCAAACTTAATTTTTGAATGTGATTATGCAATTTTTGGAAAGAAATGTCTTGGCTTGTTTTCTCTGCTTACAACAAACTTTTTAGTTTTGAAATAATTAATGTACTGTTTTTGATTTGGGAGTCAGGAGCAAAGGAGCTGGATGATATGTTAAAACTGTTAACTCTTTGTGGCCTATTCCACCTTCATAAATGTACAGGTATTGATTGTATGCCCAATTTTAGGATTTTTTGTATTGATCTGAAACTATTTTATAAATCTCTCTGCTCATCATTTAATAAGAAACCTGCTAAAACAACCGTATTGATGGAAAAAAATAATGATTTCGAAATAAGGGTTACCTCCTACTTATTCTTTGAAGTTTAATTTTGCAAGTTTAACATTTTTATTTACATTTATTTATTTAATTATTATTTTATTTATTTGTTTATGTTAAATGATTTATTCATCTTTCCTGTCTGCAGGAAATGTCTGCATTTTTATTATTATTATTATTTAGGTATTTATTGTGTTTTGTATTTTGGTCGTGTCTGTATTTTATTGCTTTGCTTCAATCTGAGTCACACATTGTTCTTTTAGAAACTAATTCTGTTTTATCCCGTCAATGTTATCTGTTAAAAAATAATAACTTCAAACGCAGCTCAACGAATCAGAATCAAGGACTGGAACTATCAAGTTTTATACAGATTATCTTAATATTAATAAATATTAATACATTAATAAATTGATAAAATGTTAATGTTTTTTTCTCTTTGTATTTTAATATATTCCCAGCAAACACAGAACGTTCCCCTAACGTTCCCCTATGGTTCCCGTTTGGTTATTTTTTTGGGAACCAAATGAGAACGTTCTAGGAACGTTCCCTGTAGGTTCTCTTTTTAATAACCTACAGGGAACGTTCCCTGCAGGTTATTTTTTGGTTTAATTTTATAACCTAAAAAGAACCTTCCCAGAACGTTCCCTGCAGGTTATTTTTAGTTGTCATATCCGGGTAAACTAATAAAAACTTGGCAGATCTTTCTGATCATTCTACTGCTGAAATGTATACTTTTTCATCATAAACAAACTATTTTTTGCAGAATTTCATGTCTGAAATAAGCGTTTAATAAAGTGTAGACATCAAAGTGGTCAAATCGCATTATAATTGTAATTTAATTCCAATTTTATAGCTAAAATTAAGACAATGTTAATCGTAGTCAGAAAATCATATCATTAACACTTAGTTTGTTTTTATATTTCTTTTCTTCGAACCTGCACGCGCTTCTCTAGCACGCGCTTAATCCTGCCTTCCACAGAAAGCCGCGCACTCGTGTAATTTAAAAATTAACGGTCATTTCGTTTTACTGACTGACTAACATTCGTTGATTGATCTCTTTAATGAATAATTACTTATAATTAATATATATACGAGAGTAAATATTGTGATTTCAGGGAAATGTGACACGTCTAATTGAAGAGAACATGATGTTAACGGAGAAGTTTTTGTGTACCGACCAAAAGAGAGAAACATCGTCGTTAATTCAGTGGTAAGAAACGAATGTAATATTATTCTAAGTAAAGTCAAATAAATGTTATTCGTTTTCAATGTCTGTAAAAATAAAATTCACATCTTTAAAATCCAATATTTTGTTGAAGTCAGTGTTATTTGGTGCTTTAATAAACAAAATCTGGGTTATGGTACTTCTAATCTTATATATTAACGAATAAAACAAATCTAGCATATTAAAGGATAATTTAATGTCATTTAATGCGCCTTATGATGGCTAAATGTGCTCTAAATATCTGTAAGGATTAAACAATAGTTTAAAACAAGACATGGTTTGTAGTAGTGATTATTGAGGTCCACATCCATCCGTCTTCCATGCTGCTTACTACGGGACGCGGGAGTGCTGACATACGCCAGCGGTATCGGAGTGAAGAGGTTAGGGGAACGTTCTGGGAACCTACAGGGAACGTTCCGGGAACGTTCCCGATAGGTTCCCAGAACGTTCCCCTAACCTACAGGGAACGTTCTAGTTACGTTAAGAAAACTTTCCTGGCTAACCAATAGGGAACGTTCTTGGGAACGTTCTGGGAACCAAAACCTAACGTTCCCAGAACGTTCTGGGAACCAAAAATTGTTAGCTGGGTTGTTGGCATTAAAGCTTTCTGCAACAAAACATTACAACTGTGACTTTTACACAGAATCTCACACTCTTTCATGATTTCTTAATATTTTCAGCACATCATTGGACAGCATGCATTTAATTATGCATCAACTCTGAATTCTTCTGCTGTATTGTGATTTTGAACGGGACATTTATTTTGGTCTGGTGATGTGACGTCATAACCCAGATAGCAAGCATACGTTGATTCAACGTCGATTTTTGGTTGTAAAGGTCAGTATCGGTCGTCAATCAAACTTCGATGTTGAATCAATGTTCATTATTTGGTCGGTACATCAGATCGTTATTACGTCGAAAATAAGATATTGATTAAACGTCGAAATCACGTTGGCTTATCAACCGATACAGTCGATGCATCTGATCGAAATCATAACGTCGGATATAGGTTGAAACTTGGTTAGAGGAATCGGAGATCTGGTTGTGCACTTATATATTTTTGAGTTTATTAATGTAACGTGCAGATTTCTGAAATTAAAACCTGGAACATTTCCTAGTCCAGTGGTAAAAAAAAAAAATCACTGAAATCGCACTTAGTTTATAAATTAAAGAAAAATATTTTTGTATGATTTTGTTTTTTTTAATTATTGAGGGTTCCATATATCAATAATATTATATTTAATAATATGTTTGAGGATAAATTTACCTTAGTTCTGTAATAAAATTCACTAAAAATGACACTATGAATAATAGTAAATGGTAACTATAGCAAATAGCAAACACAATGCAAATATTCTCTAAACACAACTAGTAAGACAGTGATGCGGTCAGGACCGTGGGGCCGGCTTCCTTTGAAATATGTTTAATGATTGCGCCTGCACCCGCGCCCGCTCCGTTACTCCACCCCAGATGCTGCGTGTTCATACATCAGAACATGCCAGGCTGAGACGCGCAGAGCGGTAAAATAATAATTATTGATTACTAATTTGAATCACATCATAACGAATTAAAATTAAAAGATGCAGATTTTTATCATCAGACATTCATAAGCCGGTGAACCCTTGTAAACTCTTCAGTCCATGGATCCAGTAAAGAAATGCTTTCAAATGGTAAGCTCAAAACGGCTCTAATACAGAGAAAACCATAAATTAAGCGTATACCCACTTCTCCAGGCACCGCTACACCACTGCGTGAAACCAATGCCCTCTTTTGAAAACTGAGGATAGTATAGCGCTCGCTTCTCCTCCTTTATACAGTAGCGGCGTAATCAGTATAGCTCTGCTGGTTGAAATAATCACAATCATACGATTGTGTCGGGCTACATTGGTCGGGCTTTTACCGTGTATTTGCGGGTTGTTTTGAATGTCCAGTAAAATGAGGACAGGAATCCAAAATTGGGACTGTACCCAGAAAACAGGGACGTCTGGTCACCCTATGTAATAATTTATTCATTTTGTTCTGCAGACTCTTTTGTACAGTGTTGATTGGCTACTGTTTGTTTATTTAGCTTTTTCTCTGCATGTATGTACAAATGTACAATATACATTTATATCACACATTTATATATATATATATATATATATATATATATATATATATATATATATATATATATTGTTCAGCAGAACTTCATGTCTGTCAGTCTTCATCTTGAAGAACTGGACTTACAGGAACAGTCCTCCCAAAAAAATTCAAACAAAAGATGATATTTTTAGATATTTTGAAGAATTTTGGTAACCAAAATGTTTAGGGTTCCACTGACTTTTATTTTATGGATATAAAAACAATGGAAGGCAATGAAAACTGAAACTATTTGGTTACCAACATTTTTCAAAATATCTTCTCATGTTCAGCATCAGGTCATACAGGTTAGAAATGACATGATTGACACATACATAATGACTGAATGTTTTTGTTGTCCTTTAAAACCTCATGACATCATGATCACAAACACTTGTTTAGTGTAAAAACAGTTTGCCAATCAACCTGAACATGTACTTTAACTTTATGTGACTTAAGTCAAGTAAAAAATAAAGCGGGGAAAAATGGAACATGCAATCTGTTGGAATAAGTCCCATCTTCTAAATAAAAGAGCCAATTGCATCACGGCATAGATATATTTATATACGTGGATTCCATATTTGCCCTCTTGAAAGAATCACATATTACAGACTTTTAAATTGTGGTAACTTTGTAATGTCATGTTAGCTAACACCTTCGTCTTCATGTGTTAATTTAATAAAATCATCCACTTAAGTCTATTTCAGATATAGATATTCATATACACATGCAACTATGTTTGCAGACATGCAGTGAACTTGCTCTCAAGTGTTGCCTAAGTGTGCCTATTTTCTGCCACACACTCAAAAGCATACAGTACTCAACATTTGAAGTGGATCAAAAAAGTTAATCAAAGTTGTCCTAAAACAAGAACGGGTATTGTGTATTGACTAGTGTGTGTGTGTGTGTGTGTGTGTGTGTGTGTGTGTGTGTATATATATATTATTTATTTATATTTATTTATTTATTCCAGATCTCTTAACAGATGTTAATCGGTGTTAAATTGTACAACTAATCAGTTCATCTACACTAACCAAGTACCAAAGTATTCTTCAGAAAACAAATGTACACTGCTCTCAATAACAGTTGTATTTTATTATTTTCAGTCAACAGTTTGTAAAATAATTCAACGTGGCTAACAAATTAGAAGCATACAGCAGCCAGTGGTGACTGTGAGTGGGGAGCCCATCTTCTGTCCATATGGAAATAGATTTAAAATAGGAAACGCTCTCAATTCATGTCATGTGTTTAGTAAAATAGACAAAATGGTGCTATCCTTCAACATTTTGAAAGGGCAAGTTCTGATTTGTATTGTTACAATGTTGGTAATATTTAAATTCAAGTTTATTTGTAATAACGCTTTTCATGATACAAATCGCTGCAAAACAGCTTTACAAAAAAATTCTACAAAATTTCTACAAAAAGTTTCTACAATACATTTAGTAGTAGCCTATCAGTGTTGACTGTCAAGTTGTACATATGGCAGAAATGTAAAGTAAATATCAGTTAATTAATGACAATCAAACAGATGGTAAACAATTACAACAATGTTGCAGTCAAACTTGTAGCAAAATTTGGTAGTGCTGTATGTTGTTTCAGGGTTGGCATCTTCTGAGGTCCTCTGAAGGGTTGCCATTGTCTCTTGTCAGGTGTTCGGTCATCTTAGAACTTTGTAGGGTTGGATCCAGGCTGAAGCTTGTGTAATTCCTAGTTACCACAGTGTGTTAATCCTGTGGCAGAAACAGAAAAACAAACAGGGAAAAATATTAGCATTTTTGTATTCCAACCAAGCAAAAATGATTTGTTCAAACCAGCAAAAGAATGATAATGTGCATTAGATATACAAGATATAGAGGTGCATTATGTGAATGTTTGGCTAAAGAGATGCATCTTTAATCTAGGTTTAAACAGAACAGCCTTTCTGATAACGTTCAGAGTTTAGGAGCCAAATGCAAAAAAGCTTTACCTCCGTTAGTGGCCGCTATCCTAGGGAGAATGATAGATTGTAGCGAGATAGAAGACTAGTTAGGTATGCAGGAGCTGAACCATTAAGGGCCTTATAAGTAATTTGTAGAACTTAATAAGTAGCCAGAGCTGAGACCATAAAATTAAGGTAATATGATCATATTTTCTTGACCTGGTAAGGACTCTATCAACTGCATTTTGGAATTTCTGTAGCTTATTGAAGATGCAGAACAACCACCTAGTAGTGCATTACAATAGTCCATGAATGCATGAACTCCCCTTTCTGCATCAGAAACAGGTAACATATTTTGTACAATGCCGTTTTGTAACATGAGAAATGCAATTGTCTAAAAAAAAAGTTGCTGTCTAATATAACACCCCGATTTTTGACTGTTGAGGAAGTACATTACATTTTTCTAAACCCCTAAAAATAGAGTCCAGACATCAGAAGAGTATCGGTCTATGAATATATTTAATATTTTAGATAATATAGACATGCGTTACAAAAAACGTGACTTAAAAAAAAAAAAAAAAAAAAAGGCCCGAGTTTCTGGGAGACAAGGTATTTGAGTAGGCTTTCTGTGATTTACAATGCACAGCCCAGAAGCAACAATATCTGCCGAATGAAGAAAGGTTGGCTTTTCTCAAAACATAAAATATAGCTACATATATTTTTTATTTCAATAAATTCATTTTTGTGTTTTAGAGGTAAAAGTTACGGATGGACATCTCTCCTGTTACGGACGTGACAGTTCTGAAAGCAGAATTTATGGAAACGCATAGCTATAAAATGCTTCACAAACTTTAATATAGACGTGTAGGTATTTAAGAGAGGTTGTCCGACAGGAGTTTTGCTCTGACTCTGCTGGGGTGCAGGCTATCGGCACGGAAAAGCCTAGGACACTCCCAGAATGATTCCAGTTATTATCAAAGAGCAGTTTCTGTTCTTTACACCATGGCAATAAACATTCATTTAAAGCAAAAAGTCTACTCACATGGAAAGCGATCCTGACCCGATCCTCATCGTGGGCGATGTGCTGTGTACCGTCTCGATCAGGCTCCTGAAGTCCCTCTTCAGGATCACCATCTGCCACAGCTTGATTTCATTCACGCTGTGAAACATAGCCACACGAATACCCTCGTCATCTATCAGGATTGCAGGTATCAGAAACATTGCAGAAAGATTGAGAATATGAGCACCAGGAAAACAGTGAGTGTGCACCTTACCTTTAGCTACGGACAATGGAGTCTCAGAGGATTGTGTTCCATCAAGCAGAGGAGACCTGTGGCACTGGAGGGGGAGAGGTCCTCGTCCGGGGCCTGGCTCGTGTCATCCGCTGCCGCACCAGGGTTTGTGGTGTCCCGGCGCTGGGGTAAAAACCTGGGAAGATTGTGTCCTGGGTGCACAGGGCCTGTGCAGAGAACACAAATTTGCCATTAAAGCAAGTAACAGTGAGTAAACAATAATAATGTGTATGAATAGTGTGTAAGCAATGCAGGCAAGATTAGTGGCAACCGTGCTGGCAATGCCAACAGGCTATAAGCTAGTAGTGGATTCGGGATATCAAAAATAAAATTAGTGATATCAAGGCGCTCCAATTATTTTTGTTGTGGGAAGTATAGGGGATATATTCATATGTTGAAAACGATGGTGTATAAAATTGATTTTAAAATTAAAAAATAGACAATAGAGAATTAACTTGATGGAGCTCCAACTGAAAACATGAGGGAGCAACCAAAATTCGCTGGATGCGGTTTCTAGTGTTGTTAATATATTAAATGAACAGCGTTTACGCTTTCTTTGCCCCTGCTTATTTGTAAACAAAACTCTGCCGGGTGATGCAAAATGACACGTCATTAAAATGATGCACTTTGCTTATTTAAACACTTTGCTCATTCATAGCCTCCTCCATAGATTTTTTTTTATTTTATTTTATTTTTAAACCAGTGAGAAACAGAGGAATACCACTGTCCGCTTACATCAATAGTCAATGGTGATTGGTTAATTTTTTTTAAATCAACAGAGGCCAAAAGTATTAGGCTATGAACTGTCTACAAAGACATCCATGGGGAATAGCAAAACAATGGTTTGCAAAGGTGAAATTGCAATAAAGAAATACAAATTCTGAAGACATGAAATGAATAACTTGAGATTTTATTAATATTAAATGCCTAATTCCATTTTTTAAACTTCAAAATTTTGAGTAGGTTGTGTCTTCCCTAAAGAGACGCCACTGTAACAGAAGTCAGTGACATGGGATTACTGTAAAATTACTTAAAAAAACAAAACTGTTTGCTTAATTTTATGATTTTTTCAGTTTCTAATTATGCAAATAGTTTAGTTCCTAATGTAATAAAGAACATACAGAATATAGACTTACCTAGTGGTGGATAACTTCACTTTATGCATCATTGGGGCTTCTAGTGGATATAAGCATTAGGCAATTTCCAACTGACTACACGCATCAGACCTGCCTAGAAAACAACAACAATGATGAAAACATTATCATTAATGTTATAATATATAATATTCTTTATGATAAGACCCTGAGAGGCGAAAGGCTAGAGAGGTTAGAGGAGACACAAAGGTCTGCCAACAAAAAATAATTTGATGTTGGTCCCTCCATGGTGTACAGCATGGTTCCCATTTGAGTACGGTCTTGAAAACTTGAGCGATTCGTAAGGTCAAGAAGTGGAAGTGGACAAACAGTTCACGGAGAATTCAAATTTTCGATAAACTCAATCTGTGATGACAACAAAGTTCAAACCACAAGACCAAACAAAGCCTTCATTCTGGTTGAAGAAAAAGATCAGCTGGATGAATCAGGTTCTCCAATGCACATCTCACTAGAAATAAAGATGAGAAAATAGGTAAGAGGTTTATAATCTCATACATTAAAATAATTAACATTTGCATTGGTGTGGTCAATGTAATTAAAAACTGGTGCAGTATTTCCTTTTTTATACAGTACTGTGCAAAAGTTTTAGGCCACTAGTATTTTCACCAGCTAAAAAAAGGTTTAAAACATTGTTTGCCATTAATTGTAATAATCTAGTGAGATTTTCGTTTGCACAAGGAGTCTGACAACAGCCGGTGCTCCACACAGAGATCTAATCTCATCATCATCCAGTCTGTCTCTGGAATGACATGGAGAAACTGAAAAACCTGAGACAGACTAAATCCAGAAGAACTGTGGCAACATCTCCAAGATGTTTCAAGTAACCTACCAGCAAAGCTACCTAAGAAAACTCTGCACAAGTGCACATAGGGCAAAAGCTACTTTAAATGTAAAGGATGGTCACATCAAATGCTGATTTATTTTAGTTAATAGAAATTGATAAAGAAAATCTATTTATGACATTGTTTTTGACAGCATCCTCATTTTATGTGCCTGACTGTCTAAAAAATTTAACAGCACTGTAGCTTTGTAGGTGTAGATCTCTTAAAGCATCTTGGAGATGTTGCCACAGTTCTTCTGGATTTAGCCTGTTTCTGTTTCTTCTGTTTCTTAAGACAGACTGGATTGAATGATGGAGAGATCAGATCTCTGTTTGCACTAGGAGTCTGACAACAGCCTGTACTCCACACAAAAATCTCACTGGATTATTATAATTAATGGCAAACAGAATGTTTGGAAATGTAAACCGATGTTTCCTACTGACACACTACAGCAAAAGATAGAAATAACTTACTTTAAACCATTTTTTAGCTGGTGAAAATACTAGTGGCCTAAACCTTTGCACAGTACTGTACTTTATTATGCATTTCCATTCAAACCATTTAACGCAATTATACAAATAAACAAATCTTTTAAAATTTGAGCAGGATCGGCAAAGGACCCTGGGTCGGGATTCAAACTCAGGTCGGCTGGAGGCGCAGTTGCGCTATATGTCAGTGCACTAACCACATGGCTACAGGCACTGACAAAAGCTGCATAGTATTTTTAGATTTTTTTTTTTTTTTTTTTTGGATAGGGTAGGGCAATGTCTATGGTAAAATATTAAGCTGTGAAGTTACGTTTTACAGTTAAGATGTTAATGCAAAATTCATTCTCTGCCACTAGGCCGCGCTTTTTAAACGGCTCATAAACCTCCTGGATACACGTATCATTTTTAATACTTGTTTAAAAAAATGGATGTAAGTAATTCATGTAACAGAAGAAAGTTCTAACCAAATGTAGCCTAATAAAGTTGCAAATAGTTTTTGGAATATATGCTACTTAATAATGAGGATTTATATTTATTTAGAATATTTAAATTTTAATATATATTTTATTATATATTAATATATTTTATAATTATATATTTTAATATATAATTTATTTATTAACATTTATTATTATTATTATTATTATTATTATTTATCATGTATTATTATTATTATTACTATTATTACTATTATGTTTAAATAATATTTGAATTATTATTGAATTAGAAATTCATAAGAGCTTTGATAGTTTATATGTGTAAATGTTAATTATTTTCATTTTTAAATAATTTAATTCCAATACAAAAGTAAGGTTATATTAATGGAATAATTTAATGGAATAATAATAATAATAATAATAATAATAATAATAATAATAAACGAAGATAATCTTAATGAAAATCACAGCACTTTTTTAATCATTTCGTAGTATAACGCAGTTTTTACTTGTATAGCAGTGTCTTTATATAAATGTACAAAAAATGATAAACTTTACTATTTCTGTCACAATTTTTACTCGCGTGCCAAGCCCGCGAACACAGGCGGCGGGCATATATAAGATGGGGTCTGTGCCCACCGCGCGCATAGCCGGACTCACTTCTGAGAGGACACTACCACTTTTTCTGAGGTAAAAAAAAAAAAAAAAGGTATTTTTTTACTTAACCGTTTTATTTATGTGTAAATTATTTTTAAAATATAAGCCCACAACAAAAGAAAATACTATTTAAAAATATTAGGACCGTAAATAATCGAATTACAACATTAAAAGGACACAGACTGAGGGGAACGGCTCGTTTTTCTAAATAAACTGTCACAAAATTGACTGACTGTCAAATGTACCACATTTCCTTTCCACACAAACGGTTTTTTTTTCGTATTTTATTGTGCTACCAACCTACAGACTGTGCCGTACACCATTAAACGCCGTTATAACGTTAGTTGCCGTTAAATGTGTGTGACGTTTATTTGGGCTAATGAGATAAATCCGACTTTCGTTTCAGAGTGTTAATGTTTCGTGTTAACGTTACTAAATATTATACTACTATACTGTTAATAATACACACGAAGTTAATACAGGAAACCATCACAGCATTGTATCTTTTCCTAATATAACTTAATTATTAGTCATATAACACAACGTATCATTATATAAATGTACATAATTTTTAAAACATACAAAGTTTACTATTTCTGTCACAAATTTTACTCGCGTGCCAAGCCCGCGAAACCAGGCAGCGAGCATAAGCTGGGGTCTGTGCCCACCGTGCGCATAGCCAGACTCACTTCTGAGTGGACATCCACAGTACTGTCACTTTTCCCGTTGTAAAGGTCTTTTTACTTAACCGTTTTATTGACATGTACACTAATTTTAAAACATAAGCCCACAACAAAAGAACATTTGATTAAAAATATTAAGACAGTAAATAATCGAATTACATCGTTAATAAAGACAGTCTGAGGGGAACGGGTCGTTTTTTTCAGGGCAATAACTCAATAAATAGTCAAAAATTGATGGACTGTCGTTTCCAGTAAATGTACCACAATTACTTTTCATACAAACAGGTTTTCCGTCTTTTTTTGCGCCATCAACCACTTTATGAACCATTCCTAATTTTATAATATTAATAATAACATTAAGCAAGCAATAAAGATCTAGAGGCCATAACTTAGCTCATCAGATGCATGACACTGCTCTCTGCATTTTTGTCATCTCATCAGTGCATTGTATGCCGTGAAAATAATTGATTTTTTTTTTTTCTGTTTTCAGCGTTGATACCTCTGCTTTTGGTAAGTGATCAATCAGCATGCTGCATTTTTTATTTGCCTGATTAGTCAATAATGATCAGTCAAAATTGAATACATTTTAATTTGTACAGATATATTTGCTAATATTGCCTTGTTTCTTCTTTTTCTCACTTTGTCAACAGCAGCTACATACACCCCCCAAAGGCTCTTTCAAGAGCCACATCAGCACATTTGGCTTTGTAAGTACATCTTTTGCCTGCCACCTTCTCAGTATTTGGGTTTACATCAATTAAGGCCAGTGTGCAGTGAATTTATAATGTAGAAGAACCTTACTGCATTATTCAGGGTTGCTGCAGGATTTTTAAACTCAAATTAAAATTGTTTTAAGGCCCTTTTTAAGACCTCCACAAATAAAATAAATATCATATGAGCAGGGTAGGGCAATGTCTATGGTTAAATATTAAACTGTAAATGACTGTAAACTACTGTAAAAACTCATTTACAGTTCAGATATTTCACAAAAGCAAAAAGTTTTATAAAATGATACACTTCACATTTCTTTAAAGTACCAATTTTTAAGAAAATAGTCAAAACAGTTACTTATATTAAACAATTATTATCAATAAATTATTTATTGTCATCATTGCCTTCTGAAGTTTAATCGTCACACTAAGCTGTATCGCAATTCCAGTTTCCCAGTGTCTAAAAATTAAGACCTCTTAATCATAATTAAAACAACACCAGAAGATGTCCAATTAAAAACATGGATAATGATTAAAAAAGAAAAAGAAAAAAAAGTGTGTATTTCACTGTAAATTGCCTAAAACCAGTGGTTCTCAAAGTGTGCTAACAGTATCACTGGTGGTACTCAGGCTCTCTCTAGTGGTACACAGAGGAATAACTAAATTAAATAAAAATTAATGTTAACAATACAATTTAATTTAATTTAATTTAATCCTTACTTGAGTTTATTTACCTGTGTGTAAGCACTGTACAGTATTTTAATGTTGGTCATTATGGTGGTACTTGAGCCAAATATTTTCTGAAGTGGTATTTGTTATAAAAACTTTAAGAACCACTGCCTTAAACCATTCAAAAGTTCAAAAACTATTGTTTATGCTGTGTTAGTACTGTAAAAACATTATTACTGTCAAAGTATTTCATTTGAGTTTTGATGTCTTTCTTTCTTCAGTCGTAAAGAAATTATGAAAACATTTCACCATTTTTCTCCATATCGTGGACTTCTATGTTGCCCAGAGTTTGAACTTCCAAAATGCAGTTTAAATGCAGTTGTAAACAATCTCAGCTGAGGAAGAAGGGTCTTATCTAGTGAAGTGATCGGTTATTTTCATAATAATACAATTTATATATACTAATTTCAAACACTTGTCTTGTCTTGCTCTGCCTGAATTGTTTTGTTTTCCGGTTCATGACAGTTAGGGCGTGTCGAAAAACTCCCATCTCATGTTCTCCCTCAACTTCAAAACTTCTGCAGCGATGTAGAATGATTTTAAAATGATGTTTGAAGTTGAGGGAGAAAATATGATTGGAGTTTTTCGACATACACTAACTGTCTTGAACCAGAATACACAGAGTTCAGGGAGAGAAAGACAAGACGAGCATTTGTCATTAAAACATATTTAGTTTTTTATAAACAATGAAAATAACCAATGGTTGCTAGATAAGACCCTTCTTTCTCAGCTAGGATCGTTTACAACCGCATTTGGGATCGTTTGAAGCCGCATTTAAACTGCATTTTGGAAGTTCAAAATCAGGGCACCATATCAGTCCATCATATGGTGAAAAATGCTGAAATGTTTTCCTTAAAAAACAAATTTCTTTGCAACTGAAGAAAGAAAGACATGAACATCTTGTATGACAAAGGGGTGAGCACATTATCTGTAATTTTTTTGTTTTGGAAGTGGACTTCTTATTTAACATGAATTTAATTAAAAAAAAAAATATTGTAAGAATTTACTAGTTTTAACACTTTTGTTGTACAGAAGAATATTTACATTAATCAAAGAACATTATCATTGACTTCAGTCTAGCCAGAGTTCAAGCATTGTCAAAACCTCACATTATAACTACTGAAGCCGTTTACACTGTGCAATGAATAGCTTACATTGTACTCATATCTGTGTTGTTTCTGATGAGAGAATTGGCCAGAGAGCAGAATTCAGTCAGCGAGCACACTAAACAAAACACTAGGGTTGGGAATTGTTAGAATATTATCAATTCTGATTCTGCTTATTGATTCTGATTCTTTTCGATTCCTGGTTTTGATTTCAATGTGAATAAGATGATATCAAGCATATTTATTATGTTTTGTTATGTTTCTTTTTTTGTTAAACATTTAGTTGCAGCTGAATTCCATGAATGAAAAAAATTAACAGGCTACGTAAAAAGATTCACTTAAGAGCTGTTTGCAAAATAGAGCTGCGTGATTCTGGATAAACTGGGTTGTTGTTTTTTTTTTTTTTTAAATGGAAATTGTGGCTCTCTTAGGATTCTGAAGAAAAAAAAAACACTAGACAACTAAACAAAAAAGGGCCTAATCTATAAGTAAATGATTCAGTGATTCACTCAAGATTTACTTGGTTCATTACTGGATGAATCAGTGTTTTTGAATGAATGATCAAAGACAAATACATTATTAACAGCCCCCTTTCACCATCTACTGACGTAACAACGTAATCGATAAATCTTCACCATTATTTAACTTTTTTTCTTAATTTTTATTTAAATTAACTTTCAAAAGGATGATTTACTTTATTTTGATGTCTACCGTACATATCAGAGTTTATATCCAGACTATGAACTTTTATCCCAGTGATTATTTGAATGTTTGTAACACAGAATGTGGTTGAAAAGACTGCGAAACCGTTTCATTCATACATCTCTTTGGGTCAGCGGCAGCACGAACGCACGAAAGGAAGGTTGAGGAATCATCACATTGGTATTTGAATCGTGTTTGTAATCTTTAACGACCTGTTAAATTAAAATGCTTTGTCATATTGGTGGTGACACATCTATTGCAATATGTTTAGCTTATCACACATATTTTAGGCTACTTTGTTTTTTCGACTTCTGATCGCAAGCGACTTTGGACCGCTATGTGCTTAGATTAGCGAGCAAGATCCTGGCAGATCGCTATGTCAGGTCCTCACAGATTAAAAAAAAAAGAAAAAAAAAAAAAAAGAGAGAGAACAGCATTTAGGAATCGATAGACTGGAATCGAAATTTTAACTTCACAATAAGTATCCGATTCTGGAATCGTAATCGATTTTCGATACCCAACCCTACAAAACACAGGCATTTTAGGGATGACTCATCTGAACGCCTAGGGCTGTTCAATTCCGAAATTTTTGGAATCGAGTCTGAAATTGATGGGATTCGGTTCAAGATGGGATTCGGTACAAGAATCGATTCCTCGCTTTTTTTCTGCTTCTCGTTTTTTTTTTTTTTTTTTAGATTGGAGGAACCTTATTTCGCAATGACTGCACGATGGTCATAGAAAGTAGCCTTCTCATAAAATGGAGCTTCATTTGTTTAAAAAAAAAAAAAAAAAAAAAATAGGATGCAGCCTTCTGTTTAAGGGGCACCCATAGATAAGCTTTGTTGAACTGAAAACGGACCATTATTGTATACAACCACCGCGCCATGTAGTGATTCTTCAGTCAAATAAAAAGTTTCAGTCAAATAAATGCCTTCACTTATTAAAATATATATAATATTATTCAATTGATTATTTGTACACATAAATATACATGTCTATTACGGCACGAAAAAGCAACGGTGTAGACGCTGTGGGAAAAATAAAACGTGCTGTCACTTCATCCGCCATGTTCGAAATTTATGGCCCGCTCGGGTATCAAAATTTTTCAAGTCGTATGCACGACTTTAGAAGCCGTTCACCAATTCCGATACATGATTTGTCAGCACAGCAGGATATAATAAGAAGTAAAATGCTTACCTGTCTCAGTCTTTAAGCGCTTCAGAATATTAACAATGTCCAATAACTGCTGCAACCTACTGGCATGTGTCAAATTACTGAAGCATGTTGGCGGGATCTTCTTCTTCAGTCATTTATTGGCGGACAAAACACCGTTACTTTATACCGCCACCTAATGGAAAAATTGTCATACAACCAAACTATGTCCCAATCTTCACAATTTACAGTCCAGTACAAAGACCTTAATAAGAAAGTAAATAAACAAACTAACCTGTTTTAGGGAACCACAGGAAGTGCAAACTGGCCCTGAAAGGACAAAAACTGTATAACATCCATACATTTACTCAAACTCTTCATATAACAAAATAAAACATTTATTATTATCATTATTATATTATTAATAAAACCATATTATTTTATTACTATTGTTTTACCATTTTATGTATATACTGTAACTTACTCTATCACTAATACTTTAACCACTTACCAATAAATCTACCTGAATCTAAATCTGAATCTATTGTCGATTTCACTTCTGTTTGAAACATATGCCAAAACTGGCCAATAATGTCCACAGGATCATTTATTTGGCCAATCCTGTTACATAATACCTTTAACCCTTTTATCTAATAACAAGGAGTTATATATTAAAACAACTGTCACTTTGGTTTTTGACAATAATTTCCCTAAAGTATCCCTTGGTCTGGAAAAAAAAATCCTAGTAAATATTTGTTCTACCTTTCCATGTATGCATATATAATTACCAATTTACTTACATAAATTTTCATTTACATTTGTCTCGCTTACTAACACACAATTCATAAAACAATTCATTGTTTTGTCATAACTAAGCACAATTTCAAAACTACACACCAAATTGTACAAACCTCAAACTTCCATGTCATCATAGGTTTAGCCTCATATGACCAACAAATTAGTGAGATTAATTTAAAACACTATTACAAAAATCTTCTTTCGGAAAACAAATCATTTTGGAAGTCAGTGTTATTTACATTATACAGCATACATAAAATATAGCTGTGAGAAAATGGCAATTTTCAGAAATTGTGTGTAAGCAATTAAGAAAAACTGTGTATTAATAAATGTTGTTGCTGCTGCCAGTGTACAGTAAGAAAACAGAAAATTATGTTATTCATAAAAAAAATAATAATTAAGAAAAAATTATAATTAATTGCAAGAATGAAAATGCATCTTACTGTGACTTATTATGATTTCTTATTTATTAATTTGTTGGAAGGTCTAATCAAAGGCATTGGGCTTTGCATTTTTTGCTCTCATCATTTTCAGATGTTATTGTACATATTCATAAATCAGAGCCTTTATAAACTTTGAATTTATACCACAAAAATAATGATTATTTTCTCTCTTTTTTAATGTTGATTGCCATCTGATTCTTCTAAGTTTGGTGTAGCAGTCATGCTGAATCTCTAAATTGCCATGTTTATTGCATATAATTAGTCAATAATCATTGGTGAAAAAATCAATACGTTTTAATTTATACAAACATATGCAATATCCAACTCATACTCAGTGATGTTTCTTCATTTTCTCTCCTTTGTTTTTTAACAGCAGCTGAATAAACCCCAAAGGCTCTTATAAAACACAGTGCATCTTAGCTTTGTAAGTATATTTTTATTGATTAATACTGACAGATTAATTAAAGTTACAGGATGCAGCAAGACAGAAATGTCTTGATAAACACATTAATGGCATATAGTCTTTTAAGAGCAGACTGACATATAATGGTCCAGAAAGTTAATGATAAAAGCTTAGAAGTTTCACCGACTGAAAAATGTTGCATCCAATTCCTACATGTAAAATGGGAAAGTCCCATGTAACTTTATTTTGTGGAACACAAAATGTAATAACATGTATAACATCAAAGCAGTAGTGGATGCAGTACACAAAGTCAAGTACTTGAGGAAACATTCCCAAATGAAAAGATTCCCAAATCAAATATTACTCCAGTAAAATAAAGTATTCATTTTCCATTTTACGTGCAGAAGTATTTGATTTAGAACCTTAATGTGATTTAAGTAATAAAAGTAAAAAGTACTGATTAATGAATGTTTATTTTCTTTCTGATATTGTATTTCAAAGTAGTCTTACATAGTTATCATATGACAACTTTAATGAAGTATTTATACACATCTGATGTATGATGAGTACACAATTGCCTTGCAGAGATGTTTTAAATTTATGGTCAGTGCCCACTTGAGTACTCAAAGGCTACCTGACTAATCTATGCAAGCCCATAAATATCTATATGCATGTTTAATGTATCTTTATTTTTATACACTTATCTCATCTACATTTATACACATGCCCGTTTAGCAATAAAGTAACTGTATTACCATTTCCATTTTTGGGTCAACTATTCCTTTAAGTTGCATGTTGTTAGCAAAAAAAAAAATATATATATATAAAAATAATAATAAATAAGTAAATAGGCAGATTTAAAATCAACGAACACTATTTATAGATTGTTTGTGTTCTTTATTGTCCTTATAATTTACTGTTCTTATTTTTGTCTTTCAGGAGCATATCCAAACAAACAACATCTAAGAGAAGCAAGTAATAAATACAAACACAACACATCACTTTAACACTAACACTAGCTTGTATAGAAACAATTTACCTGTAAAAATAGATCTGTATATAGCCCAATACATGTACAAAATACTGACAACAACACACATTTCACAATGTCTTACTGGACTAAAAGAAGAAAGACTTTAGCCAGTGTAGAACAGATAGAAAAGCAGATTTTGGATGAATACAAAATACAAACAGAAAACACTGATGAATCTAGTGTTCATGGTCACAAGAGTCAAAACTCTGAAACTAGCGATCTCTCATCTTTTTGTAGTATAGTTTCCTCTCCTGCACCCCACCATGACAACTCATGTGATCTGGAAAAAAGCACTGATGCTGATTTTTCATTTGATTCTGAAACTCTCTCTGATCCTGGTAGTATCTCTGATACAGACCAACCAAATGCAGAATCTGACAGTAGTAGCAACAATTCACTTAATCAGTTGCAAACAAAACTGAAAACATGGGCAGCAGCTTTTTGCATTCCTCTAGTAGCTCTAACAGCACTACTGGCAATCTTAAGATCAGAATTTCCTGATTTGCCCAAGGATGCAAGGACCCTTCTTGGTACACAGACAAAGGTACCCGTAACGAACATCTGCAATGGTGAATATTACCATTTTGGCCTGGCAAATGGCTTGCAAAACATATTAGGCCGTATCTCCAGTATCCCTAAAACTTTAACAACTCTTGCTGTGCAGTTTAGTATTGATGGCATTCCCCTGTTTAAAAGCTCCAGAACACAATTTTGGCCAATTCTCGCAACAGTCAACTGTGACAAAACACGATCTCCATTTATAATCGGTTTGTTTTGTGGAAATACTAAACCAAGCTCAGTCTGGGAATACCTGAGAGAATTCATTGCGGAACTAAAAGTGGTTCTACATGAAGGCATTGTCAAAAACGGTACACGGTTCAAAGTTGTCGTCTCCTCCTTTATTTGTGACGCCCCCGCACGAGCATTTGTCAAAAATGTAAAGTCTCACAATGGCTACTTTGGCTGTGACAAATGTTCACAGTCTGGTGTATGGTCAAATAAAATGACGTATCCTGAAACTGATGCTCCACTACGTACAGACATTGATTATGAAATGATGAAAAACGAAGAACACCATCTGAATAACAGCTTAAGCCCCTTGACTGGATTAGTTAAAATGGTAACACAATTCCCGGTAGATTATATGCATACTTGCTGTCTCGGAGTGACAAGGAAACTAATCCAAATGTGGATGAAAGGGAAACAACTTAGGACAAGGTTGCCATCTCAGCATATAGTACGGATTTCGGACAGACTTGCTGGTCTCCGTTCTTTCATACCCCAAGAGTTCGCCAGGAAGCCTCGTTCTTTGGCAGAGGTGGAGAGATGGAAGGCCACAGAGTTTCGCCAGTTCATGGTATATACTGGTCCCGTTGTTTTAAGAGGATTTGTCGAGAGCGAAATTTATGACAACTTTCTTCTCTTCTCTGTTGGCATGTTTCTGCTGCTCAGTCCTGGCCTCTCTGCTTCAATGATTGAATTTGCCAACAAGGCTCTTTTGTCATTTGTTAGTCATTACAGCAGATTGTATGGCACAGACGAAGTTGTTTTCAATGTCCACCAGGTTATTCATCTCGCAGAGGAGTATAAAGCATTTGGTCCTCTGGATAATATATCAGCATTTCCATATGAAAATTACCTGGGAGGACTGAAACGACTGGTTAGAAAACCTGAGCGTCCTTTACAGCAGGTTGTGAAAAGACTTTCAGAAATGCTTCCAAAAGAATCTCACCAATCAAATGAAGATTCACTTCTCTCATCAAGTTCAAAAGAGCTTAAGAAGGTGCATTTCTCTGATTGTGTTTTGTCACCTAAGCAAGGAGACAACTGCATTAAAATCGACACAGGCATTGCTGTAATTAAGGACATAATCAAACGGAATGAAAGTGTCCATTTAGTGTGTCAGAAGTTCAGAAAAACTGAATCATTCTACACTTACCCATGCGACTCCTGTGCAGTCGGATGTCACAGAGTCTCTGTCCTGCAAGAAGAGACCGAATTGGTACCTTTGTCCAGTGTGAAACAAAAATATGTCCTTCTTCCTGAAAATGAAAACGCATTTTTTACAATACCCCTCCTCCACTGTAATTAGATAGCACAGTCAGAATTCGTTCAGCACAGTAAGCACATATGGTGGGTGTAGTGTCAGACTTTTAGAGATGTTTTTAAATTCAAACAAACATAAAAATATTGAAAAATCAGAATTAAAATCAGAACGGTGTTAAAAATTTGTACGGTTTGTTTACCTGACAATAAAATCGCTCCAATCCCATGAGACTTTCGTTCATCTTAGAAACACATATTAAGATATTTTTAAATGAAATCTGACAGATTTCAGTGACTCTATTGACAGTCCATCTAGCAAAAATGTCATCTAAATACTGGAAAATTAATCCATATGGATCAAAAGGTTTAGTCCAATTCTTCTGAAGTGACACAGTTACATTAACTACTGGACAGATTTTACAGTTACATACAATTCATTGTAAATGTTGGTTAACAAACATACAGGAAGTGCTTAAGTTTTGTAAAAGTAAATGTAAACACACTAGAACAAATGTCATTGGTTCATGGGACACAAACACTGTATACAATGTGCTGTACATGTGCTTTAATCAATGTTTTTTTTTTTTTTTTGGCTCAGTTAAATCTATCCATCATATAAAGTGATTGTGTCTCTTCATGAGACTTGGATTAAACCTTTCATAAGGATTCATCTTTCAATGTTGTAATATCATTTTTGGATCAATCAAGTTTGTTATTTGGACTGTCATTGGAGTGACCGAAATCTCTCAGAATTCATTGAAAAAAATATAATGTGTTTCTAAGATGAACCAAAGTCTTATGGGTTTAGATATATATATATAAATTCTTTTCAGAGGCCTGATGCTACACCCACCTTTCCTGTTACTTTCATATACTGACATTACATACAAATTAACACATTCACATACCCCACAGTGGTTAGAATGGGTATGGGAGCTGAACACGCAGCAACCCAGAACTAATCACAACTGGGGTCAACATTTATACATTTATGCATTCATCTATACACACATAAGAGATCTTTTTGTAAAAGTCAAAATAAAATTGCTTTTTCTGACACAGTTTTATCTTTCCTAGAAAATAATGGATAAAGTGATGCAGTGTTATGCGTTGATAGAATTTCCAGACAAAAGCACAGATGTTGTCCCAGACAATTGGCTTTTTGAACAAAAGTGTTATTGGCCTAACTACAACCCAACAAAATTAAAGGCGGCAGTGAAGAGAAAAGAGCCTGTACAAGATGGATGGAAGCTCTTTGAGCCTGTTCGACTGCTTAAAAAGTGTGGTAAGAATGGGTGCAAATAATACAGTTTTTATTATTTCAGTGTTCTGATTACTATACATGCTTTGCTTAAGATTTTTATCTATTATCTATATCTATATTATTAGAAACCCTAGAGAAAGCACAGAAGTTGCTAAAAAAGTATGTGGATTCTGATCTTCATACGTCGGAAATAACTTCTGATGAAGAGGGCCATGATAAAAGAATAAAAAGGAAGAAAAGGTTAAATTAATGATAAATACAAAAGAACTGTATAAGTGTTGTCCTATTATGTAATAATGTAAGTGTTTTACTTTACAGGCCTAATCCACGCTTCATGGATTTTATGGATAATGATTCTGACCAGGATGATATGGCACCACAAAAATCGCGGCTCGCAGCTGCGCCTGTAATTGACTTTTCAGGTAATCACACTGACCAATTAAACAGTTTTTTTGTCCGTACTTTTCAGAAACAGCTTTTTGTGATCATATGTCCCTGGAATTTGAGGCAATTTAAAAGTTTAAAGAATTTATTATAAAAATGTCATAAAAGGGTAAAAAAAATCTAATTTCCTTGACATTTAAATTATTTTTATGATTATTAGTATTAATTTCATTTAATAATTCTGTTTAATAGCAGTTTAATGTTATTATAATAATAGTAGCATTAATAGTAGCATATAAGCAACAGTAGAAATAATAATAGCATTTCTGTTTCAATCTGCTCATTGAAACTTTTTTTTTTTTCCAGATATGAATGTTGCAGCAAATCAGGCCCCAGGACAGAAAAATTCAGACTGCCATGGTAACAATGCACTTTTTTCCACTCAGTTTATAATTTCTGAATATGCTACAAACTATTCCCCATTTAAGGTCAAATCTGTATGTATGTAAAAACTTTACTTGCTTTCTTAATCTTAAGCATGTGTTCTGTTAAACAATATTACTATTTATTTATTTATTTATTTTGGAACTGGTAAATGCCCAAAATCAATTTAGCATTATTGACAGAAATTACTTTATTATTTAGATGTATTTAAACTTAAAGGTACATATTAGTACTTTAAAAGTACATATATATTTGTACCTTTTGTACCTTAGGGTAGCACCCCAGTGACAGAACTGTACCGTTTTTTCCGACAGTGTACGGTTCTGTCGCTGGGGTGGTACAATGTGAAAAGGTTCAAATATGTACTTTTAAAGTACTAATATGTAAGGTACCAATATGGACCTTTAAGGTACCAAAATGTACTTTCAAAGTACTAAAATGTACCATTAAAGTACTAATATGATCTATTTAGGGCTAGGTAGGGTACAAAGACCTTTTCACTTTTGTACCTTAAGGTACCACCCCAGTGACAGAACTGTACACTCTCAGAAAAAAAGGACAGTTCTGTCACTGGGCAGTACCCTAAGGTACAAAAGTGAAAAGGTACACCTTTGTACCTTACCTACCCCTAACAGTACATATTAGTACCTTAAAGATATGTTTTAGTACTTTGAAAATACATATTGCACCTATTAAGGGATTGGGGCTGTTGAGAATGATTTTAGGTTATATAGACAATGGGCACGTTTGTGACAGTGACGGAGACATGGTAGCTTCTACAGTTTATTTTTCAATAGGATCAAATAAGAAGATTTAAATGACCTGAATATTGTGTCTGACTCCTTCTGTTAGTTATAGTACCGCTCACTTTTGCAGGCCAGACTAAAAAATTAAATTCTGCCTACATCACTGTCATATTGTATAAACATGAAAAGTGAAATCGCATACAGGGATTCATATGTGAATTTTGTGGTCATTTTTATTAATTTAGTTGAAATTTTCTGAACCTGCACATGCTCAATGATATTTTATGGGAACGTCAGACTCTGTTGCTTGTTGTTAAGATTAATGGAGGAGGGCAATTGTTTAAGTTAGGTATTTTAAAAGTGGTGTAATTTGACAGCAGTGACAAACAATACCAAAGCTTAGGGTAAGCACTATTGATAACACTGTGCAATACGTGTGCACAAATTTGCATTAATTCATGCTTAACTAATGCAGATATAATCATGAGTATAACTCATGAAGAACTAAACTATTTATTAATAATCACTTCATCAGCAACAAATGAACATTTATGATTCATAGATTAAGTAGTCAATAAATTGGTATTAGTTAAATGTGTCAATGTATTAATTCCTTAATAACTAATAGTGTAAATTCATGTGTTAATTAACACAATGGGTTGAAGCCACGCATTTCATCTTCTAGTTGTCTGCTTTAATTAATTATCAGCTAATGATTTGCAAAGATATCATGATGTTATGATGTTACTTGTTGAGGCACAGAACTATTAACTAATTGTTAAGTAATATGTGATTGTGGTCATGGATTTAGAATTAGTTAGTTAGTCATGTGGACCATTTTTATAAATTCAACTATTATTTTCTCTTGTGAACTATACACTGTCAGAAAAAAAGGTACAGTTCTGTCGCTGGGGCAGTACCCTAATGTACAAAAGTGAAAAGCTGCATTTTTGTACCTGAACAGTACATATTAGTACCTTAAAGGTACATGTTTAGTACTTTGCCCTTCCCCACCCCCAGCGACAGAACTGTACATTTTTTTTTTTCTGACAGTGTATGTAAACGTCTTTTATGTGAAATATCTTATTCAGGTCAGCAGTTAATTTATAAAAAAAAAAAAAAAATTACACGCATTTTGTATGATCCCTCTTATTTTGATAAAATAATTAAGATTTTGCAGGTTCTACAAGGTCTATGTAAACTTAAGACCTCAACTGTAAACTTGAAGATCAGTTAATATTGTATTTCATATTCTGAACAGTTTGTGGATGGATCTTTCACAATAGTAAAGCCATAGATGAGATACGTCTTTAAAAGATGACATCAATATTTGACGTACAAAATACAACAATGGCAACACTCAATAAATAAAATCAGCACTTACAACATAAACCAACATTACAAAATAAACAAACTAGACAAACTGCTAAAAGTTAACCAAAACAAGTTCAATAGCTCAAATAGAAAATTTCAGAGAGTGTAGTTAGGTACAAGAGAAGTCCTGTGAAATTACTGTGAAAGTAGTGCAATTATTACCCTGGAATATAGTAGTCAACATTTGAAGTGGATCAAAAATGTTCATCAAAGTTGTCCTAGGAAAAGAACAGGTATTGCTTGGTTTTAGAACAACTTTGATGAAAGGTTTTGATCCACTTCAAATGTCGACTACTGCATACTGTAATTTCACACAAAAATGTTTAACAGTGTATATCACATTTGTGGTAATGATCTTTCGGGGGTGAATATAGGCCTATGCATGTTTTATGTTTCTTTTCATTATGTAAGAGCATGTTATCTCTTAGAGAAAAATAATTAGAAAAAGAGAAAATATTTACAGATTGTCTATACCAAATATGCTGCTGAAAAAAAAAAGTTATATGAACCATATGTGTTAAATATGGTCTGAAAAATCTACAGAGAGGTCTAGAAATTTGAGTCTTGAAAAGTATGAAATTTTGAAATGGAAAATGTGTAGGAACACTGCTGTTAATTTGACTTGTTCATATTTTTCACAGAAACTCACATGAACTTTGACCCAAGTCCAGCCGTCTCAAGCCACACCTCACTTGGTATGTGTTTCAATGTTAGTAAGCTGAATTATACCACTTCAAGACCCACAAATCCTGTAATATATTTGTTAAATTTATGGAATTTAAAGATCTTTAGACAAGATTTTGAAAATATAAATGGTGGTACACTATATAGAAAATATCAGAATTCTTAGTCTTGCAGTTTTTCACAATAGCTATCTGTGTCTGTGCTGGTTCAATGATGTACCACAGAATTGGAGTAAGCTGACTAAAATGTTCACACAGTCTGTATGTAAAAAAAAACAAAAAAAAACAGCAAAAAATTCACAAAATTGTTTATAATTCCTACCAATGTGTCTTTTAATGTCTTTTGCTCATATTTATTTTAGAGAGACATATGAACTACAACACCTCCAGTCCGACTGTCTCAGATATCACTTCAGCTGGTAGCTTTCTAAAATGACGTCTATTAAACACTTATTGTCTTGTCAGTTTACACATGCATTTTATGTTTAGAAATAATCTGTGCATATTTTCCTCAGTAAATCCAAACAGAGTACACCAGGCCATGCACCATGGAGTGAACAGGGGTGAAAACCACATAGTACACCAGGACACACACCACGGAGCACACCACGGAGTAAACCAGGGCATATATCATGGAGCACACCAGGGAGTACACCATGCAGCACACCAGGACACAGACCACGGAGTACATCAGGGCATATACCATGGAGCACACCACGGAGTAAACCAGGGCATATATCATGGAGCACACCACGAAGCACACAATGCAGCACACCAGGACACAGGTTATAGAGCACACCAGGACACACACTACGGACCACATCAGGGAATACTGAATGAACTGGTCAATGGTAATGATCAATCAAAGCCTTTTCTTTTTCTTTTTTTCCCCCTAAGTTTCCCTAAAAAATAGATCTAGACCAGTGGTTTCCAACCACATTCCTGGAGCCCCCCCAACACTACATGTTTTTTATGTCTCCTTCATCAAACACACCTGATTCAGATCTTCAGATTATTAGTAGAGACTTCATGACCTGAAGTAGGTATGTCAGATAAAGGAGAGCTACGAAATATGCAGTGTTTGGGGGGCCTCCAGGATCATGCTTGGGAACCACTGATCTAGACCATACCTTTATGTTAATTTCATGGAAATTCTTCATTTTGAAAGCATGTTTTTTTTAGGTGGGACTTAAGCAGGCTAAAAGTACTTATTCACTAATAAATCTTGTCATCCATCCTATAACTTTCCCTGCTGGTATTTCCTATTAATGTTATTTGTTTACATTTTTTAAGATAGATACATGAACCACACCTCCACTCCAACTGTCCCAGGCCTCTTTTCAGATGGTATGTTTTTCTGCTATTAAATGTTTTACAGATGTGTTTCACATATGTGGTAAAACTGTTGTGATGTCTTCTTCAGAAATTCCATGTAGAGCACATCAAGGAGCACAAGAAGCACAGAGGGAACATACCAATGGTAATAATCCAAAACAATCTTGTTTAGATTTTATGAGTTTAATGACATTTAAGTTTCCCTCTTTTAAAATATTTATTTATTTTTTTACTTTCTTTTCAGAGTTGTCTCCTTTTAAGCGGAACATTCTAAAGGTTTTAATGGAAATTAAAACTGAGCTGAAAGAACAGAGGGCAATACTGCAAAAATTACAGGGGGCACCTGTACCTGTACCAAATGACTTTGAATGCAGCTTGTCTTTACCTCTGGAGTCACTGGAAGATTTTGATGCTCTTGAGAGGTTGTTGGAAGATGAGGCTGAAAAAAACAGATTGGTATGTCTGGACTTAAAATCTTCAAGTGTGTGGCCAGATTTATGTTTATGTAACACCTATACATCTTGTCTTTTTTTTTTTTGTTAATTCTTACATCTTTTTGATGTCTGTGAAAATAGCACAAATACTCAGACCAGCCCACCAGCAATCATTCATGTTTTCCAAAAACCCATATGCAAAAAAAAAAAAAAAAAAAAAGGTTAGTCTGCAGATGGAAACACTTTGATTAGAAAAGTTAACAGAGAATGGCAAAACTGTATGGTCAGGCAACTTCTCAGATATAGAATTCCATTTAAAAAACTTCACTGAATGCTTTGTCTGGTTTTATGTGAATTTAGTTATGTGTTTATGTGAATACTGATTTCTGTTTTATTAGGTTTGCCACCTATCACTTCTGGGCGGACATAAATTAGAGGACACTGTACGAAGAATGTTAAGCCACATTTTCACAAACAAACTTGCATCAGTATTCAACTGGGCTGGACGTGGACAGAAGAGGAGCTTTGAGACCTCAAATCTTCAGAAGATAATGTTCTGTAAGTAATAGATTTCCACCTGATTCACTAAAACAGCTTTTCACACTTTCTTTGTTTAACAGTTTTGTCTAATTATTTATTAGTAGAGCTGCGATCTCCAAACCTGCTCCTGGAGAGCTAAATTTTCCTACCTTACAGACTTTACTTCCAACCCTGCTCCTGTTTGTAATTATCAAGTAGTCCTGAACACCCTGATTAGTTCAGGTGTGTTGGAGCTGAAATAAAGGATGGTAACTCTCTAGCAGAATTTAATTTAACCCTTTAAGACCTGCCATAGAACAATTCCGCCAGAGTATATCTTTGTATTTTTTACATGTTGTGCCATCATTCTTTTGAGTATTTTCATATGCCATACATCAATGCAATCCTAACACTCCCAATTTGAAGGCTATGATTGCAAGAATTCCATAGTAACTAAGTAAATAGGTCAAAAGTGCAAAAAATTAACAAAAAAAAAAAAAAAAAAACAGAATAATAAATGCTCTGATTGATGAAGCATTTATTAATGGTATTTCATGTATTAAGGTTTCACAAATTAAAACCGAGCAAATAAAGTGTAATGATATAAATCAAAACAATATTCTTGCACCAAACTATGTAGTTCCTCAAGAACAGTTGTGGTTGCAACACAGTGGTTGCCAAGGAACACACAGAAGTAAACAAAAGTGTCTGTTTATAGAGTATCAGCTTAAAATGCGGCTCAACCAATCAGAATCAAGGACTGGAACTATCTGTTTTATAGTTTATTTTTGGGCACCAAAATTTGTTTTCTGCACATTTGGAAGCACAGCTCTTAATATACATTTTGAAAACAGATCAATAAGCTTATCAAATAAGCTAAACATACAGTATATGCCCGCACTAACTGAGCCAATGGACAAAAATACCAGGTTTTGGAAGAAAAATCAGACAGGTGTGAAAAAGACACTATAAGACTACAAATGCACAAAATGGTATAACAATGTCCCTTGCATGTTAGTTGTTGTTCCTTATTGTTTCAGGTGCATTGCGAAATACACCACAGTGCAAAGAGGCATCCAAGCAAGAGTTTTCAGAGGCTGTAAAAAAATGGTTGCGTTACGCTCCAGACAGAGAGGGTGGCAGCGGCAGACAACCATCAGTTCATTAATTGTTCCATAATCAACCTGTTTTTTGTTGTTTTGATTGTTTTATTTTGCTAAATTAATAACAGTTGTTCATTAGAAAATTGTATATCCCACTTTAGTACATAAACGTATTTTTGTACATACACACATATTCTTAAAAATACTGATAAACTGTACATAATTTGAGTTGTAATGCTAAGTATAGGATAGTATATCTTTTGGTTGAAATTATTTTCAAAATATTATATGTGTAATATTACAGAATATATGATATGTACAAAATTACCTAAATTGCTCTTGAAGTAAAATTACAGCTAGCTTTAAGTGTATTGGCATCTTATTTGTGAATGAGGTGGATAAACACTCCTTAAAAATATTTTAAAATCATAACCCTCAGGCTGTTTCACTGAGATTTTTCTTGAAACGCCTATAGGGTAAATAATCAGCTAAATGAGGTAGGTTATAAATATAATGTTACAATGCTTGTAGTTCTAATAATTTGTTGAACTATTATGACAACAGGATATTGTGGTCATTTATTTATTTATTTATTTATTTATTTCTATAGGTCAGTTTTGAGGTGTTTGCCAATAAGACAGAGACCATACAGTACAGTATTCCACTCAAGTGTGTGTATGTATATTTTTACTGCTAAATACTTTTTACTTATAAATGCTGAACATGTTTCAGGGGTTCAACAAGCATGCAAGTTATTAGCCTCTAAAATATTTGATTTATGTCCCTAATACAGTATCCTTTGTAGTGGTAAAAGTATCATTAGAGTTCTTACAGTAATGTCCATCCTCTTGTTACCAGATGGAATATGATCTGTAGTGTTTGCTGCTGTGATTCATCAGGACAAGGCCTCGATGCCATCCACACCTGGTACATGAAGATGGTGAGTTTCACAGGAGCTTCCAAAGTCGCAAATCAGGAGACACAGATCCTTTGGCTTGACTGAGAAAATTCAAATGGAGGATTTAGCTCTTTTTTTCCTATTCTCTATTCTCACTATGTTCATTTACAAGCCAACAGCTTATGATCTGACTTGGTTCACACTGAATGTAGCAAAATCTTTGCACATACTACATTTGGCAATGTAGTTCTGCTTTTTTACAATCACATTATTTTCCAACATTTTCAAAACATTTATATACTAGCACTGCTGCTAGTACTTATTATTATTGTTGTTATTGACTGAGTAATACATTGTGCACCTGTGTTGATGATGTCATTCAGGTTTTGTGAAAATGCTGTTAGTTAAAGATTTACATTATTTTTTTAATCTGTACGACAATAAGGCAGTGACCTGTCCATGCAGTACCCCGAGCACTGCACATTTTGTACGCTCCCTGAATTTGACACACCCACTTCAGGTCTTGCAATCTCCACTAACATGCTGATGAGTTGAATCTGGTGTGATAGTCAAGGGAGACATATAAAATGTACAGGGCTGGGGGTACTCCAGGACAGGTTTGAGCACCACTGCAATAAGGTGTTCAATCATTTTTAGACTAGGGATGGGCAACTTTGGTCCTGGAGGGCTGGTGTCCTGCAGAGTTTAGCTCCAACCCTAATCAAACACCCCTAATCAAGGTAATCAAGGTCTTCAAGATCACTGGAAAGCTACAGGCAGGTGTGTTTAATTAGGGCGGAACTAAACTCTGCAGGACGGTGGCCCTCCAGGACCGAAGTTGCCCATCCCTGATTTAGACTGTAAATTAGCTCATAGTTCTAATAGTTTCCCGCTCATTAGCAAATGCTTAATTATTAAGGAAAGTTCAAAACAAGACCTTTTGTAATGCAATCTATCTTAATTACTAAATGAACCACTATGAAAATGTAAACGTGATATCAATGTCTTTTACTTTTAGGAAGAAACAGGAAAACAAATCTTCTATTCAGCACATCCCTGAAAGGCTTCCCTATAATGATTCAAGATTCCCACCATTGTATTTATCCACATAAGGTTTGTAAATGCATGTATGTTGTATATTTTGCACCGTTAATCTTGTATGAAAATTACATGTAAAAGAATATATGCAAAGTCACTGGTCTATGCACAAAATGGCAGGTTAGGTATCAAGTGAGTCAAAATCATTTTTTGTGCAGAATTATGCCATAAATATTGTCTAAACTTGAACTTAAATTGAACATGTGATGATACTTTGTAATACCACATAGTAGATGAGATATTGTAATGGGTGTGTAATGACGGGTTTTGAACTGTATTTTTATTGCAGGGTTTCTGGGATCCCCAGTTGAAGACATCAGGACATCAGACGTCGGTCTGGACAGATGGATGGCTAAGATGACGACTTGCATGGATGGCTGACTACTATAATGTTCTATGAAGGTATTATTATAGCAAAACTGAGCACCTGTGACAGTGGTATTTGTATTGTAAAGAATAATCACACATGCATATCAGTAAATCTAAATTGTTTTAGGTGTTGCAAATGTTCTCTCTTTCTCTGTCTGTGTGTGTGTCTCTCTCTCTCACACACACACACACACACACACACACACACACACACACAACAGTTACATCTTTTCAAATTCTTTATTGGATGTGCACAAAACCTATTCTACAAATCAGAAATTAGAAAGCTCAAATGTTCATATTTAGTCTACGGTTGCTACAGTGAATGTGGCACAACCAGTGTTGGGGGTAACACATTACTAGGTACATAATAACTTGAGTTATGTAATCAGATTACTTTTTTTTCAAGTAACTAGTAAGGTAACATTTTTCAAATTAGTAACACAAGTAACTTTGTTTTCCCATTTATTCGTGACATCTTTCCTGTCCCCATGTTGAGAGAAATTAGGAGGGAGATGCAGAGGAACTTCCTTCAGCCTGAGGCAGACAAAAAAGTAACACAATACTTTTTTGTCTGCCTCAAAACACAATATTGTAATGCATTAGATTAAAAGTAACTAAATATGGTTTCAGCAAGAAATGTACAATAACTAAATATTTATTTATGAATTCTACTATTTAACATTTCAATATTCTAGGTTGCATTAGAGAGATATAATTAATTTTTATGGATGTTTCATTACAAACTTCAGAGGTTTTTCTTTATTCTGAGGTACTGAGTTGTACCTGTCCATGATCATATTTACAATATCACATTTAATACAAATGCAGTCTGTTAATATGTTCAATTCTAATAATATAATATAATATAATATAATATAATATAATATAATATAATATAATAGCATTTAAAATTTAGTTATGTTTTGTTATTTATTTATTTATTTATTCAATTTCAAAGCTTTTATGTGTGGGCCAGATGGACTAAGCTTTTTTTCTTTAATACTCATGGAGAATAGCTGAACGGGTTAGATGATTTACAAAATCATACACAAAGAAATGTGAATGATTGCAACATTTTACTGATCTCTACAAAATTCTGAGCTTACAAATTCTAGAATAGGATTTGTGCACTTATAAAGAATATGTTGAGAAGGTATAACTGTTGTGATGTTACGGGTACTCAGTTTTGCTACAATAATACCAGATAAAATATGTACTGTATACAACAAAGCAGTGTTGGGGAGTAACTAGTTACATGGAGGTATGTAATTTAATTACAAATTTAGGACACAGAATAGGACACATGCATATTCAATAAATGTTTTATTTCCCAATTCGGTTTATATACTTGATTTTTTTTTTTTTTTAAAGATTTTTAAAGTTTTTTTTCCAAGGCATCATTAGATCCAAAGCTATGCAAAGATTTTAATTTCAAAAACAGCATCATGATTATTAAACTATTTATTGTCATTATGTAATCTTTATTTGACCTCAGAATGATACTAAGGTAAAAGAGGTGCAAAATGATTAACAGTTGAAAACGTTAGAAACTACAGTAGAATCTAGAGTTACTTTAGAGTAATTTATAATCTGTAACCGATTACATTTCCAAAGTATCCTGCCCAACACTGCAACAAAGGGACAAAAAAGTGAATATTCAGGGATGCAAACTTGTCACCTTTAAGTGAAAATCGCTGTTCTAATTCCAAAATAGAAAAATCAGTGTGATTTGTGTAGATTGAAATGAGTTTTTAAAATTGTGAGTAAGTGAGTAGTAAGTAATGGATCTGCAATCGTTTGCAGAGCTCCTGCGCATATATTTGTGTGCACGCTCTGATTTGTTTACAGCGTGTTTTGCAGCATTGACTTGGCTACTGTAACATCATGTCATAGAAAATATTTGTTAATCAGAGGTGTTTCAGTTGATTAGAAAACACGCAATATTACTGGTTTCTACATGCTTGCAAATCCTTTCATAACAAAGCGTAGACACGATGTAAATAAGAGATTCATTGTGCTGTATTATCAGATTTATTTATTATTACAGGAGTTTCACAGAATGAGCTCACTTCCTAAATTGCTATGATTGACATTAGTTTTGCAGTGTAAATTCAGACTAATAGACCCGCAATAGCAAATAAGAAAACTAATCATTTAGTTTTTAGCGTCAACATTTACATAAAGTACTTTTCCATATGTCCATTTTAATTTTCTAAAATATATGTAATATTCCCAAGCTTTGAGAAAAGTAATCTTTAAATGTTATAATCGTGATTTTATAAGGTATAGTTATTATACATCTGAAAACAAAACATGTAGAGATTTTGCCATCCACTGGCTATAGTGGTAATTTCAGGTAATTTTCATTCAAGCGTTTGTTTTCCACCAAATCCTCAACTAAATAGCACATGGCAAATTGATGAGTAAATATAAGAAATGTAAATGTTACATTTTATTTCCATTTTATATAAAAATTTACAACATAAGCAAAATAACTGAGGCAAATAAATAAAAACATCCTTCCAAACGGCATACCTTTAGAGGAAATGTAATATTGGAGTGATATTACAATTATTAAAGTAATTAAAATTTAATTTTGTAGTCTATGGCTATTTGAAATTGTGGTTTACACCTTTTTTCACTTTCGCCTGATTTGTTCACATCCCTGAAAATACAAAGATTATTTTAATTTTTACGGTGACCTGAGGGGACATGTTCGGTTCACTTAATTTTGTTGTGGCCACAACATATTAACTCATACTGTGTCATACTATGTCGTGGCCACGAGATCATTTTGTCGAGATAACGTCATCCTTATGTGGTGGCCTCGAGATGCTGTGTTGAGGGAACGACATTTTTCTCGTGGGCACGAGTTTAATGCGTAAACAAACCTGAACCCGGGATTATCAGAGTTGGATTTATTAATGTATTTATTTATGTATTAATATATTATTTTGAATTAAGAAATTATTATTATTATATTATTATTAATATTACAAAATTAATTATTATAGAAATTAATACATTATTAAATGATTATATTAACCGATGCTAGGTGAATGCTGCCTATGCGCGATGTAGACAGCATTCGAATGAAGTTTGTCATGAATAAATGTTACATAAAGTACATCAAATAAAGTAGGCCTACAAGAAAACATTTTATCCATCCCACAGCCTTTTAAGTCCATTAAATTTTCACATAGTATTTGTTTTTTGTTTTTTTCTTTTTCTTCTTAGGCTATTGGTATTTTTATATCCGTTTATATTCGTTTTTTTTCCCCTTCGTTTCAATCTCTTTACTTAACATTCTGAATATAAAGCTTTGATTATGCTATATGAGAGGAATTTTTACTGGAATTTAGTTTCATTAACATAGGCTATATTTAATTTCATTTCGGCCAATTAATAGACTATAATTATAAATACTAATGTTTCATTGAAACATTCACGTTTCATTTTTAAATGAAAACACGCTCATTTATCGTCACATAAGGGCGTAAATACAATCATAAAATTAGGTAAAGCGATTCACAATAAATATAGAAATATAGCCCTAACCAGTTATAATATAATATTATATAATATAACAATAGTATTGGCTATTATGCTTTATTATTATTATTATTATTATTATTATTATCATAACTGGTTAGGGCTATATTTTGTAAACGCCTGACAATTATGCCAATAAAGTTTTGACTTTATTGTTGTATTTATGCCTGTGTGTGACGATAAATAAGGGTGTTATCATGTACCAATGAAATAATGAAAACAGTATCTATAATTATAGTCTATTAGCCGAAATAAAATGAAATATGTTAAATTCAACGATTAAACTACATTCCAGTAAAAAAACTTCCAGTCATTTACATTCAGAATGTTAAGAGATCGAAATGAAGAAAAAAACGAATATAAACGAATATAAAAACATAACCAATAATAATAATAGGACAATACTAATAATAAATATGGAAAAAAAGACGATCAGTTAATGGACTTACAAGACTGTGGGATGGATAAAAATGTTTTCTTGTCTATTTAATTTGATATACTTTATAACAATTATTCATTATAAACTTTCGAATGCTGTTTATATGGTACGTAGACGGTGTAGACAGCATTGCCTATGGCTAATATAATCATTTAATAACGTGTTAATTTCTATAATAATTGATATAGTAATTTCTTAATTCAAAATAAAACATGAATAAATCTGTCTCTGATAATCCCGGGTTACTATGGTCACGCAGGTTTGTTTACTCATTAAACTCGTGTTCCCTCGACAAAATGATCTCGTCTCACGACAAAATTAAGTGAACCGAAGATGTCCCCTCCCGGTCACCATCAATTTTTACAATTTTGATTGCAGTAAATAAATAAATAAATAATAATAAACGAATTCATCTGTTATATTTCATCTTTCCTCTATTTTCAAAGCTATGTGTATATACATATAGTAGTGAACATTTGAATTTTTTTTTTTTATCAAAGACAAGAACGGATATTTTGTTTTGGATTTAGGATGAAAGGTTTTGATCCACTTTAAATGTTGACTACTGTTAGTCTATTAGTCTTATATAGAAGGTTTGTATACCTAAACATGTATTTGTACCTGTTTTTATATATTGTATAAATAAAGAAATTATGACAGAATGCAATGTGCAAGGAATTGTTGCATATACCGGCTAATTTATTAATTTGTATTAAGTATTTGAGATTTTTAAAAAGAGTAGAAAACGTGTTTATTGTTAAATTCAACTGAAATCAACATTGTTTCAACGTTAGGTAAGCAAACCAATTAAATCGATTTTATGTTGAAGATGCATTATTTCTATAACGTCGTTTCAATCAACTGAAATCAACATCGTTTCAACGTTGGTAAGCCAACCTATTAGATCGATTTTATGTTGAATATGTGTTGATTCTATGACGTCGTTTCAACCATCTGAAAATCAACGTCGATTCAACGTTGTGTAAGTGAACCAATTGCGTCGATTTTACGTTAGTTTTGAATGGCCCGCCTGACGTTGGTTCAACATTACCCCGATGAGCAAAACGACGTACGGACCGACGTCGGAGATCAACGTCGTTTCGACGCCACGAGAAACGTCGATTCTATGTTGATTTTATGTTTGTTTGCTGTGTGGGAAGTCTGTGCCGCGCTCCCACATCTGTTGTGATTCGGCTGAAGAAAGGTTTGTGTTTTTAAGCGTTCACAGTGTTTACAATGATACAAAATGTTCAGCCAGTTTTGTAGTTTTTACAAGCGATGTAGAGTGGCATGTTTTATTGAATTTAACATTGTAATACTTTAGGTAACATTTATAGTTTGTATAAATAAAGTGCATCCGCACATGAGTAAATTGTGCGTCTCATTTCGCTCCCTATATAAAGCACCAGTTTACCGTGATGAGAGAAACGGAGCTTTTCGAAACTCCGAGTTAATGGAATCAATTGCATCACAAAATGATTCAGTGATTCGAAGCGTTCGAATCAGCGCACGCTGACCGACTCATGCTGATCAAAACAGTGTAAATGCAACGAGAACTCAAGCACAAACGTGTAAAGACAACAAAAGAACTGCAAATGTTTTCATGGAAGTGGAATCAGTTAAGTACCAAATATAAATAATGAATTCCTAAATAAGAAATATCTATGTTTGTTTGTGTTCCTTTACTCATATGCAGCTCTAATTTTGAGTTGTTTTTTATCTAGTTTTTTTTTTTTTTTCAGGCAGTTTAAGACCATTCGCTGACTCCCTTAGCAGTGGAAGCTGATTGAGACACACCAAAATATTTAGTTTGGATTTATTTTTCTTTCTGTTAATTATCTTAAACAGGACAAAGTACCCAGACACACAGAAAAACTCCTGCTGAAGCAACTGAGATCCACTTGACAGCATTATAAAGATGGTGTTTATTAAAGAGGAGAGCGAAGACCTGAAGACTGAAGAAGCATTCAGAGTCAAACTTGAAGAAACTGAGGAACAAACAGGTTGGTTTTTTATTCTCAAAGTTGAACTCACTCATTTGATCCTTATTAAAATGTCCAGCTCTACAGAAATTATGTTTTGGAAGAATATCATGAGTGTTCTAATTAAAGCGGTTTATGTGACATTGTGTTCACATGACAAGACAAATACTAATGCTGCCTTTTACTGAACCTGAGAAGATCCTACTTCATTTGATATTATTGGGGAAAATACTATGCAATTCTTAAACAAATATATTTTATGTAACATTAAACCCAATAGCTATTTCTGAATTGAAAGCCATACATTTCTATCAGTTAATTTGTGGCTCATCTGTATGGGCATGTGGGCAGCACTGCAACAAAAGATATGTCCATACTGAACAATCTTGCATTTAAACCATAAATGTGTTCAGCATTATTAAACATATTTTCCAGGTTTCTAGGCTTCAGCAGACACGTTGGCTATTGTTAGATTTTGCTGTATTTGGCTGGTCAGTCATTTCGGTGGGTATATAACAGTGGAAGGTTGCTTAAGTACTGAGGAGTTACAGCCATTAAAAGCCTTGTGTGTAATTAGCAGATTTTTTAAATTGACTGCTTGAGAAGTGATAAGAAGCTTTGTCAAGATGTGAGGGAAAAAAAGTGTATTACTTATATATAGGGTTGGGCGATATGGCCAAACAATTATCACAATAATTTTTCATATCATTCCATATCGATAATTGTCACAATAAATGTCAATTTTTTATTTATTTCAAGTTTAAAGGCTGATTTTTGCTGCAATGTGAAAGTTGTAAAAAACAGATGATTAAAAATGGCTTTAACTTATTCTTAATGGTCAGAAGATGACAAACATGTTTTTAAAATTCACACTTTTTCCATTTTTCCTTAAAGGGGTCATTGGATGAAAAGTTCACTTTTACATGTTGTTTGTAATGCTAAAAATCCATGCAGTGGTTTTTAATTAATCTGAAAAATAATATTCCCTTTTTCAAATTGAGCCATTCTCAGATGCCTGTCAGTGAGGCGTCACACCGACAGAGGCCGCTCCCACGATAGTTGATTGACATGAGCGTCTTAGCTCAGATCAGCTGTCACAGTCCGACCTCTTTGTTTGGATGCCGGAGCAGGGATGTAAGTTAGACAAGAATATCTCCGATTGAGGTGTTGTGTTGCTGGATGTAATAATGGACGTAGTGGTCGCTATTTACTCCCGACATCTGAGCCGCTGAACATGCAGTAGATTACGTTTGTTTGTGAATGGAATGCACCTCCCGATCTACATATATCCGTCTATGTTCACATGAATCATTTGTGATCCAGCTTCACTTACAGCAGAAGTGTGTATAAGGGTTTTATGAATCTTTGCGATCGTCTTGCCTAATAAAGTGCTGGTTAGCAAGTTTAGCAGCTAAATGCGGGTAAATGCAGCTAAAGTAAACAGGCTCATCTTTCTACAGAGAGAAGAGAGGGGCGGGGCGAGCAGAGCACATTTGCATTTAAAGCAGCTTCGACCAGAATGAGATTATTTTTGCAGAGCTGATTTTGGCAAGGTAAAAAAGGGTGTTGTTTTACACTACCATTGAAAATTTTTAACCAAAGTATTTTATAGACTTATAGACTCATATCTTTCAATCTTTTGTATGCGACTTTATTTGGAAATGAAAGTGATTTCCATATTTTATCCATTTAAAAGACGACAAGCAATCCCAGTTCTGCACATAAACGTAGTGCAATGCAGAATATTTGTGTCTGTGTTTGTGATTGGCCATAATAGCAGACTGCAGCTAATAGAAATGCTTCTCTATTGGTGCACGTCCTGCTCTTCACAACACAGATCATGAAAGCAGACTGCAGTTTTTGTAATTCGTTATAACAAACAAAGTGTAGAGACGATGTAAATAATAGATTCAGTGTACAGTGTAGAGAGCTTCATTAATTAAACTGCAAGTTTGGGAGATCGCTATGAACTATGACAAGTGACAGTTTTTAAAGATTATAAAGAGTTTGCAAAAGTGAAACTGAGTTTATACAACAGTTGTATACACTCGTGATTTTATACAAAAGTTAATATTAACTGACTGTTGTCTGATTGTGCTATATTTCAACAAAAATAGTTCCAAACAAAGTCACAGCTGAGCCGCTGTGCATATATAGTATTTGACACAGCACTGTTTCATTTATGAATGAATTTACTTTTTGTAATCGATTGGATGAATGATTCAGTCACAAAGACTTTGACTTGCTGCCACCTACTGTTGGTTTCAGTTTTATTTATTTATTTTATTTTAGTAAGTGTAAATTGAGTCATTTAAATTGTTTAATATTTCGGTATTCAAAACTTTATATTTAAAACATTAATCTTATAACATTGTTATTATGAAATTCATTCCTCTGAATCTTGTAAAAAAATTTCATTTGACTGGTAACTTGTTCTTCCTGATTGTATCATATTATTTTTATTTAATGTATTGTTTAAATTTTTTTTGTCACAAAATATGACATATTTAATAAAGTTAGAAAAATGGCATTACAAAAGTAAAAAAAAAAAAAAAGAACAATTCAACAAGTGAAGTATTGCTTTTTTTCCCCTTTTTTTATACAAAGTGTTGGAAAAATAAATAAACCCAGAAAGTTTTGAAAAAGTCATGGAAGTCAATTCCACAAATCTCTTTATAATAGCATTGTTTAATTAGGTTTTGAATTTCAGATATCGCATAGTTCTACTCATTCCCGCAGCTTTCGACTTTAAAATTATGGATATTCACACACTTATGCAGTAGCATATAGCATGTAGGTTTGAATTTCAAGTTATGTTTTAAAGTAGCCTAACGACCAAGCGGCAGACAGTGAGTTATGTTAGATCAATTTAGCCTTATAAAAACTAAAATAAAATTTATAAAATACTTAAAAAGCATATTACAATGTCTAAATGTTTAACCTAGACAAATGTTCAATTCAAAATTCAATTCAAATTTATTTGTATAGCGCTTTTCACGATACACATCTTTGCAAAGCAACTTTACTCCAAATTGACATTTTTACAATATATGTAGTAGTAGATTGATGTACATATGGCAGTGATGTGTGGTAAAGATCAATTAATAATGTGTACTATCAATTAATAGTGCTGTATGTTGTTTCAGGGTTGACATCATCTCTTCTTAAGTGTTCTGGATCCAGACTGAAGCTTGTGAATTCCTAGTTACCATAGGATGTCAATCCCATGGCAAAAACAGAGAGCAAATAGGAACATAATTAGCGTAGCTGCTGTTCAAACTAAGAAAAGAGAGATTTGTTAAACCAGAGCTAAAAGATTGAACATGAAGAATGAACATTTGATCAGATATAACTGCAGGAAAAGTTTGAGATGCATTATTTGAATGCTTGGCTAAAAACGTGAGTCTTTAATCTAGATTTAAACAGAGAGAGTGTGTCTGAACCCCGAACGTTATCAGGAAGGCTGTTCCAGAGTTTGGGTGCCAAATGTGAAAAAGCTCTACCTTCTTTAGTGGACTTTGCTATCCTAGGTACTACCAACAGTCCAGAGTTTTGCGACCTTAGGGAGCATGATGGATTGTAGCGTGGTAGAAGACTAGTTAGGTACGCAGGAGCTAAACCGTTAAGTGCCTTATAGGTAAGAAGTAATATTTTACAGCTGATGCGGACCCTAATAGGTAGCCAGTCCAGAGACTTTAAAATTGGGGTAATATGATCATATTTTCTTGACCTGGTAAGGACTCTAGCAGCTGCATTTTGGACTATCTGTAGCTTGTTTATTGAAGATGCAGGACAACCACCTAGTAGTGCATTACAATAGACCAGTCTAGAGGTCATGAATGCATAAACTAGCTTTTCTGCATCAGAAACAGGTAATATGTTTTGTAGCTTGGCAATGTTTCTAAGATGGAAGAATGCAGTTTTTGTAACATGGGAAATATGATTTTCAAAAGACAAGTTGCTGTCAAATATAACACCCAGGCTTTTGACTGTAGTGGAAGTAACAGTACATCCGTCCAATTGTAAATTGTAAGTCAAAAGATTCTGTGTATTGTTTTTTTGGTCCAATAAGTAATATCTCTGTCTTATCTGAATAGCAGAAAATTATTGGTCATCCAGTCTTTTACATTTTTAACACACTCTGTTAACTTCGATAATTCAGAAGTTTCATCTGGTCTTGTTGACATATATAGTTGAGTATCATTAGGATAACAAATGTGTGCTGTTTGGGCATGTATTTAATCATTTGTACCGAGAGTGGAAGCTAAAGCGCGCTTTACAGGGTGAGGCGGCAGCGCCATCACTTGCATTTTTTTTCTTATAACAGAGGAAACAACTAATTTTTTGCTCATAAAGGTAAGAGTAATACATCATTTGGGAGTGTTACGGGTCTACTTTTTATTTGTGTGTACTCACAATATCAGCATATGTTGTGCTGTTTTTAGAAAACAGGATCCACTTTCTGCCTTCTCGGACTTGAGCAGAAGCGCTCCACAAAAATGAGCCGAAACTCAGCGGATATTCTATTTCCCCTGGACCCAACACATTCATCATTGTAATTTACATTTTTTTTGCGGCAAGCTTTATTGCGTGCACATTAATGCGAAACTCTTCCAGCATTCGCTGCTGCTGGCGGGATACTAAACACCGTCAGAGCCGCTCTTGACAGTCACGGTAGTCTTCATGACCATAATAATTGATGTCTAAAATATAAAAATAAGGAGGACGCCTGAAACAATCCCGATGCCCGGCCCGCAGGCTAAAATGCAAGGTGCAGCTTGTTGCATTTAAGTGGCAAAAATAGCCTACACATAAAATGACGTTAAAATGACCATCCTGGCAAGTATTTTCATAAGCATTGTCAGGTTTTTCTTAAGTAAATGTAAACAGTTGCAAAAGAGAAGAGTTTCCAAAATGAAATTCAGGGGCCGGTTGTAAGACTAGGCTGGGTGTAAAATGCACCTTAAGTCGTGCGTAGAATTTATACCCGTTGCACCATCTCGGTGTAGTGCTATGTCTGAGACCAAATCTTACACCTTGTCAAGGGTAGGTGTAAAGTGAAAAGCATTGACTTGTTTCCATAGTGATAATAAAGATTGTAAATAAAAACTATAAAAGACAATGGCGCATCTGATATACAGGCTACACGATCGGTGGGCTTTCAGGCGTGAAAGAATAAAGAGAGACCGCACCAATCCTTTAGATGTGTTTAGAGACAGAGAACTTATTGAAAGGTTTTGTTTCAGGAGGGTTGAACTGTTAGAATTAATCAACGAGTTATCGCCGCAGTTACAGCATGTAACAGACAGGAACGGAGCGCTGTCCCCAATACTGCAGGTGCTGATATCTCTTCGATTTTATGCCGGTGGATCTTTCCAAAATACATTTGCTGATATGGTAAATGTAAGTAGAAGTACAACCTGCCGGGCAATACGACGAGTGTCTCTGGCCCTTCAAAATCGGGTTCAAAAACATGTTCGTCTGCCCACCCAGGAGGAGGCCACACGCACCAAAGACAAATTTCGAAAAGATTCCGGCATATCCAGTATTTTTGGATGTATCGATGGTACTCACGTGCGCATTCAGGTGCCATCTAAGAATGAGTACCTTTTTGTAAATAGAAAAGGCTATCATTCAATGTGCAGGTTGTGTGTGATGCAAACATGAAATTAATAGATGTGGTCGCGCGGTGGTATGGGTCTGCACATGACGCACGCATCTTGAGGGAAATCGCACTGGCAAAATTGTGTGATGAAGGACAGCTTTCTGACATAATGCTGGGTGACAGTGGCTACCCTTTAAAGAAGTGGTTGATGACACCTGTCATGGTACCCCAAACGGAGCAGGAAAGGCAGTACAACTATGTGCACTCACAAACGAGGTTGATCATTGAGCGTTGCATAGGAGTCCTCAAGTGAAGGTGTGTGGCTAATGTGTAGTTTAAATATGAAACATGCCAGCCCTTATGTATTGTAGCTGGCATTGGTTATTAAGATAGAGCCTTGCATTTCAGCCTGGGCCCTTGGGCCAGGCTTTGGGCCAATTTTCACGTAATAGCTCTATTTTTAAATGTTTCCAGTGCAAGTGATCGTGCTGGCGCCTCCATGTCGTGTAAACTGCGCTTTAGTTTCCACTCCCCGCACGTTGGATAAACGTCTCACAGCGCACATTTATTTGGGTTTAGTGTTTAAACTAACAATGTGATATGCTTGAGCTGTTTTATACCTATAGATTTACTTTTAGGCAAGTCGTGATGATCTGAGAGGCTAAACTGAGCAAACATTATTGGCTGATCAACTCACTGCCTGCCGCTGGAGGCTTGGTCGTTACTTTAAAAAAAAAAAACAACAACTTGCATTTAACAAATAAAAAAATGCTCCAAACGTTTTTCTAAATTAACTTAATAAAATAACGAAACGAAATACAATCACTTTGCTATTTCATATAATAATTAGCTATTTTAATAGCTGAAACAGTAGTATAAGTTGTTTTGGGAGAAGGGGGAAAAAAAAAGACTGACTCCGGCCAAGAATTCTGATAAGCTGTCGGACAAAGGCCGGGCCTAGATTTTAGGCCTGTGCAGGGCTCTAATTAAAGAGTAATATTGGAGATTTTATCAGAAAAGATTTAGAGAAAATATGAAATAAGTTTAATATTATTATAGATTACAAAAGGATTTATAATTAAATACAGCCGAAAGGACATCTATCCGCATCCCCCCCTCCAAGCTAGAGTCCCCACAGTGAATTTTGGCCAATTTCACCACTGGTCATTACCATTATTATATTAAGCAGACTATCAATTTTTGAAATTTGTAAAGATTGAACAACTCTTGTGTACAAGTTGTTGGTTTTGATGTTTGTTGCTTTGTGTCATTAAAACTGGTTTTAACTTGCATTTGTCTTTTTGCTTTAGAATTGATGTCACCAAAAAAGGAGATTCAAGAATTTGATGAAAAGGAAGATAAAGATCATGATTTCATAGCTGGAGAAATATCATTTAGGTGCTCATGGACTGAAAAGACACAAAAAAGAGCTCATAAGACTGCAAAAAGAGGTTATTTCACCTGCCAACAGTGTGGAAAGTGTTTCAAAAGATTTGGAAACCTTAATTCCCACATGAGAATTCACACTGGAGAAAAGCCTTACACATGCCTTCAATGTGGATTAAGTTTCACTCTTAAAGAAACTTTAAGAATGCACATGAGAGTTCACACTGGAGAAAAGCCTTTTACCTGCAAACTGTGTGGAAAGAGCTTCAATCGAAAATCAAGCCTTAGAAACCACTTGAAAATTCACAGTGAAGAGAAGCCTTACACATGCTCTCAATGTGGGAAATGTTTTACACATAAACAACATCTTGATGTCCACATGAGAATTCACACTGGAGAGAGTCCCTTTACCTGCCAACAGTGTGGAAAAAGTTTCACTCAAAAAGGAACCCTTAACAGGCACATGGGAATTCACACTGGGAAGAAGCCTTTTTCCTGTGTAGAAAAAGCTTCACTCGTAAAATAGTTCTTGAAAGGCACGTTAGAATTCACACTGGAGAAAAGCCTTACACCTGCGGTCAGTGTGGAAAAAGTTTCTGTCAACATGGAAACCTCATAGTCCACATGAGAATACACAATGGAGAAAATCCCTTCATCTGCCATCAATGTGGAAGAAGTTTCAATCATAAAGGAAGCCATAACAGGCACATGAGAACTCACACAACCTGCCCTCATTGTGGAAAAAGTTTTGACCAACATGAAAACCTTAAAGTCCATATGAAAATTCACATTAGGGTCATGGACCGTCCAGTTTAAAGGCTTTTTTTCATGGATGTATTGTAATAACACTAACTGCACCATGGTATAGCATAAATCCCTGCTGAAAAAACCCCCAGCTTGAACCAGCCTAGGCTGGTTGACTGGTCTTAGCTGTTTTAAGCTGAAAGTTGCTGGTTTTAGCTGGTCTCCCAGCCTGACCAGCTAAGACCAGCCTGAAGATGGCCAAAACCCCTCTAAAACCAGCCTGCTTACTAGCTAAGACCAGCCTGGATGAGCAGTGAAAACCAGCCAACCAGCTTAGGCTGGTTTTAGCTATTTTTTTCCGCAGGGATATGAAATGTAAATGGAACTTTATTATATTAATGTAGGCATGTATTACTGCATTAAAAGAGGTTCTTTCACCACTTGTTAACACTACAACCCATCTCAGATCCCTCAGAAGTGAATTGAACCGAGACCAACTCAGGAGGTGGTCTTTCATTTGAAGGTACGGTTTGCTAAAAACGTGCATTGTAAACATTGGTCATCAAATGTCTCCATAGAAATCAGCTGTTCAAAATGGCTGCTTCTTCTGGCAGATTTGCACAAATTATTCGCTCACAGCGTACTCTCAAAACTATAAGAGAGACGCAGCTGTGTGCCTTGCCTGTTTAAACTTTTTAGAGATTTATTTTTGGTGTTTTTGCCTTTATTTGATAGGACAGTAGTTAAAGGAGAAGTCCGCTTTCAAAACAAAGATTCACAAATAATGTACTCACCCCCTTGTCATCCAAGATGTTCATGTCTTTCTGTCTTCAGTCGTAAAGAAATGATGTTTTTTGAGGCAAACATTTCAGCATTTTGCTCCATATAATGAACTGATATGGTGCCCTGAGTTTGAACTTCTAAAATGTAGTTTAAATGCAGCTTCAAACGATCCCAAATGTGGTTGTAAACGATTCCAGCCGAGGAAGAAGGGTCTTATCTAGCGAAACGATATAATACAATTTATATACTTTTTAATGTCAAACACTCGTCTTTTGTATTTTTTTTTTTTTTAATGAAAATAACCGATCATTTCGCTAGATAAGACCCTTTTTCCTCAGCTGGGATCGTTTGAAGCCGCATTTAAACTGCATTTTGGAAGTTCAAACTCAGGGCACCATATCAGTCCATTATATTGTGAAAAATCCTGAAATGTGTTACTCAAAAAACATATTTTTTTTATGACTGAAGAAAGAAAGACATGAACATTGAGCATAAACTAAATGAACATTATCTATAAATTGTTGTTCTGAAAGTTCTCCTTTAAGAATGTGTCAATTAATGTAGACTGTCGTTGTTCTAATTACTTCATGTAATAATAAATATAAACATATTTTGGTTTACAAACTGTGTTGTTTTAATCAGTTAGTGATGTTATTGGTTTGGGAAGGAAAGAAAGGAAAGGACGTGATGTGTGGCCAAGTATGGTGACCCATACTCGAAATTTGTGCTCTGCATTTAACCCATCCAAGTGTACACACACACACACACACACACACACACACACACACACACACACACACACACACACACACACACACACACACACACACACACACACACACACACACACACACACACACACACACACACACAGAGAGAGAGAGTAGTGAAAAAACACCCGGAGCAGTGGGCAACCATATTGCTATTGCTGCGGCACCCGGGGAGCAGTTGCTCCAGGGACTCACCTCACTTGTGGTATTGAGGGTGGAGAGCGCGCCAGTTATTCACTCCCCCAACCTTCAATCCCTGCCGAACATGGGACTCGAACCCACAACCTTTCAATTACAAGCCCAGCTCCCTAATTATTAGACCATGGCTGCCCTGTTATGTTAAGTGTTTACAGTTTAACAGCTAAACTTTAGCTGTGGGCACAATTCACTTGCATAAGTCTTAAACAAAATGTTTTTGTCATTATTTTAAGAACAGATTGGAGCATTATAGTATTGTTTTGGTGTCATGCTTTGTCAATGGTAGCCAGGGTACCAGCTTTTCACAACGAAACCTGCCCAAAGCTAGCGCAGTCGTGTTTTGAGGGGCTCCCCCATTAAAAATTGTGTTCCAGAGTGTAAATAACACATTTTTTTGTTGGGGTTTCTCTGGTAAATTCGCATTCCAGGGGCTAAATATGACATTATTGGGGTTGCTTCAGTGCACTCTTAATAATAAAGCCTGCATTTGGATTCCCAGCTTTGTTGTCGCCTTCCTTGTTACACAGTGAATACTTTTGCTTCATCCAACAAACTTTTTTACTGGCAAATGTCATAGACTCTGTTTAGACTCTGTTTAGACATTACATGCTCTTTGTTGAATGCAAGTAAAACACTTTGCATTAGAGCCCAGCTATAATTGGTTTTCACCTGCAGGGTGTTTTTTTGCGTATATCATGACAAATGCAGTGTAAACTGCATCAGCCAGAATGTAATGGGAGGAAACTAATGTATATTGGACAACACTAGAGATCATCCTGTCCTCCTCCTGTAAGTGTAAGGGAGTAGTGAACAGAGGTGGGTAGTCCAGGTGTCAGAAAGTAAAAGTCCTGCCATATGTTTGTTCCACCCATGAACTCAGTCAGCTGATTTCACCAGAGGTGGAACCAAGTCCTTCCTTTCAAGTCACAAGGGAGTCTAAAGTCAGATCCCAAGTCCTCAAAGAGTTAAAGTTAATGAGATAATTAAGTGACTAATTAAATGATGATTGTGCATTAGTGATAAACACCTGCTGTTATTGAGAATTACAAAGGATCAGATGTTGATGTTTTATTGGTTAAAATGATGCTACCATCATGGAGATCAGTGTTTGCTTTAGTTGGACTCTAGATCCTTGACTAATTATGCTAGATCTCTCTATGCCACAACGTATGTAGTGTTGTAAAATAGTGAGATCAAGACTGTATGTGATCTGATAGTTATCAGGCATTGACCTGATTATATGGAAAGTAGCTTTATTTGTGTTCAAGTTTAGGTTTTGAAAAACCAGTCCTGTGAAGCTTGGCATGGAATTATAGTTTAGTTGTGATAATTCAATATTAATGAGAGTTCTTTTATACGTGGGGTATGTAAATATTTTAGCTTTTGTGCTGTTTAGACACACGCAGACATCAAGAACCAGCATATGAATCTCAACAATGGTGACAATCAACTAAATTCTTCATGCTGCAATGCATGCTGGGTAACACCATAGTAAAAACTCCCATCATGCACTACAGCATGAAGAATTATTGTCACCACTGTTGAGGATCGTATGATAAGTGTTCAGGTCTAAAAGCCTGAGCTGCTGCAATTTTCCCCCCAATATTTAAGCTTTACAGTGGCATTTCCTAATTTGGCTTTTTATCCAGTTGTTTGATAATTTGTGTCAATCTACAAACCAAAGAATCGCCATTACATGATGTTCACTCAAATGATTTAAAAGCAAAACATGTTATCTAACATGTTATCTCTACTACCATAAGCTTTTGATTCAATAATGTGCAAACACTTGCTGTGAAACAATATTGCAATTGCTTAGAAGCAATTTACTTTGAATTACTAAAAGGGTCAAGAGCCCAACTAAAGCCATGATGGTAGCATCATTTTAACCAATAAAACATCAACATCTGATCCTCTGTTTTTCTCAGTAACAGCAGGTGTTCATCACTAATGCACAATCATCATTCAATTAGTCAGTTAATTATCTCATTACCTTTAACTCTTTGAGGACTTGGGATTTGACTTGAGACTCGCTTGTGACTTGAACAGAAGGACTTGGTTCCACCTCTGGTGAAATCATTTCATCAGTTCATGGGTGGAACAAATATATGGCAGGACTTTTACTTTCTGACCCCTGGACTACCCACCTCTGGTAGTGAAGCACATTTTTTGCTTGATTTAAATTTTTTTTCAAACAAGTCCGCCAGTAGCGTCAAGGCAGAGCGTGACAGGATACTTCTCAAGTGTATGAAATGAGTATGCTGATGCCCATTTCAGTATTCAGGTCCCCAAAAGGGCCCATGCTGAAACGCTGGATATAGCCTGGTATTCTGCATTTTCCTGTAATTTTTGATACAATGTTTCCCCACCACTGACAGAAATTTCCAACAACCCATGTTCACACTGTTACATGGTAGGGATGCTCTAACACATATTCTGAAAGAGTGCAGAATCTCCTGTTCAAAACACAGATGAAGAAGACGCAGAAACAAGTAACAGGCATCTCTAGAGGATGGCTCAGGATAAATTAACCATAATAAAAATAAACTAAAGCACATATACTGTGCAAAATTAAATGTGTTAATCATGTAAAGTGATTATGTCTCTTCAGAAGATTGAAATAAAACCTTGTTCAATGTTGTGAACATTTTTGAGCAACCAACTGTAAGTGATGGAGACTGGAATATTTGGAACATGAGGTCATAGATATAATGCGGCTACCTTTTCTCATTGTTGCTTGGTGATTAGTCTGTTTTGTGCTGTGGGCGGGGCTTCTGAGAACCGCTTCAACTGCTGTCTTGTTTCGTTGTGCTGTTTAGTGAATCAGTGCATTAAATTGGTGCTGACTGAAGTTTAAAGGTAAGGATGTAAGTAATTTTTTTTGATTGAATACATCGTTAGCATTTAAATTTGCCTGATAACACTGCTCTATGTTATTAGGCTGTGATATTAATGTTATCAGAGTCTTGGTAGAGAAGCACATGATAAGCAATCTACTGAGCCCCAGAAGGGACATGGTGGTGGGGAAAAAAATAAGAGTGGGTCAAGATTTTTGCATTCCCTCCCAAAACCAGTTGAGTTCGGACAACCAGAGGTTGCCTTGCCATTTCACATTACACATATTCTTGCACCACACCCCAAACTACATTTCCCATCATCCATTGCGCTGATGACACACACACAGTTGCAACCAATCAGACACACTATATAAGCCTTGGACTTCCTTCTCCTATCGCTGAGTATTGTTGAACGTTTAGCACTCACCCAGTGTTAGCCACAATTACGGAGCCCTTCCCTAATTTCCATGTCAAGTTATTTCTTGTGTTCTGGTTTTGACACTCTTGTCTTTACCCTAGCATTGTTATCTTGGATTCTTGCCTGTCGTGGATTTAACCCTTTTCCTTGTTGTTTCGGACTCTGTTCTCCCCTTGTATGAACTCTAGCCTGTTTATTTGGATTACCCGTTTACCTCGCCCCTTGGATTATGTTCGCCACTGATCGACCCTCACCTGTTTAACAGACTACTCTTGTGTCTTGTCCTCACATACTTGTTTGCCACTGTTCGACTCTGCCTGTATTTGACCACGTCTGTTTAATAAAGCTATGCGTTTGGATCCGACCGGACATGTTGTTCATCTCCAGCTTAAACAATTGTCAAACTATTGTCAAACTAACCTGAACACTGCACTAATTGTCTGCTCCTTATTTAAGTGATTTCATTCAGACTGTGTTTGTGAAAAATAGGTGGTGTGTCACAGTGAGAGTTTCACTCTGTACCCCGTATAATGAATTACTGTACAAGTTTTATATCTTTTTATTTACAGAGGGTGTTTAGGAACATTATTTGAGTGGTTTATTCTGCCGCCCTTGAGCAATATTGTTGGCGGACAGCTAGCTAACTTCTGTTTGTAAATTCAGATTAACAACACATTACTGTATCCTTGTGTATCTAATCTGTATGAATTGGCATGAAGTTCTTTCTTCGTGTTCCCCTATACAAGATTTTTGATGATGGAAGCTTAATAAAAACAAACTTACTGAAGACAAGTAAACAGTCATGACTTAAATAGAATGAAAAAAACGTGATTCAGTACAGGTTTAGAGCAACTTGAGAGTGATTTTTAAGACTCAAATGATTGTGTCGATGAGTAGACAAGCATTTTGACATATAACTATGTGTATTTGAATGTTTAAAATAACTCCGGTTTAGACAGGCGATGTACAAGCAGGTGCGCACTGTGCGTACCCATAAAGCAAAAAAAAAAAAAAAAATTTCAAATATATTTCAAAATATACAAAGAATGGCCAGAAAATATATTTGTTAAATATTTTTCAAAATATATTTACATACATATATTTTCTACTTATTTATTTTTGGCCATTTTTTGAATAAACTTAAAAAAAAAAAAGTATGGTTAAAAAAACTACAACAAAACAAAAAATATATAAAATTAAAGTAAAATATCCTAATTTAAATAATATGCAAAAATAAATAAATAAATAAAAAGTTAATTAAATGTTTTACAAAACAGATTGCTTAAATTACTTTGATGAGATACCTTAACTTTAAAATAAAATGGTAATAAAAAATGGTCATATGATAGAGGATTATTAAAGAACTCCATAAACAAGATTAACCTGATTTCTTTCATACAAAAGTTCTTATTGAGAATTAACAGGTTTAGATTTTTACTGAAAATAATAAAGTTTGATGTTACCATGATGGAGGTCAGTGTTTACTTTAGTTGGGCTCTTAACACTTGAGTTTGTATAATAAAAAAATTATTTGCTAAAATATATTTATGTAAAAATATTTCTACCAATATATATTTTTGCCCAATATGAATATATTTCGCATCAATCATCATATACTAAAAAATATTTCTAAATGTATTTCTGTGGCAAGAAAATGCATTTTGAATACAGAAATATACAGAGATCAAAATTTCATCGAGCTTCACTGTTTGCAACATATATTTAGCATATATTTCAAATATATTTTGACTACAAAAAATATATTTTTTGCCATATTGGTATAAATATATATACAGCTTACACGCGTATATATACATATATAGATAACGCACACATACAAACATACATACATATACATATCCAAATCAACGGGGTTTTTTTTTTTATACTTTATTTTTATTATTTTTTAAGGATTGAAAGTAAAAGAAAAAAAAGAGCAAAATGAAAAAGAACAGAAAAAAAGAGCAATATCAGAACATTTGACTGGTCACCTTTACAACTTTACATAATAAAGACATACTTAGCCATCAGCATACAGAGCAAAAAGACATATACACAATCCATTTATCCCAGTATTGCAAATATTTGTCCATTAGAAGTTGTAAAGATAGTGTTATCCTCTCCATATTTTGGATATTGTTAACTATTTCGAGCCACTCCGATTTTGTAGGGGGATCAGTCTGTAGCCATTTTCATGTAATGGCTTTCTTACTGGCAGCCAAAAGTATCTTTAATAAATATTTATCTTCCACCAATAGACTCGATGGGAAATTACCCAAGTAAATTATAGAGAAATTATAAGATATTTCATCGCCAAATATATTATACATCACTTGATTTACTTCTTGCCAATATGGTTGGATGGTTGGGCAGCCCCAAAATATATGGAAGTGGTCTGCCAATGGTTCCCCACATTTCCTCCAACACAACCCCTCAGCTTGCCCACCAGTATGTCTAAGTTTTAATTTGGGAGTTATGAAATATCTAATAAAATTTCTCCAACAGAAATCCCGCCACATTCCAGAACTGGTAGATGTAGCCTGAGCAGAACAGATATTCGCCCATTCTTCCTCTGAGATAGTTTGGGATGCTTCTCTCTCCCATTTTAATCTAATCTCATTTGTTGAATGTTCATTAGTGGATTGAATTGATGTGTATAACCTTGATATCATATTTTTGTTGTCTTTATGTTTATAAATGTTAATGAATATATCAATTATATTGGATTCATGTTTCTCCAAACATCTTATCATATTATTAAAATAGGTCCGTGTTTGTAGGTATCTAAAAAAATCTGATTTTTCTAGACCGTATGTTTCCGAAATTTTCTGAAAACTTTCTAGTTCTCCCATTGAAGAGATTGAGCTGTATGTAGTGATGCCCATCCTATACCAAGCTTGAAACCTTATGTCAGTCTTCGCTGGTTTAAAGTCAGGGTCAAAAGCTACCCATCTCAGTAATCTGGATTGTCTTTCCAGAAGTGGAGATTTACATTCTTTAAACCGAATTCTAAAGGGGACTCTAGTCCACTGATTTAGGGTATTTTTGAAGTGTTTAAAGAGAACCTTACAGCCCAGTAATGCTTGCAATGGTACAGGTATCTGTGAGGTTTCAAGGGTCTTAGCTGGGCCGCTTTATAATAATCAAATAAACAAGGGAGTGCTCTCCCCCCTTTCTCTTTAGTTAGTTGCAATGTTTTAAATTTAATTCTTGGTCTTCTACCCGCCCAAATAAATCTTGAAATCAGCTTATCCCATTCTCTAAATTGTTTTAATGGAACCTCAACTGGCAAGGATTGGAAGAGATATAGGAGTCGTGGGAGTATATTAATTTTTATTGTATCTATTCTGTTATGCATCTCTAAAGGCAGTTGAGACCATCTACCTATATCGGATTTAATGCCCTCGTTTATAGGACAATAATTGTTATCAAATAATTTAGTAATATCTTTAGTTATTAAAATCCCTAGGTATTTAATACTTGTGGAGTTCCAGTCAAATTTAAAATTATCCCGAATTTCCTTCTGAGGGGAATAATTAAAACTTAAAATTTGTGTTTTTTGGACATTTAATCTATATCCAGAGTATGCGCCAAATTTTAAGAATTTAAGAACTCTTAAAAAGAAATTTTAAGAGTGAAGAATATAAAATTTAAATACATCTAATAAACTCATCTTTAAAGCCAAATCGTCTCATTGTCAAATATAAATACTCCTATCTGACTGAGTCAAATGCCTTTTCGGCGTCTAGACTAAGTATCACAGCTTTGGTGTTTTCTTTAGTAACATGATCAATTACATGCAGCACCCGCCTAATATTATCCTGCGTTTGTCTATCGAGTACAAATCCCGTCTGGTTTAAGTCTACTAGTTCTGGCACTATATCTTCCAATCTTTTAGCTAATATTGATGCGTACAATTTGTAATCCATGTTTAATACAGAAATTGGCCTAAATGCACTACACTCCTTTTTGTCTTTGCCCTCTTTAGGAATTACTGAGATTTTTGCCTCGCTCCATGTTCTTGGTGGTTCGCCTCCTTGAAACATATAATTAAAACAATCGAGGAGCATGGGAGTTAATTGATCTTTGAAAGCCATTGATCTTTGTACCATTCGGCTGGGAATCCATCTGATCCTGGTGTTTTATTTACTTTGAGTTTTGAAATTGCCTTCCCTATTTCCTCAGCTGTAATCCCTGCCATAAGGGCTTCATTTTGTACTTCGCCTATGGATGGTAAATCTAGCGATTCTAAGAAAGTACTTATTTTTGTAGAGCTGGTTGTATTTGTTTCACTATATAGATTTCTATAATAATTTTCAAAGATGTTGTGAATATCCTCTGGTTTATGGCAAATTTTTTTGGTTCTAGGATCTCTGATTTCAGATATAACACTTTCTGCCTGCTGCTTTCTTAACCTCCACGACACTAATTTCAAGGCCTTTGGGCCAATTTCATAATAGCGCTGTCTGGCAAATGTAGCTTTTTTCTCCAATTCTTCCTCATATAATTTGTTTATCTCCTTCTTAACTTTGTTTAATTGATTTAGCACATGAACTTTCTTTGTCTCAACATGCTCTCTTTCCAGGGCCTTCAGATTTTCTTGCAAATCAAATAGCTTTTTGCGTTTTTCTTTTTTCCTTTGTGAAGAGAAGGCTATGAGTTTACCTCTAATTACTGATTTTGAAGCATCCCATAAAATACTTGGTGAAACATCCCCATCATTATTATTAACAAAATAGTCCTTTATTTCTTTTTGGATATATTCTTTGCATGCACTGTCATTCAGAATACTTGTATTAAGTCTCCATATTGATTCTCTCTTTTTGTTGTCTAGATGCATAGTCAAATAGACAGGCGAGTGGTCCGAGATATCTCTGGGACCTATCTTACGGTCTGAGAGCCTGTATCTCTCTGATTTATAAATAAAAAAATAATCAATTCTTGAATAGGTGGTTTGACTGCCTTAATAAAATGTGAATTGCTTATCTGTTGGATGAAGCTCCCTTTTTTTGTTATCCTTGCTCTGGGAGTTAGCCTCTTTAGAACATTAGAGGAATCAAGCTTAGGTTGCAGCTGAGTATTCCAGTCCCCTCCACATATTAAAATTCCAGATGCCTCAGAGGCTATTAATTGAAAGATTTCTCTAATACACAAATGGTCCTGTTCAGGGGGGACATACACATTAACTAACGTAACTTCTTTTTGGTCTAAAAGACCCCTAACTAAAATATAACGACCCTCTTTATCTGCAATTTCAGTGGTCAGTTGAAAATTCACCCTATTAGAAATTAGTATCGCTACCCCTCTTCGGTTTCCTTTCTAATGTGATGAGTAAAACACATTCTTATACCCTTTCTGTTTTAGTTTTTCATGTTCTGTTTTGTTAAGGTGGGTCTCCTGCCAAAATATGACGTAGTTTTTCCCTTTTCATTTTTGCGATAGCCTTACTTCTCTTAATTGGATTGTGTAAGCCATTTACATTAAGAGTAATCACCTTATATTCCTGAAAGTGCATTTAGATGTAAATTGAAACATTGTATATAAGGCACAAAGCATCGGTGACCAAGTCTGAACAATAACTGAACTATAGAACAGGACCAGAACATCACAATCAAAAAATAACCGATAAAGCAAAAAACACAAAAGGACCTCCATCATGAAGTAATATACACTTCTTAGTGTTGGGGAACCGTCTAGCTAGGAGAGCCAGAGCCCCTCTGTAGTGCAACCTGTAGCACAAATACGGGAAAGATTTTGACATCCGTAAGTGCACACAAAACACCCTAGAGGGCCTAGGGTGTTTTGTGTGCACTTACGGATGTCAAAATCTTTCCCGTATTTGTCGGTCAGCAACCTTAAGACTATAGGGCCATTCTAATCAGTCGCGAGTCAAGAATTTAAATATAAGTAAACACGTTGTTAACAATTACGTTCAATAAGTGAAATAAAATACGAAGATGAGTAAAATAGCCTAACAGTCAAAATAGAGACTTTAAAGTCGTTCACAATAAAGGCATTCGATGTTGTCCCATCACACAACTTAAATCAACCAAGACAAATAACTGTCACGTTTGCCCAGTATTTGTTTAGTCACTTCTAGGTAGTTTATCTCCTAGTCATTTTACCTCCACGTCTATCTTGGGCGGTGAAAGCGTTGAAGCCTTTCTTTAATCCAATCTTGACGGGACAGACGATTTGCCGAGCTCGTTGCTCGCTGCCAGCCGTTCTTCCGTACTTTTTCCAGAGCCTCAGCTTCTGTAGTTTTCCCATGGTCGATCTGGAATCCCCTTTTCTTCAGATCCTCTGCAGCTTCGTCTGCGCTTTCATAGGTAACCGGGCCGCTCTCAAAGAAGACTCGTAATTTCACTGGTGGTGGAGTTTGAAACCGATTTCTTTACCTTTGAAAATCCTCCTGATCTGCGTATATGCTTTTCTTTTTGCCAAAGTCTCTGCAGGATAGTCGTGATCAAAATAGATCCTCCTATCTCTGTGGAAAATTTCCCTCTTTCTCCACGCAGCCCGCAGCACCGTTTCTTTAACTTTGAACTCTTGGAAATACACAATCACCGACCTTGGCTGTGCCTCGCTGGGTGGGCGAGGGCCGAGCGCTCTATGGCATCTTTGTATACCCAGATCTGGCGTTATCCCAACAAGATCCAGCTCATCCTTAAGAAAACTTTCACTTAACTGAAAAATGTCGTTGTTTTCAGCGCCCTCCGCAATACCATATATGCGAAGATTATTACGCCTTGAACGTGCTTCTAAATCCGTTAACTTCATCTGTAGCTTTTCCTGAGCTTGTAATGACTGGTCCAAAGCCTCCCTAAAGTCCGCGGACCACTCTTCAGTCTCGGTTATCCTGGTCTCGACCTCGCTCACTCTGTCGTTCGTAGCTTTTAGGTCGGTGGTGATTTCGCTGAGCTTCTGGTAGATTTCCTGACTTATGTCCGTTAATTCCTTTTTCAGATCGTCTCGGAAGTTATTCAGGTCAGACTTCATGCTATCGCCATCAACTTTATGTCTGCGCGGATGACAGAAGCGCTATCTTCCATTCCCGCGGCTGTTGGCTTCACGTTTTCCCCACGGCCGCCATCACACTCGTCTTGTTCCTCGACGGCTAGGCCCTCTATCGCAACTTTATCACTCTTCTCCACTTTTCCGAACAATTTTCCTTTGCCCTTCTTATGCTTCTCCCCTTCCATCGTCAATTTGATCAAAAAATAACCCTTACTTTCATTTAAGATGGGGAAATATACTCCGACCAAACGGGAGTGCAAAATTAAGCGGCCATGCGCTTTAACTCACCACCGGAAGTCCCCCCCAAATCAACGGGTTTAAAAAACATTTTAAATGCAAGAACACATTCTGTAAGAATGCCTCATTAAGCACAAACAATGCTTTGGGGTTTTGCACATTATCTAATGCATTTATACAGATGTTTGGTTTTTCCTGGGAAAGTATACTGCATTTGATTATGCAAACACATGTGGATGTTACAGACTAGAATAGCTTCCAAGATACCAACGTAGTGTCGGCCCAGATCCAGCCCACATCTGCCACATGTGATATGATGTTCCGGCCCACATGTAGTGTGGAATGATTGCACCTGGGTGGAATGCTCCTGTCTGCCAGATTTGGGCCACAAGCAGGCCATAGCAATGCCACATGTCAGCCTAACCCAAAGAAATAAATGACACTGGACCGTATCTGAGGCACAAAATCTTCATATACTGTTTGTAGAGTCATCTCAGCTTGTCTACAAAAAAAGAGAACGAAAAAAGAGATAGACAGAAACTCAAGAACTACAACCGACTGCAGCCACAGCCTTAGATGAAATCAATTTAAGATAAAAGGCATTAAATCTCTGAAGATCTCAGCAGAGGAGAATTAAACAACTCCAAAAACAGCATCACCAGCTCCACTTATTACTGACCGGATTCACTTCATTTCTGTTAAAGATCTACAAAAGGTCTTTTGAGAACCATATAGTGATTAGTGTTCTCACTAGTTGAGCTCTTAACTCTTACTACAATTAGTTTGTCTTCACTGAGTGCTCTGATGTTGTGTATATCAAACACGTTTGCAGTGATTCTGATTATATTTCTTCCAAAAAGTTAAGGTCCATATAAATGCCTTTTTACTTCATACTTTTTAAAACACAAGTGTTTGTGCTAGGGTGATTAGACGTCTGCATTTTTTGGGGATAATCTCACTTTTTGTTGTTCTGTAAAAAAAAAAAAAGGACGACACACCTTCACTCTCTTCCATTGAGAAAAAGGGAAGCAGCCAGCGCCCCAGTAGGACCAAGTATGTATAACTGCAGACCGGAGATCTCCAAATGGCGGCGGGAACTCCAAAAGTGGGCAGAACCTCCAAAATGGGGCGGGGTCTTGCCTCGCAAAGACTTTCACCATTGGCTCTGGCTTCAGCCAATTGTTATTGACTTATGCTTCAAAATAAAACTTTATAAACTTAACATTGTTTCTATTTGTTTTAAAATAAAGCTGAATATGCTACATAAATAAATATGCTTAGTAAGAGCAGAGCCCAAAGCTTGTGGCCAGTGGTGTTCGGATTCGAGTTAGAACCTCCGCTTAATGATATAAACAGGAATCACCCGCAGCGCAGCACAGGGTTAAGGTTTTACTCTATTGCTTTGTTTTAAGAAACGGGGGCATCCCGGGACTTGAAATTCGCAGGGTAGGAGGGAGTAGTGATGCTGGGTCCCATTGTCCGGTGAGGTCCGTTTGGGGAGTTACGGAACGGCATGGCAATCTTATATCGCATCCTTTTATTAACTGTTTATCTACCACGCTATTCAGTGCCAATCCCACCGTGCAGTCAATTTCACTGGTTAAGGTTAGAGTCAGGTGTGGGGTAGGTTTAAGGGTTAACATTGTTTGTAGCGTAGTGTAGGAAATCAACACTGTGATTGACACAACCAATAAAACCTTTAGAATCAGCTGTGGGGCGGAGTTTACACATGTGTGTCATGTGCCTGTCTGTCAGTGGGAAGAAGCCATGCCCTATTTTGGAGCTCCCACCCCCATTTGGAGATCTTCAGACTGCAGTTGTACCCTTCTCAATAGGATGCTGACATATTGTGCTGATTTGGGACCAGAGTCTGTGCAGTAGCGAGCAAAGTGGAGCCGAGTCCCGCCCACACTCCCGCAGAGACGAACGCCAGCACACGCCCCTAATTAGCCTGACTGCTCTCATGTTTGTCTGCTTATTGCCACACCAGAGGCTTGTGTTAAAATAAGGTACTAAAACCACAATCTCTTCTTGAAGATCCTGAAAAAGTCAGTTGGTGCCTCAGTTCACTCAGAGAATCTGTCAATCTCATCTGTCAGTCATGACGTCACACTGCCGTTTTTATAGCATCACATAACTAACTAAAACCTAACTTATTTAAAAAAAAACACTTGAACTTACATCAGCATGATAAAAACTACATAAACTGACAAAAGCCATCTTTGGAAAACAATTATTTGAAATTGAATTATTTAGTCTGCCTCACGTCCCATTAGATTACATGGAGAGGACAGGGTTTATGACCTATACTGGGACCAGCCACCTGGGGGCAATCAAAATGTTTTGGCTTCACTTTTCAAGACTTGTGCGGCACACTTGCTGTCTGAGGGGATGCCGTCAGTTGTGGAGACTCAGAATGTTCCAGTCATTACAATCACAAAATTGCAAGTCAAGAAAATTATTAGTCAAATGCAATAATGCAAATAAATGGAAATGATCTATAGCACACATTATCTCATGTATCACATGTCTCTCCTGATCCAGCTCCTCAATTACACTGTAAACAACAACCTATAGAATCTACTCAATAAAATTAGGTAACAATTAGGTAACAATTTGCACTCAGTTTGTTTGGGTAGATTCTATCCTATATATTTGAGTAAAGAATACCTAAAATTAACAGCTATGACAAACTAAAAAAAAGTAGGTAAAGTCTACACAGCAAAAATCCCAGTGTTAAATGAACTCTCCCGGGGGTTTATTTGAGTCCATACTCAAGAGTGTTAAAATGAACACTGAAGCAGCGTTAAAGTGAATGAGGTAATTAAGTGATTCATTCAGTGATGACTGACCATTTTTGAACACACTTGATGTTAATAAGCAGAATCACCAAAAGGAGAAAATCAAATGTTGTAAGTCACCATTATAGTGGTCAGTGTTAGCATAAGTTGGGCTCTTGACCCTTAGATTTTTAGTATTAGTTTTTGTTTAGCTGCTGGAATTGAGTTAAAGAACAAAGAACAAAAATCATCTGGTGGTGATAATTCTGTTTTAAAATAAACATAGTTTGAGCCACTAAAATCATTTAGAGTCTAGTCTTTGAGTTACATTTTCTTGATTGATAACAACTACCTTGCGGTTTAAAAGCCTGTATTTTCTAAAAATATTGAATGGATTTCTTACACACCCCTCCGATCAAAAAAACTATCAAAAGTTATTCATCTAGGCACACACAGACATCAGGAATCAGCATATGAATCTCAACAATGGTGACAAACAGCAGATTCAGAAACAGATCAATTCTAAATATCCCAGAAAAAACGACTAAAAGTCATATAAAAACAGTGAAAATGAAAGAAAATAGAATAAAAGAAATTACAAAGACAATTCAGCTCATAATTTATTCATGTCGCAATGCATGATGGGAGTCATGGATGAGTTTTGATTGGCTACAATGTACGTTTTTGATGGTCACCGTTGTTGTGATTCTCACGCTGATTTTTTTTTTAACAAATTGAAGAGTGACTGTAGATACACATACATTACAGATAAAACAACAAACTACAACCAGACAAACAACAGTAAGACCAATCACAAAAAAGGATTACTTCAAAAGCAAAGATAAATACATGAATAAACAATATTTCCACAGCTAATATATAGGGGGAAAAAATATATAAATAAAATTATAATAGTAATATTATTAATGTGCAATTCTATTATAAATGATAACAATGGAACACCTTAATATCTTATTTGAAGGGGATAGGTTATTGGAGGCAGTAGGGTTATTGGTACTAATAATTAAACAGTGAATAATGGATTGAGGAGGAAAACAAAAACAAAACAAAACAAAAAAACATAAAAATAGAAAAAACATTTCTCCTTTAAATAAAAAAAAAACAGTAATGGCAATGATATTATTATGTTATTGTAGTCGAATTTGTAAAAAAAAAAAATTAAATATAACTTATTTAACACTTCTTACATTACACATGATAAGTGCTGTCATTACATAGGTATATAAAGTTCAACTGCTATTTAGTTTTTCAAGTTTATTATATTTATGAACTTATTCAGGCTACGTCCACACGAAGCCGGTGCGTTCCCTATCCGCTCATTTTTTTTCCTCGTTCTCAAAAAAAATTGCGTAAACACGGCGTCGTCTCAAGAAATATCTGCGTACACACGAAACCACTGAAAACGGTGTAGTATATATGCCAGACCAGTATGGGGCGCTGTAATTGTGCCATAGAGATACACTATACACGAAGAAGAAGACTTTGAGCATGCGCATAACCTTGCACGCTGTATACGAACCAAGAAGAAGAAGACGAAGATGGCGAACGCAACAACTTCAAGAGCAAGAGTGGAGTCTTTCGTGTGGACTGACGACGAAGTCGAACTTCTACTCAGAGTCACACTCGACTACAAGTCCACTAAGCTCCAAGAAAACGTGGACTGGGAGTCGTGTCACTCCAAATATAGTGATATAATGGACGCGTTTCAGGCACAGTATCCGAGGGAGCTAACCAATAAGGATTTCCCTCACGATGCTACCATGGTCTCAAAAGCCCAAGTCACCGCAAAGTTGAAAAATATACGCAGCAAATACAGGCATGCGGTGGACACAGGGCGTCGAAGTGGTCAAGGACGGGTAGTACTCATATTTTATGAGCTTTGCGAGGAGATCTGGGGTGGTTCGCCTGCTACACGCTCCATCGATGCCGGCTTCGAGACGGGTGACCTGGAAGAGTCGTCTACATCGACAGTGGAGCTGTCTTCCGATTCTCCAAACTCCACTGAATCCTTCGACTGTCTTACATCTGCGATTGTAAAGCAGCGCCGGGATTTGCTCCAGGTAAAATTGGCTCCAGGTTTATGATTTCAAGCTTAGCGAGTATGAATGTGTGAGGCACTATGTAAAGCGCTTTGTTGGCCATGGGTCTGTTGAAAGCGCTGTATAAATGCAGTCCATTTACATATGATACAGTATTGTATATGATGACACAATCAACTTTGAGGTGAACTATTCCTTTAATTTTAGTTCAATTAATGAATTTGTTTAAATGTAGGTAAAATCAATTGTGTGCAACCACTTACCATAACATTTAGTAAATTCAATGAATTAGTTTTTTTTTCAGTATACACTGTGTGCAGAATTATTAGGCATGTTGATATTCTGGTCATATTTTTTTTTCCAAACACATTTTACCAATTCCAAACCACATCAGTCTTAATAACTACTATTAATTTTGTATTTAATCATTTGTAAGTGATATATAATTGTCCGTGAAGGCTGGAAGTGAAAAACTCCTTATATTCAGGTGTGCAGAATTATTAGGCATGTTTTCGTTTACAGCTAAAATGAGCCAAAAAAGAGATTTAACCCAGACTGAAAAGTCCAAATTATTAAATGCCCATGAGAAGAATGCAATACTAATGCATTACAAGAATTTGCAAACGTTAAGGCTTGACCATTGGACAGTGAAATGCTTGTTGAGTCTGCATGGTCAGAAAAAACAGGTGGAGAAGAAAAGATGCATGTTAACTGCAAAAGAATTAGGAATTAAGGTGAAGAATTAGGTGTGACACCATCAGGAACCGTTTCCAGTTCTCCAGCGCCACCATTTTCCAGAACTGCAACCTACCTGGATTCTTCAGAAGTGCAATGTGTCAGGTTCTCAGAGACTTTGCTTGGTAAAAAATCCTAAAAAATGCCCCTGACTTAATAAGAATAACAAGCTGACGTCTTGTGAAATACATGAAGACAGTTTTTTTATATGCTTTAGAGACAGATAAGTTGAGAGTGACTCTTGAAGGACAAGCATCACATCCTCTTGTACCTCTGATTCAAAAATTTATCTTCTAAAATCTGGCAGTAAGTTTTGGGAGTTCATGTTTAGTCTCCTATCCTGAAAAGTCTGACTTGCAGAGATGGACTAAAATGAACTCCCAAAACTTATTGCCAGATTTTAGAAGATAAATTTTTGAATCAGAGGTACAAGAGGATGTGATGCTTGTCCTTCAAGAGTCACTCTCAACTTATCTGTCTCTAAAGCATATAAAAAAACTGTCTTCATGTATTTCACAAGACGTCAGCTTGTTATTCTTATTAAGTCAGGGGCATTTTTTAGGATTTTTTACCAAGCAAAGTCTCTGAGAACCTGACACATTGCACTTCTGAAGAATCCAGGTAGGTTGCAGTTCTGGAAAATGGTGGCGCTGGAGAACTGGAAACGGTTCCTGATGGTGTCACACCTAATTCTTCACCTTAATTCCTAATTCTTTTGCAGTTAACATGCATCTTTTCTTCTCCACCTGTTTTTTCTGACCATGCAGACTCAACAAGCATTTCACTGTCCAATGGTCAAGCCTTAACGTTTGCAAATTCTTGTAATGCATTAGTATTGCATTCTTCTCATGGGCATTTAATAATTTGGACTTTTCAGTCTGGGTTAAATCTCTTTTTTGGCTCATTTTAGCTGTAAACGAAAACATGCCTAATAATTCTGCACACCTGAATATAAGGAGTTTTTCACTTCCAGCCTTCACGGACAATTATATATCACTTACAAATGATTAAATACAAAATTAATAGTAGTTATTAAGACTGATGTGGTTTGGAATTGGTAAAATGTGTTTGGAAAAAAAAATATGACCAGAATATCAACATGCCTAATAATTCTGCACACAGTGTAGTTAGGATGGATGCATGTTCTTTGTGTAGGTGTGTTGGTTTACTGCATTATTCACATAGCTTTCTGAACTTATTTTGCATAGTAATAATGCACATTTTCTCTGCTTTATTTAAGGCAAAGTTGAACAGCCATAGAGGAGACAGGCTGAAGAGGAAGGTTCTCACCGATCTGGCAGAGGAGGACCTTAAAATAAAGAGGAGGATGTTGGAGTTGATGGAGGACTCTTCTAGACGCAACTCCGACAACATGCTGCAGATAAATACAAACATTGCTAACATTACCAGCAGCATTCAGGAGTGTTTTTCCTTCATGAGGGAATTATTCCAACGTCAATTTACACCCACCCACAGCAGCAGTGGTCAATTCCAAGGGCACCCACCATCATTCATGAACACAACACCACACCCTACTACACCAGCCTACCTGCACACACCTTGGCCTGATAAACCAGCAAACCAACCTCAACAGTACCGCCCTGAATGCTACACACCTACACCACATGTTACCCCACATCAGCAAACATCATTTTCATACAGACGTGCACTGCTGCAAGATGACACAGAGTGACTGCCCTGTTGCACTATATAATTCTTGATTGTATATTGTTTTCACTGCACGTCAGTTCTGTGCACGGTTGCACTTTATACAGTTTGACCTGTTTTTTGAGTTTATTCTACCTGTAGTTGTATATAGGTATTGTGTTTTGTGCACTGTTGCACTTTATACCTGTTTTTTTGAAAAATGGTTCTTTGAACTAAATATTTATTTTCCAATAAAAAAAGTAATGAAATTTTTGCTGTCATTTATTTTCACTAGACAGATTCAACACAACACTTTCAAAATAATCATTAGTACATTTTCCAAATGTAAATAGTGTAAATACTTAAAAAAAAAAAAAAACTGATCAAAATAGGAAAAAAAAAAACTTGATGGCCAGCATTTAAGGGTCAAGGTACTTTGTGAGTACTCTCCTCACTCTCTTTGTTGCATTGTGTAGGAGGCTGTAAGTCTTTATCCCATTGCATCGTTCCCAACACAGTGTGTTCAGCCACAGTCTCCTTACAGTTTTCACAAAAATTGTGGAGAACAAAGCAAGCGTAAATGACAAAGGGCAGGTCCTGCAAGTTGATGTCCATAGGCCTTTTCAGTGCAGCAAATCTGGCTTTGAGACGACCAAAAGCACACTCAATGACCATCCGTGCCCTACACAAACTTAACCCAAAGTACTGTTCTTGAGGTGTGGAGCCACCGTTTGCATATTCCTTCATCAAGTAAGGCAGCAGAGGGTAGGCTGGGTCACCAAGAAGATAAATTGGTATGTCCTCTTCGTTGTCCACAATCTTTTTTTTCAGAGGAGGGATCTGGCCAGTCTTAAAGTACAGGTTGAGCTTTGAATTAGCAAAAACCCGTGCATCGTGTACACTCCCGGGCCACTTTATCACAACATCCATAAATCTGTACTTATAATCACAGACCGCCTGTACATTGAGAGAATGTTTGCCTTTCCTGTTGATGTAGTCCATCGAGTTGGTAGACGGCTGCTTGATTTCTATGTGTGTGCCGTCGACCGCTCCCAAACACTGTGGCATGCCATGAGCACGATGGAAACGCAAAACCAGATCCTCGGCCTCGGACTCCGTAAAAGGAAACTTGATGTACTTTGGACCCAGATGGACAGCGATCGCTTTACACGTTTGCCTGACAACAACAGACACAGCCTGTCGCGACACGCCGAAGGCATTAGCAGTCTTCCTTAGCCGTCCCTCGTCGCTCAAATAATACAGAGTTAACGCAACCCTTTTGAGTGTAGTAATTGGTGCCCTCATGTTTGTTGTTTGCCCTTCAATATACGGACTGAGTTCCTCGCTCAGGGCGATGACAGATGCTTTGGACATGCGGAAATTCTCCCTCCATTCATCTTCCACAACAACGCCATTGACAAAGTTGTCCCACCAACTGCTAGTTCTACCTGGTCTTATCCAAAATTTTCTCCTGGTTGCTCTCCTGGTTGTTTTCCGCGGTGGATCTAAGAGCATGTGGCATATGGTGTTGTCGATTATTGCTTGTTGCTCATAACTGTTCCGTAGAAGCAATAGATTTTGCTGTAATAAAGCTGTTAGGCTTAGTAGCAACACGAACACAATCATGTAGTCCGCCATTATTGTTGTTGCTGTTACGTGTGACGCAGCCGACACGTGATGTGATGACATCATCGTTTCACAAAATATACGGATTGGCTGTACACACGAAACCGCAAGGGTGTCGTTTTCAGATTTATCCACTTTGGGACCCGGTTTCAAAAAATAGCGGTTTCACTCTCCTAAAACGCCGGATCCGTGTGGACGAAACGCCAATACGATAAAAAATGTATACGTATACAGCGAAATGCGTCTCCGTGTGGACAGGCCCTCAATTACTCCTTAATTTATTTATTAATTCATTCCTTTGATACTGCTGTCAATTACAGTGTCATCCTCTGTAAAAAAAAATAAATAAAATAAAAAAAAAAAAATAAATAATAATAATAATAAATAGAGGAAAAAAATAATAACATAAATAAATAAAAAATAAATAAATAAATCAAGAGGATGTAACAAACAGACAAAAAATATATATATATAATAAATATAAAATAAATATAAGCAAATAATTTTAGAGGATCTGAAATGTGAACGATGTTGAATAAAGAGAAAAGATAAGGAAGAAAAAGCGAGACATGGAGAGAAAAATAAAACAAAATGGGAGGACAGGGAGGTATTAGGGGACTATTGGTTTCAAACTGACAGTGGAAACAGATGGTGGAATAAAACATGAACCCGTTTCTTCATTTCGTAGGTCATTGGCAGGCCCCTTCTAGATCATTAGTGCACAATCTAGTTGCGGTCTCGCCTTAATTGTCGACTCTACTATGTGAAGTTCATGGGTAGTAATGCTGATGTCAATGCTTCCGCAAATTTTCTTCTCGCAACCATACTGTTTTTATTTGCCAGACCTGATGGAGGTTCAATGTTGTAAAAACAAAATAAAAATAAAAATAAAAATAAATAAAAAATAAAAATAAAGGAGAGAAACTATATCTTGGGAAGAAAAAATGAGGGAGGGGAGAAAAGAGAAAAAAAACAAATACAACAAAAACTAACATTTAAAAAAAAAAAAAGGAAATAAATTACAGTATACCCCAGGAATGAATGAATAAATAAATATTAATTAGTTTAAACAAATTGAATGATAAGAGTAGTAATAACAGTAATAGTAATAATAATAATAATAATAATAACAACACTAAGTAATAGCAACAGTGTGTACATGAATATACACACATCCATACATATACAGATGTAGGGCAAATGGTGCCATAATATGAAAGTAGAAGATAGTGTTGGAAATTTTTCTTAGAGACCAGGAGACGTTTTTGGATATCTTGAAGCAGAAGTTTTTCTTTATTCAGATACTCGCTGCTCTGCACTGCAGTCTTCAAAAAGTCGTCTAACTAAGGCAGTGATACATTGTAGTTTATATACATTTAGGGGGCAGTGCTTAGATCTGGAGACAAAGCACCTGGGTGACAACCCCAAACAAAGCATGCAAATGAAGTATTCAGGTATAGCAGCCTGCACCATTTACACCAGTCCTAATCCAATCATCATAACTACTCAAAGACTGGGCAGAGGTACCAAGAGCCATTACAAACAAAAGGTGAACATCTCAGTAATCTGGCTCATTTGACTTACAATAAGAGAACAGGAACTGGCAGGAACCTCTTGCTACAAACTTTGCTTGAGAGAATCATTTGTCTGATAACATCGTATTTACCTTAAATGCTAAATACAATATAATTCACCTTAGTTTTTATGTGATGCTATGTCAGAACATAAGATCAGCATATTTTCAACAGATTCTTAAATTTGTAATCCTTCAGTCCCCCCTTTGAGAGTTTTAATAACTCTCACATAATACAAATTTAAACACTTAAAAAAAAGTTCTGTGTTGATTGTCTGTAGTCATGAACAGCATGCTGACACAGAAACAAACATGCTTCTAGGGTCCGTGAAGTTCTTACGGATAATAGTCTTTTCCGGTTGGAACTGTCATTTCCTCATGATGGGCATGGGTCATTTGTTGAATGAAACACTTGATACTGTGGACGCATAGATAGTATACTAGTAGGAAGAATAACAGCAGAATTGCTATTTCCTTGATCCACAGCCAGGGTTTACCTAACAGTTCTCCGAACCATGAAGAATTATCTTCAGTCATTTGGTGTAGTTTTTCTGAAAGATCAAGAATGTCTCGTTGGACTTTGTTCAAGTTCTCTGTTGGATCCATTAACCCGGTGCAGCATTCAGGGCCAATAATGGTGCAGGCTCCCCCTTGCGTTGCAAGAATGTAATCCAAGGCCACTCTGTTCTGTAAGATCATTATCTTGTGCGAAGCAAGAGTGTCCGTGATGTTACCTAGGGCCAAAGCTGTATCATTAGCTAGTTTCTGTACAGAATTCGATAAGCTTCTGACTTGATCCAGGGCCTGTATGACACCATAAGACGGGATTAAGGCTCCAAGAGTTCTTGACCACCATGTTTGTGCACAAGTGAGTCTATAGCTTGTGCGATGTTCACAATGATTACTAGAACGGCAATCTTGATCATGTTGATGGATGACTGAAGTTCTTTCATGTGATTCTCTGCGTAGTGTTTTTTTTTTATGTTCTGTCTTCCGTGACAGTTGGCTCGGCAGTGGGTCTAGTTGTCCTTTAAAGTTTGTAACTTCATACACAGGTGAGGGGGTCGATGTGTATGGGTCTCGGGACAGCATCAAAGGGTATCTGCACAGAGTAAGAAAGAAAACAAAAGACGACAGAGCAGTATTTGTTGTAAAAGGCTGCAAACAATGTAGTTGTAGCCTCTGGTCAATCTGAGTCTAGTCTTGTTGTTCCTTCTTTCCCTAGTTCTTAATTCCCGTGACACCTAAAGAACAGTGAGGTAAGGATGGACTAGTGGATGGGGAAGGCCTATGAGGAAGTCTTCACCTCAGGGTTGGCCCCCGAAGCCTGTTGCATTCGGTTCTTCCCTGGGCTCCTCACTGGTCTGTGTGTCCTATCCTATCCCTGTAGGTGGGGGAACAACTTTACAGTGTGACACATGAGTCCAGGTTTTCCTTCCCTGACACAAGACTGCAGCTGCTGTAATCAACATCACTTGATGTGGTCCGTGCCACTTAGGCTCTAATGGTTTGTTTTTGAATGACTTTATCATAACCCACTGACCTGGGATGATTGTGTGTCCACCTTCTGGTGGATTCTGCCAACATGACTCAACTCTTTCTCTGGAACTCTGTACTGCCTTTGTAAGGTTTTCACAATAAGTGATCAGAGCATCTGAGGCAATGTGCACATCAGCATTTCTAAGATCAATCACACCTGGCATCTGCATTGGGCGTCCTGTAATAATCTCATGAGGGCTTAGACCTACTGATCTGTTAGGTGATGCTCTCAGACTACACAGTACCGCTGGCAGCGCTTCGACCCATACTACTCCTTCCTGATGCATTTTGCTTAGCCTGGTTTTGATTGATCTGTTTGCACGTTCGACTTGCGCCGATGCTTGTGGCCTATAAGGACAGTGAAGATTCCACTTTATTTTCAACATTTTAGACACTTCCTTGACTACCTGTCCTGTGAAGTGGGTTCCTTGATCTGAGTCAATGCTATCTGGTAATCCCCATCTGGGAATGAAATCAGTGACAAGACATTTAGCAGTATGTGCAGCTGTGGCACGCCCTGTTGGATAAGCTTCTATCCATCTTGAGAACTTGTCTATTACTATCAAAACGTCAGTTTTTCCCTTACAAGGAGGCAATGATATGTAATCAACTTGTAGGTGACGAAACGGTCCTGGTGGAGCTGGGGTATGTGTTGCTGCTGTAGTTGCTGCTGGCACATCATTATTTTTTTGACATGTAACGCATCTCTTGACTGTTTCAGTGGCTACATTTCTGAATTTTGGATTCCACCATTGATTTGAGAACCTGTGATTCATTGTTGCTGGACCACTGTGACCCAAATTGTGTATTTGTTGAGCCAAATATGGCAGCAGTGATTCGGGAGCAATATGAATCCACTGTGGCTCCTTTGTCTAGCCATGTCCATGCTTCATATAAAGGAACGTCTTTGTACAGATCGATGATTGATTCAGGAGGCAGAATTGTCTTCTGTGCTGTACTACCTGAACACACCTGTACATTTGCATATGAACAAGCCTGTTTAGCAGCTGCATCAGCAAGAGCATTACCTTTAGCTTCTGTAGTATTAGTTGTGAGATGTGCTTTCACTTTGATCACAGCCAATTTCTTTGGAAGTTTCATTGCAAACATTAGATCTTTCACTAATCCACCATGCTTAATGGGTGATCCAGCAGAAGTTAAAAACTGTCTACTTTGCCAAATGATACCAAAATCATGAATTACCCCAAAAGCATACCTGGAATCAGTGTAGATATTTGCAATTGATCCTGACGCTAGCGTGCATGCTCTGGTTAAGGCTACTAGTTCTGCAGCTTGAGCTGAAAAATGATCTGGAAGACGACCTGAAGCTACCACTTCAGTGGTAGAAGTTACTGCATAACCTGCTCGTCTGTTACCTTCAATAACTTGAGCTGAACCGTCAACAAACAACTCCAATTCTGCATTATCTATGGGAGTTTCTGTTATTTCACTTGTAGGTGTGTATGTAAGCGTAACACAATCATGAGCCATTTCTCCTTCATCCTCTAAGACAACTTCAGTCATTGCAGACATCATACATGAGGATGGGTTCGTGACTGGTGCACGCTGTAAAACAATGTTCGGGGCTGTGAGGGTTGTTAACCAATTTCCCCAACGAGAAGATGTAACAGAAGTGACTTTTGCTTGATTCATTAGTGCAGACACTGCATGAGGGCATCTTACATTTACAGTCTGTCCTAACACCATTCCTGATGAGGCTTGAAGAGCTAGGTGAACTGCCTGTACTGCTCTGAGACATGGGCCCATACCTTGAGCGACTATGTCAAGTTTGCCAGAATAGTAATGAATTGGGCGTAAATTGCCCCCATGATCTTGCATTAGACATGCAGTCATAAAGCCTAAGTGTTCATGAACATAAAGCACAAAGGGCCTATCAGATTGGGCAATTCCTAATGCTGGCGCTTGACATAGTGCTCTCTTCAAATCATTGAAAGCTTTGAGGTGAATTTCTTCCATACAAACTGTATCGGAATCTCTAACCTGACCTTTCAACAAGTCGTAGAGTGGCTGAGCAATCGAGGCATAGTCTTCTATCCAAGGTCTACAGTAACCTGCTGTTCCTAAAAATGATCTTAGTGTTTTAATGTTAGTAGGCGGAGGTATTGCTTTAACTGAAGCGGCTCGATCATGTGTAATGGATCTATTTCCTGTACCAATTGTTTGACCCAGAAATGTAACTTGATTTTTAGCAATTTGAGCTTTGTGAAAGCTACATTTGTGTCCTTTTTTCTGCAAATAGTCCAACAATGCTGTAAATTCAGTTTGATGTACCTCATGATCTGTTGAGGCAAATAAAATATCATCGATATATTGAATCATAGTGGACTGTTTGACTGGACATTCTGGGTCACACAAATCACGTCTGAGAGCCTGATGGTATATGGTTGGGGAATTTTGAAATCCCTGTGGCAAACGTGTCCACTGATATTGTTCATAGTCAACTGTGAAAGCTAACCATGGCTGGCTGTCAGCGTGCAAGGGTACAGAAAAGAATCCATTAGACATATCAATTACTGAAAAAACCTTACAATCTAATGGTAAGCCATTACAAATTGTAGATGGATCTGCTACTAGGGGGGTGATTTTTTCAATATGCTTATTGGCTACTCTGTAGTCTATTGTGAGTCTCCATGACCCATTGGCTTTCTTGATGGGCCATATAGGTGAATTACAGGGACTATTGGTTTTAACGAGCACACCTTGCTTCAGCAATTTTTCTACAATAGGTTTGACTCCCTGTATAGCTTCCTTACTGATCGGGTATTGTTTGGTAACAGGAGGGGCGGTTCCTGTTAATTTGGCTGGTTCTACACCTGTGAGAAACCCGCAATCATCTTTGTCTTTAGCCCAAATTGGATGATTCTGTAAGAAAGCATACTCAGGAGTGATTGCATTACTGGTAGAAACTTGTGCTGAAGCAATTTTTATGCTAGCAGATTCTGAGGACATGTCTAATGTTAGATGTACTTGTCTCAGTAGATCCATGCCTAGAATTGCACCTGTATTTAATGGAGCACACAACAATTTTGTAGTCAGAGTTTTCGGGCCTAATTGTACCTCTATGGGTGGAGTTTCATACAAAACAGAATCTTCACCTACTACACCAGTTAAACAAAGTTTAGTTTTCTTGTACGGAATGTTTAAATCTTTAGCCAATTTTGTAGGAACTACTGTGATTTCTGCACCTGTATCAAGCAAAAAGTCAATCTCTTTCTCTTGTATGCTACCTTTCACAAAAATTCTTTTGTCATTGTGATGTATTACAGGGGAAAGGTAGCTACTCACAGCCCCAACAATTAGTTTTTTTCCTGCTCTTTTTTGTGCTCTTAGAAGAGCCTGAGCGAGCTGTCCTAATGTTTCACTGGTCACTGGTGGAACTACTTCAGGGTTGTAGGCGGGCTGAGAAGGAGCAGAATTATGCATAGCATTTCTTTTATTATCTTGCAACTTCTTCCTACACTCTTTCTCCCAATGTCCTAGTTTTCCACAATAATTGCATTTCCCTTCTTTTTTAGACCATCTCTTGTCTCGATTTGTTGTGCTAAACGTAGCTGCTGCTACTCTCACTTTTGCCTTAACATCAGAATCTCTTTCCCAAGTAGCTAACGTGTCTAAGTTACTTCTGAGAGTTTTGTTAGACCAAGTTAGATCTAGGAATGGCAAGGCTTTTCTGTACTCAGCTACAAGGCCATCTGACCAGATGCGGACTAAGGGTCCCTTGTCATCTAGCACACTTTCAGGATCATCAACTATTCCACTGTAAGTTACAGCTGACTGGCAAAACTTCTCAGTGTATTCACTTACAGTTTCCTCTTTCTTTTGTACACAGTTAGTGATTCTGGACCAGTCTATTTTGGGTCCCATAATATTCTTTAGAATTTTCAAAACACCTTATCTCAAATCCGCTTTACTGGCATTTCGTAGTTCAGAAGTAACAGCAGACTAAAAACTGTTGAATTCAGATTCAGTTAGAATTTGTGACATCAGCTGTGTGACTTCTACTAACGACATGTCGTAGAGACGCATTTTGCTAATCAGTGCTCTTCTAAATTCACAAAAATTTGTGCGTGCTGAGGGTAAGCCCTGGGAAAATCTCTCTATATCTTTAGGTTCCAGCATTTTTGCAATTGCTTGAACCTGGACAACAGCAGAGTTGGGAGGAACACTTTCAATTCCCTCAATTCCCTGAGATCTTCTCCTAGCACCACATTCACCGACTCTACAGGCACATCAGTTACTGAATGGATGGCTACATCTTTTTCAAAGAAAGCTTGTAAGTCAGGATAAATGTTATCAGGCTGACTAACTTCCATATCAGTTTTTTCTAAAGCTTTGTTGCGGTTCAATTTCTTAGTCAAAGCGGATATTCTAGCCCGAAGCTCTTTGTTCTGTTCCTCTAGCTCTGAGTTACGCTGAGACTGTTGTGTAGCTAGCGCTAAAACAAATTCTCTGTGGCAGCAGATAATGCCTTTCACATTGTTCTTACGAATACATGCTCCAAGTACTTTTTTACACTCATCTACAGACCAAGTCTTGTCTGGATGGATCTCATATTTCTTAGTCAATTCTTGTCTAACTTTTTCAGTTATTATTAGGTTCATTTGCACTCCTAACAGTGATTTGAATTCGCTATCTGACCACAAAGGACTTGTGAGACCACCTTTTTCAGTTGTGGGGATCAGCCTAGCGTTCTTTCTAACCATTTTGTGAGTTTCTTTGTTACCACAAAATCACAACACCAAAACTTCTCTGATCAACAGAGGGTACGCTTGTTAACACAGATCAACTATAGTTAACCTTTCCTGAATTAACAGAAGACAACACAAACTACTAGCACTTTACACTAGTCTTCTCTGCCTAAACAGAGGGTAACAGATATTAGCACTTTACGCTAAACTTCTCTCCCTGAAGAGAGGATCAACAATTCTTCTCTGCCGAAACAAAGGATAACAGATATTAGCACGTAATGCTAATCTTCTCTGTCTGAATAGAGGATAACTGATATTAGCACGTAATGCTAATCTTCTCTACCTGAATAGAGGATAACTGCTATTAGCACGTAATGCTAATCTTCTCTACCTGAAATAGAGGATAACTGATATTAGCACGTAATGCTAATCTTCTCTACCTGAATAGAGGATAACTTGTCTGTTAAACAAACCCTGCAGCTGTTTGTTAACACTTCTCTGGCGGCGCAGAGGATAACCACATGTACTGGCTTCTAATGGTTCTTTTGGATAGAGTGATACTCACCAACCCTTGGTACAGAAAGATTCAGTCTGGAACGAAGTCAGATCTTTGTTTAGCTTGTTGAGCTTCAATCTGGATTCAGGTGAGGAGCTCTATCCGGGTCACGGCACCAAAACTGTTGGAAATTTTTCTTAGAGACCAGGAGACGTTTTTGGATACCTTGAAGCAGAAGTTTTTCTTTATTCAGATACTCGCTGCTCTGCACTGCAGTCTTCAAAAAGTCGTCTAACTAAGGCAGTGATACATTGTAGTTTATATACATTTAGGGGGCAGTGCTTAGATCTGGAGACAAAGCACCTGGGTGACAACCCCAAACAAAGCATGCAAATGAAGTATTCAGGTATAGCAGCCTGCACCATTTACACCAGTCCTAATCCAATCATCATAACTACTCAAAGACTGGGCAGAGGTACCAAGAGCCATTACAAACAAAAGGTGAACATCTCAGTAATCTGGCTCATTTGACTTACAATAAGAGAACAGGAACTGGCAGGAACCTCTTGCTACAAACTTTGCTTGAGAGAATCATTTGTCTGATAACATCGTATTTACCTTAAATGCTAAATACAATATAATTCACCTTAGTTTTTATGTGATGCTATGTCAGAACATAAGATCAGCATTTTTTCAACAGATTCTTAAACTTGTAATCCTTCAACTGTAACTATTACTACTTTAAGATCTCCAGTATTACTTAGACACACACAGACATCAAGAATAAGCATATGAATCTCAACAATGGTGACATTCAACAGCTTCATGCTGGGAGTCATGGGTGAGTTTTATAATCTGCTGTTACCCAGCACGCAGCTGTTGAATGTCACCATTGTTGATATTCAAATGCTGATTCTTGATGTCTGTGTGTGTCAAACTGACGCTGTAGATTTCAAGGTTTAGTGTATATGATGAACATCCATAATAGCTCATACACCTATTGTAAACATTATGAAAATATTATAACAGACTAACCACTGCATAAAATCAGTGCATCATGACACTGGATGATAATGATTTAACAAACAATTAAAAACTAACCAAGAACACCTAATCAGACTTCTTTTTGGCTTTTTTATTTTGCTATAATAAATGTGCTTCATACACATAATTACAGCAGCCAAAAAAGTTAAAATAAAAAAAGTCAAAAGTCAAGAGTCCAACTAAAGTAAACCCTGATCGCCATGATGGTGAGGTTAATTGAAACTTAAAAAAAAAAAAAATAATAAAATAAAATATCTAAACCTCTGTTTAGATGTTCTGAAATAATATTTGTGGATATATGACAGAAATCAAGTCAAACGTCAAGTCAAATTTAATGTCTTCATTTATTTAAGTTCATTTTCTCTTTGGCTGTGGCTGATTCTTGTGTTTCTCTTTCCTTCGATGATTCTGCTTGTAAACAACAGGTGTTCATCATTATTGGTCAATCATGACATAATGATCTCCTTAACTCCAACACTGTGTCAATGCTACTTGAACACTCTGTAGTGTGGAAACACATGAACACTGAGCAGGGTTTGTTTAACACTGGGAACTATTACATCAACTTTACCTGATTCATTTACGTAAGACTGATGCATTTGAATCACATTAAGTTTAACTGATTTGTTTAAGTTAAAACTATGTAATCTAAATGCATTGAAATTTTGTACGTAATTGAATTAAGTTAAGGGCTGAAATATTTTTCTGAGTGTCTGCTATGCACTCCCACAGACCACTCTGCTGAGACTGGTTGGCAACCTTCGTTTAGAATGGTCGTTTCTCAATACCAAATACGCAAAGCTCGGACTTGTGTCCTTTGTAGTTCGGACTTGGTAGTTTGACTTGGGAGTACGAACTCCCGAGGACGGGAGAACGCAAGTCCTGTAATTCTGCAAATGGAACAGCAGCGTACTTGATAACGTCAGTCAGCTCGCCTTTTCTACTCCGGTTATCTTCACTGTATGTATTTACAAAGAGACGAAATATGATATCAACCACCACTGCCTCTTTTCGATTTCATTTAAACATATTAATAGCTGCAAAAATATAGTTCAGGGAATGTACAACATTACAGTGAAACGAAATATTATATTAAAAAGCACTCTTTACTGTTTCATTTAAACATATTAATTAATAATTAAACATAATAATTAAAAATGTGGTTCCTGCAGCGCTTACACGCATAACAATAAAACGAAGTGATATCAAACACCACTGCCTCTTTGTTTTCTTCAAAATATAAACCACAACCCTCTTTTTGTACTCATTTAAAAAAATAAAACATATTAATATGTGATTTAGGCAATATGTGCACTGTGTATAATACATCTTTACTCTATGTATAATAAAATGAAACATGACAAGCACAACTCTGCCTTTTTTGTTAAATGTCAGTTTTAATGAACAATATTAGCCATTATAAAAGTATAAGTATAAAGTATAAGAGACGTATGTATTCGGAAATGAGGACAAAAGCAAACAATTCAGTCAAATGCATGCTAAAAATTCAGCGTTGAATTATGATTGATACATAAGTAATTTATGAAGCATAACTTTGTCCTCAAGCAAAACGATATGTCCTGGAATAAATAATAGATTTACGAGACCAAAAATTAGCTGTTAGATTTACCCAAAACGAATTATATCTCTTGCTTAACCACTACAGAGACGTGAGGACCAGCGGCAAACGTCAGAAGTTATAGCCGTGGTGAGGCTGTCTCTGCGGGATACACGACCACTGAGCACCCGGTGTTCGCCTGGAACTCACGTCTCGACATTCTCGCCTGAAATACTCTTAAAACTTCATTTCATGACGCAATAACAGTAATATTTTGAAAATTATGCGGGTTTTCGCCTCCGCCATTAATGCTCGCTGATTGGTGCAAAATGCATTCTGGGATACATGGCTGCCTCAAGTTCGCGCAAGTCTCTTCTTCTTCTTCTTCTTCTTCTTCTTCTTTCTATTTTTGGCAAACCGCACCTATCAGTGCATTACTGCCATCTGCTGGAGACTCGGATCAGAAACTTTCCTATCAGAGATCCCCTCCCTCCCAGCCACATGAAGCCAGAAGTCCCGGCAGCGCTGCGTATTCAGCTCCTCTGCCTGCACCTCCAGCACCATGTAGCCCATGGATAAAGAAGCAACTCCTCTAATATATACTAACAAATCTAACACTCCACTACAGTAGTCTATATATCATACATCCATACCTATCCACATTTATACTTTTCCACATTCATACCTAAAAGCTTTCTTATTTCTTATATTAAATTCTATGTATTAATCCTGTACTATCTAAGAAGCTGAACAATGCATTAATAGTATTATGGCCCGAATGTGAGTTTAATATACTTTCTAATGATAACTCTTTCCTCTCTGTCCTCCATACCACTTCTTGAAACAACTCCCTTTCCTCTTCATACTTCCTACAGTTAATAACCACATGCTCCACCGTTTCATCTTGACCGCACCACTCACACAATCCTGTTGGATGTTTAGATACTAGTTGAAGTGTTTTATTCAGACCTGTGTGCCCAATTATTAATCTTGAGATGATCATTTCCTCTCTCCTTGTTTTTCCCCTACTCATTCCTTTTCCAACTTTCCTTTGTATTGTATATAAATGCCTCCCCTTAGTCTCATAATCCCAGTACCGTTGCCATCTCTGCATCACATTCTCTTTTATTACAGACTTAATTTCACTTATACTATGAGCTAATTCAATTTCCACTCTCTCATCCTCTATTGCCTGCTTAGCCAACTTATCAACCTCTTCATTACCCTTCATTCCCACATGAGCTGGAACCCACATGAATTGTATTTTTATTCTCCTTTACTGCAGAAAAAAAAGATTTTGAAGAATTTCTGTAACTAAATCTGGTCTTGTTTTTGATTGATGATTGCTAATACTCACTAATGCTGAACTTGAGTCAGAACAAATAACCGCCTCTCGTATTTCGATTTCTTTGATCATCTGTACTGCTAACAGAATAGCCATCATTTCACCAGTATATACTGCCAAATGATCAGCAATTCTCACCTTTTTCTTCATCTGAATCTTTGGGATATATACTGCTACTCCTACTCGTCCTCCACTTCTGGAAGCATCAGTGAATATAAGAGTATTATTTCCATACTTAATATTTATATACTCTCTTGCTCTAATTACTTCCATTGCCTTATCTCCATCTTTTTCCCTCATCTCCATGTGGATGAATGACTCTTGCCAAGCACTTATATTCATATAAACCCATCTCACTTATTAATCCTGTGACAGTCGAACCAAAACTCTTATACCTCATCAGCCCTTGCTCCCAACAACTCTCTATTACCTTTTTTGTTGGATGCACTGCATCCTGACTCTTAAGGTTCGACCAATACACTGCCATCAGCTGCTGTCTTCTGATATCAAGTGGCATTTCATTTGCTTCTACCTGCAGAGATGCAATTGGAGTTGTTATATATGCACCACAACAGATTCTCAATGCCTGCGCTTGAATTCTATCCAGTTTTACTAAATGACATTTAGCAGCTAACCCATATGCCATGCTTCCATAATCTAACACAGATCTAATCATTGCTATGTAGACTGTTTTTAACGCCCTTCTATCAGCTCCCCACTCCTGACCCGCCATACATTTCATTATTGTCACGAATCTGGTCGGTGTCCCGTTGTCCGCTCACCACCAGATGTCACTCTCACCTCACCTACACACTCTGACTGTTGCACCACACTCCGGACTGCATCTCCCATCCTCCACCGCACTGATTGCGTCAGCCCCCGTGACCAATCAGGCGTTCTATAAAACCCCCGGTCCTTCACAGTGCACTTCACGGATTGTTACATTGTATTGTTGTATCGTTAGCTTTTTCCTAGTTTCCAGTGTTTTGCCTTTCTCGCCTGGCTTCCCCGTTTCGACTGCTCGCCGCCTGCCTTCTGGACTCTCGCTCGTGTTATTGGATTATTCTCTACGTCTTGCCTGTGATCTACCTGTTTGCTCCTGTTTCGACCCTGCCTGTACGACCATGTCTTTGTCTCCTTCTGTTAATAAAAGCTCGCATATGGATCCGCTCGCCTCTCGTCTCGTTCATCCCGTTACAATTATATTTAGAACCCTCTTACATTTATTTACTATCTTGTCTATATGCTCTTTCCATGATAATTTGGAATCCAGCCACATTCCTAAGAATCTAACTAAGGATACTCGTGCTAACTCTTTATTGTATATTTTTACCTTCAGATCATTATCTACTTTTTTATTAGAAAATATGATTGTTTTCGATTTCTCCACTGAGAACTTGAATCCCCACCTATATGACCAATTAATTACTTCATTCACAGCCTTCTGCATTTTCTCCATATTATACTTAATATTCCTTCCTCTAAACCACAGAGCACCATCATCTGCAAACAGTGATCTTCCGATACTCCTATCTACATTACTGAAAATGTCATTTATCATTAATATAAAAAGTACTGGACTAATTACACTTCCCTGGGGCGTGCCATTTTCTACTACTCCTTGGGAAGAAACAGATTGTCCTACTCTTACTCTTATTGTTCTTTGCTTCAGAAAATCACTAATCCAGTTAAACATTCTGCCCCCTATCCCCATCTTCTCCAATTTCACCATCAAGCATTCTCTCCATAGCATGTTGTACGCTTTTTCTATATCAAAGAACACTGCTACTACTGATTCCTTGTTTGATAAAGCCTTCTTTATTTCTGCTTCTAGACACATAACTGGATCCATAGTTCCTCTACCTACCCTAAACCCACTTTGAGCTGGTGTAAATTTCTTCTCTTTTTCTAAGAAATACATTAATCTATCTGTAATCATTCTCTCCATTACTTTACCCATATGAGATGTGAGGGGTCTATATAGGGTGCTATTGGTCTATAATTAGCTGGGGTACTGGGATCCTTCCCTGGCTTCCTTATTGGCAATATCATTGCCTCTTTCCAACTTTGAGGCAAAAAATCCCTGTCAGTGCATCATCACTTAACTGCTTAATCATAGTATAATTTATATCATCCTGACCAGGAGCAGATTCTTTCATTCTCCTCAGTGCTCTTTTCAGTTCAGTCATTTCAAATGGAACATCCAATAAATTATCATTAACCTCTCTTTTATCCATTAATTGAGGATATTCTTTTAATATTTCCTCCCTTGATCTCTTAAACACTTCTGTCAAATTCTCAGTGCTATTTACCTTAATGAATGCTTTGCAAAACATTTCTGCCTTATCACTATTTTCTACTGCTATATTATCACCTTCATACAAAACAGGGTACTCAGCCACTTTCCACAAGCCATTCATCTTTTTGATCATGCTCCACACTTGCTCTATTGATGTATTTCTCCGTATTGTACTGTAAAATTTCCTCCAATATTGCTTTTTTGCTCCTCTTACCACTTTTTTAACTTCTGCCTGAGCTCGTTTATACTCTATTAAATCATGATAGTTGTGCATTTTCCTGACCTTCCTATAAGCCTTCCTTTTCTTCTTAATAGCTTCATCACACTCCTTGTTCCACCATGGCAGCATCCTAATTTTCCTTCTTCCTTTACTCTTAGGAATGTTACTTTGAGCTGCACCTTTAATGATTTCTATGATTTTCCCATTAATATATTCTATATCATTCTCTTGCGTTGCTTCAACTAATTTAAAACCATCCTCCACCATCTTGACATACTCAGTCCAGTTTGCCTTCTCAAATTTCCATCTCCCTCTTCTACCTTCACTTCTTTCTGCTAATACATTCAAATTTACCTTAATCATGCACTGCTTCTCGACCTGATCTCATGTCTATCCTTGTGCCACCCCCTTCATTAAGACATATCAAATTCATTTCATCCATTAATTCTTCAATAACCTGACCATTCCTATCCATCCTACCTTCTCCCCACAAGTTACTATGGGCATTGAAGTCCCCACACCAAATCACCCTATCTTTACTGTGACCTTCTACATTCTTCAATTCATCCAATACACCATCTGCTTACATGGGTTATAAAAATGAATTATTACAATACTCCTATCTTCACTCCATATCACTACCACCACATACTCCATTTCAATTCCCTTCCCCAAAACTCGGTATTGAATTCCAGATTTAATAAACGTAATACATCCACCCCCACTTCCCTTTTCCCGGTCTCTCCTTAGAGAACTGTATCCTTTTATTACAAAATCTAGATTAGGCTTCAGCCATGACTCCTGTACGCATATCACATCTGGCATTTCATTCATCTGACTTAAGTAACCCTTAAATTCCAACCCATTAGACACCAAGCTCCTAGCATTCCACTGTAATATGATTATCATCAAGACTAGTGCCCACCCCATGATTCTTGACTCGACTGAATATCTGAAGTTAGACCATCTCTAACCACTTCCCATGTCAGCCCTTTAATATCCAGAAATCTGTCTGCCGCTCTCACTATAATTTGTATTTTCTCTGTCCTTCTTTCAGACTGTGCAGTACAATTGATAACCTCTGCTTTTTTTTTTACTTACTAACATTGTGTCTTCTGAGATCCTACTGTTCTTTACCTCATTTCTGGACTGATCTCTCATTTCATCCTTATTTTCTTTCTCCTTCTTTCTTAAGTCCACCCTTTTTACTGCTTCTGCATATGACATTTTACTTGCATCTCTTTCTTTTTGGATTTCTATTGCTCTCTTCCTGGCCTCGCACCCTCCATATGCCACACTATGTGCGCCCCCACAGTTACAGCATTTTGCATCCACATTATTTCCACAATTCCCATAATCGTGCTCTTCCCCACAACGTGCACATCTTTTTTTGGATCTACAGACACCGGCAATGTGACCATATCTTTGACAATTATAGCATCTTAATGGTGCTCGCACAAACATTCTTACAGGAAAACAAACATATCCAATCATCACTGTACTTGGCAAAGCTTCACTTGCAAAACGCAACATTACTGAAAGACTCCCCACCCTATTTCCTTCCTTATTCATTAGCAATTGTTTCGCCTCAATTACATTTCCTACTTTTATGTTCTTTTTCAGTTCTGCCATATTAACATCTATTGGGACCCCCGTTATCACTCCACATACCCATGTCTTATCACTTATTTGTCTACAGCTTGAAACTTCCTGTCTACAAACCACCTTCATTCTCATCACCTTATCTCTCTGCTCTTCACTGTTACAAATCACCATCAAAGCTCCATCTTGAAGAATTTTTGCACCCTTAACTTCACCTGCCATCCTCCTCATCTCATTTGTTAACTCAGTTGGATTAACAGTTTTAACTCCATTCCCCTCTTTAAACCGCACAATCGCTTTAAATTCTTCTCCCTCTTCATTCCTTAACTCTCTTTCACTGTCATCATCAATACTCACTGAATCCTCCACATTATCTTTTTTCCTCTTTTTTCCTGTACTACTTTTTCCCCCACCTTCCATCTGAGTCCAATCTGTCTCCATTTCATTTTCTTCCTCAGAATCATTTATACCACCACTTGTTTCTGATCCAGCTTCAACTCTTTTTTTATGCCTCGATTTCCTCATTTTCTAGTTTGAACTTGCAGCAGTTTTGTTTCCACTTCTCAGAACTTCTCCCGCTGCAGCTGTCGTGTGAAAGCCCGTCTGAAACAAGCCCGCACTAGCCCTTCGCGACTTTCGTCAGCCTTGCGCTCGCTGCCGGAAGCCCGCACAAGTCTCCTCTTGATGCATCCTTGATAAAAGGGGCGGAGCAAGAACACATCCGGGGATTTGAACTGTACTTGGCTAGATGTGAACTTTGAATTGGAACAGTACTTGGGCGACGACTGATGACGTTTCACAAGTCCACAAGAACACAAGTACAGACAAGAACACATATTGAAAAACGGCTAATGTCTTTATAAATCTCTTTGGAGTCTTTGGAGTCGTTATGCCATTATACTCCCTATAGATTTTTACTCAACAATAAAAGCTATTTAAAGGATTTGTATATATGTGCTTTAGTTAAATATGAAGCTATTTTGCTCAAGATGCCTTAAAAGAAGATACCAAAGATGATCATAACCGATCGATATCTGAAGAGTTTATTTATTTATTTTTTTTACCCCTTCTCATTAACATTCTGATATTAAAATTAATTAAAACACAAATAATAAAAACAATTAGATAAATTAGCTGATTACCTTAAAAGTCCATAGATATTGGCATCAGTTCATACTGCTGTTAACACTTTCTCCAGCGACGGATGTGATGAAACCAGGGGGCTATTTCATAAAAGATGCTAAGAAATGTGGGAATTGAAGTCTAAAACCTGACTTCAAATAACCTAACAAAACAATCGGGACTAAAGCGGTTTCATAAATGACCATTCAAGTTCACGCTATCTCATTATTTTGATCCAGGTTCAATGAGTCAAGATAATTGATTGTGCACACTTATTCTTAAAGGGGTCATCGGATGCCCATTTCCCACAAGTTGATATGATTCTTTAGGGTCTTAATGAAAAGTCTCTAATATATTTTGATTAAAAATTCTCAATGGTTTTGTAAAACAACACCCTTTTTACCTTGCCAAAATGAGCTCTGCAAAAATCATCTCATTCTAAGGGGTTGTTCCTTTAAATGCAAATGAGCTCTGCTCGCCCCGCCCCTCTCTTCTCTGTGTGCAAAGACGGTGTTGTTTACATTAGCCGCGTTTAGCCGCTAAACTTCCTAACTACCACGTTATAAGGAAAGGCAATCGCAAAGATTCATAAAAAAACGCCTATACTCACTTCGGCTGTAAGTGAAGCTGGATCATGAATGATTCGCGTGAACATAGATGGATATATGTAGATCGGGAGGCGCATTCCCTTCACAAACAAACGTAATCTACTGCATCTTCAGCGGTTCAGATGTCGGGAGTAAATGGCGACCACTATGTTCATTATTACATCCAGCAACACAACACCTCAAGATATTCTTGTCTAACTTACATCCCTGCTCTGGCATCAAAACATGGAAAGTTACTGGACTGTGACAGCTGGTCTAAGGTAAGAGCTCATGTCAATCAACTATCGTGGGAGCGGCCTCTGTGGGTGTGACGGCACACCGACAGGCATCTGAGAACGGCTCGATTTGAAAAAGGGGATATTATTTTTACAGATTAATTAAAAACCACTGCATGGATTTTTATCATTATAGGGTAGATTTGTACATACACTGCCAACACACATTAATGTTCAAACAACATGAAAAAGTGAACTTAGCATCCGATGACCCCTTTAAGAAGGACTTCATGGTCAATCATGGATCAAATCCATCCACCATGGGAAACGTATATTTGTGCTGTTTAATGCATCTGAGACATTGTTTTCCCCAGTGCACAACGGACATGTCACAGTTATATTTTTCTGTAAATGTTAGAAAGTCATACACGTATATCTATTTTGCGCTCAGGAGTGGGCGATGCTTATGTGAGTGAACGACCACTGCTGTGCACAAAACACACAGAGCGCAATAGAATAAGAGTGCAGTAATTCTGAGTAAAATATACATTTTGCTAAAATATTTGTTGTTGGACATTAAATGTGATGAATGTAGAAGTTTAAACCTGAGTATTTTTATGACAGCAGTAGCTGTAAATCAAATGTAAGATAGCTAATACAGCCCTAATTTCTAGCTCAAATGAGTTAATTATCAGTTAAAATGTAGTCTGTTTTCTATTTATTTTCATTTTTAATTTTGTGATTTTAATTTAGTGTTTATATTGCTTTACAGAGCAATTTGACATTGTAATGTTTTAATGTTTTACTAATAACCATCAATATACAGCTGTCATAAAACCAGAGAGAAACTTGCTGATAAACTGAATGCACAACTAGAAACTATGTTAAAATTTTTCAGGTATCTTTAAAAAATGACATTGAATTTTGGGCACAGTGACTGAGATTGTGCTATGGTAAATTTACTTTATGAAACCAAATCAACTGACAATAAGTAAAACTAACTGAAATAAGCCTGGATTATTGGGTAAACTTGTTTTATGAAACAGCCCCCTGCTTTCTGGTTTTAGTCATGTGATATTCAACATATACTTATCACCTATTACAAGCATTTGTGTGCATGCCTAAGAGTGTTGCATGTCCTTTTATCCTTAAAGCTCTCAATCACTGGTTTCTTCTTGCTGCTTGTCATTCACATGCTCTTCTTTACAAAAGAATTTCAGCTTCAGAGGACTATAGAGACCCATTTATGTACTCATTATTAGTATACTCATTTGCATACATCGTTGTGTCAGTAGCGTTTACATTTTCTTGCATCAAAAGCATTTCCAGTTTGCATAAATTCAGTGGAAAAACTGTTTTTATTGTATTATTTTTTCTAAACATTTAATTCTTAACTGTCTATTTACTTTCATTTGGCAGTTCACACAGTAGTAGTCATAGCACAGGATATGGTATATGACAGGTATACAAGATATGCAAGTGTGTGTGTGTGTGTGTGTGTGTGTGATCATGTCACTTTTGGATACATTCACCAAAGTGCACACCAGTAAACTGAGGACCACCTTGACAATTTAGGACAAATGAAATATCCTTATATGTCTGACCATAGAGTAGCTTTTAGTGTGCTCTAAAATGGTGTCCTGACTTAAAATCTTACTTGTCCCTAAAATGTACTTTTAAATGATTTGTGTATTTGAAGTGTGTAAACACACCCTCTTTACAGTTTTGCTGATAAAGATAAAGCTGCACTTAATGAGAGATAAGAGAGAAACAGAGGAATACAGTACTGTAACTTAGATCATAGTTTATAATGGTGTATAAACAATGTGAAACGGAGCAGGGGAACAACACATTAAAACATATGATTTTAAGAAGTCTTCCAAAAAAGCAGAGGAACACATGTTTAAATTTCTTAAAGTAGTAGTAATTATTTCCTAACACTTAACAATACGGTTCATTGGTTAACATTAATTTTAATGGTAGATTTTTCTGTAAACTATATTACCAATTTGCCATGTAGAATTTAATCTATAAAATAGAAATGCCTAGTTCTTTCATGAAACTCTAGATGGCGCAGGCTGACGGGTGTTAACGTAACTGATGATATTCACAGTCTTACATGACTTGGCACAAGCTGATTCATGTCACGCACACAGCCAATGAGTTTGCACCTTTACCTTTAAATGGCTGGTTGGCATCCACTCAAGCCTTTCGCAGGAGTGCGCTTTCAGAGTTCCTCTGAAACCCTTCACCTTCCCCAGCTCCACCTGTATAGATCTGCTGCGGGTTATTTTATATGCTATTTGTGCACCAGCAGTATATGTCTTAAATACTCACAGCACTGTATCACCATATGCTTTGGCAGTAGCAAGTTCCTGTACTTGCTTGCAGCAGCAATAATCTACAACTACAGCAATAACCAACAGCAGCAGCAGCAATTCAGCAGCGTAGCAGATCTATTCTGCCAAGACCAAATACATTAACATTGTCATATAAAAACTTCAGAGAGTTGTCATTGAACAATTCGTTTTTTTTTTTGTTTTGTTTTTTTTTTCAAACCATACACTAATTCTCGGCCTTTAATTCCATTTTCAATTTCATAAAACACTTTGCAAAACAAAACACACAATTCTCTACATAACACACAAAAAATCTATCAGGAAGTATCTTGATTTCCTTTTTCAAACACAACCAATCAAAATGCTACACTAATTCATCAGTGCCTCACACTAACTCCTCATTAGTGCAAACACTCATTGCTTTACTTAAAAACAAGAATAGGCCTTGGAATAGGCTTTGGAATAATCACTTTTTTTTTCAAAATTATGTATGGTTTCTGTCCAACTATACATGGTTGATGTACACTACCAGTCAAATGTTTTTGAACAGTAAGATTTTTAAAACGGTTTTTAAAGAATTCTCTTCTGCACCCCAAGCTTGCATCTATTTGATACAGCAAAAGCAGTAATATTGTAACAGAGGGACGGGAGATGAGCGGATCCAAATGCAAACTTTTATTAACGGGACGAGGCAAAGACATGGTCGAAAGGCAGGCAGGGTCAGACAACGGCAGACTGGTACATAGACAGCAAAACAAAGAGTAATCCTTAATACAGGCGAGGGTCAATCCAGCGGCGAACGTAATCCGTATGGGCGAGGCAGGAGAATGGTCAGACAGGCAAAAGTTCCGATAGACAGACTAAACAATACAACAAGGCAAAACCAGAAAACAAGACACAGGGAAACAGAGAAACGCTTTGTACGAATGATGACACAATTCAATACTCGCCGATGTGTGACAGGAAGACCGGGGCTTTTATGCTGTCTTTGATTGGACGTTGGTGAAGTGCAATGGCTGATGGGGAATGTAGTCCGGGGTGTAGTGCAACAGTCCGTGTGTACAAACAGAGTGAGAGCGACATCTGGTGGTGAGCGGTCCGCGGCTCACCGACCAGATCTGTAACAAATATGGTGAAAAAGTTTTATTATTTAAAATTACTGCTTTCTAATTAAATGTATTTTAAAATGTAAATTTTGCCTGTGGTCAAAACTACATTTTCAGCATCATTACTTATTTCTAATTAAATCAACACAATAAAAACAAGTAGAATAAGAATAAGTTACCAATCAAATGAAATCAGTATAAAAACAAATTGTACTACAGAGGTGGCACAGAAGTACACAGAAGTGGCTTGTAGGTGTATTTTCAGATGGTTTAATGAGGCTCAGCGGTCGCATGACTGCAATGAAATTCATAACTTCATGTTGAGGTTAATGTCTTATATATAAAATTTTGAATATAGAAATATTAAATGATTTAAATAACAGAAAATATACTTTAAAATGAAAGTAAATCTGCCAGTAGGTGGTGGCAAGTCACTGATTTTATCACTGAATCGTTCATTGAATTGATTCATTCGAACGGCTGATTCATTCAGGAACAAAGCAACTGACTGTCTTTATGAATGGGTAATTGATTCAGAATCGTTTAAAAATGCCCATTCATGCATAAATGAAACACTGCTACTTTTTGTTGACGAAATAGAGCAAAATCAGGCAATAGTGTTCAGATAATACAAGTCACTTAATATTAACATTAACTTGTATTAAATATCATTTGCAAACTCCCTTAATAAATCTGTCTCTCTCCTTCGTTCATCGAGATCTTTCATTACAATCAATGAAGCTCATCCACAGACGACTGGTTAAAGGCGCGGGAAGGGGCATTTTTACGGCGTGATTAATATAAGCAGCACGGCACAGCAGTTTGGATATGGATAAATATTAATTCTGCTGTTAAAAATAAATATAGAGACAGTGTAGGAGAGTGATTATTCTGTGCAAACAATGGGAAACAATGTATTTGCGCAGTGTGCATATGTAAAAAAAAAAATCAATTTCAATTTAAAGCTTTTGACAAATGCACACATCAACCTGATCACTTTATTTAACGTTTATGTAAACACTACATTCAGATTCATCAATCAGAATTAATTCAGGCAGATTGAACCAAAAATTGTGCATGTAAACGTAGTTCAAGGAATCGGCATGTCTGTGATACATTACTCACCGCTGCAAAAACACGCAACTATGTTAGAAACCTTTGATGCTCACAAATATGCTGATAGGGTCATTCGCACTGATGCTTTTAAATACTTTTTCATAGTTGCACACAGTAGTTTCCCAGCAAACATGCCCGTTTGGGGCCCGCGTGGGCCCCGATACCGGCATGAAATGCAGGGCACGTGTGGGCCCCACACTATGGGGCCCGTGTGAGGCCTGAGTGGGACAGCCCAAAAGTGTGGGTTAAGTGTGGGCTGGCCTACACAAAGCAGAGTGGGCCCCACTGTGGGAATGAGTAGGGGAATGACTCTTGAATGACCCTTGCCAAGCACTTATATTCATATATAAGTGCTTGGCAAGAGTCATTCATCCACATGGAGATGAGGGAAAAAGATGGAGATAAGGCAATGGAAGTAATTAGAGCAAGAGAGTATATAAATATTAAGTATGGAAATAATACTCTTATATTCACTGATGCTTCCAGAAGTGGAGGACGAGTAGGAGTAGCAGTATATATCCCAAAGATTCAGATGAAGAAAAAGGTGAGAATTGCTGATCATTTGGCAGTATATACTGGTGAAATGATGGCTATTCTGTTAGCAGTACAGATGATCAAAGAAATCGAAATACGAGAGGCGGTTATTTGTTCTGACTCAAGTTCAGCATTAGTGAGTATTAGCAATCATCAATCAAAAACAAGACCAGATTTAGTTACAGAAATTCTTCAAAATCTTTTTTTTCTGCAGTAAAGGAGAATAAAAATACAATTCATGTGGGTTCCAGCTCATGTGGGAATGAAGGGTAATGAAGAGGTTGATAAGTTGGCTAAGCAGGCAATAGAGGATGAGAGAGTGGAAATTGAATTAGCTCATAGTATAAGTGAAATTAAGTCTGTAATAAAAGAGAAAGTGATGCAGAGATGGCAACGGTACTGGGATTATGAGACTAAGGGGAGGCATTTATATACAATACAAAGGAAAGTTGGAAAAGGAATGAGTAGGGGAAAAACAAGGAGAGAGGAAATGATCATCTCAAGATTAATAATTGGGCACACAGGTCTGAATAAAACACTTCAACTAGTATCTAAACATCCAACAGGATTGTGTGAGTGGTGCGGTCAAGATGAAACGGTGGAGCATGTGGTTATTAACTGTAGGAAGTATGAAGAGGAAAGGGAGTTGTTTCAAGAAGTGGTATGGAGGACAGAGAGGAAAGAGTTATCATTAGAAAGTATATTAAACTCACATTCGGGCCATAATACTATTAATGCATTGTTCAGCTTCTTAGATAGTACAGGATTAATACATAGAATTTAATATAAGAAATAAGAAAGCTTTTAGGTATGAATGTGGAAAAGTATAAATGTGGATAGGTATGGATGTATGATATATAGACTACTGTAGTGGAGTGTTAGATTTGTTAGTATATATTAGAGGAGTTGCTTCTTTATCCATGGGCTACATGGTGCTGGAGGTGCAGGCAGAGGAGCTGAATACGCAGCGCTGCCGGGACTTCTGGCTTCATGTGGCTGGGAGGGAGGGGATCTCTGATAGGAAAGTTTCTGATCCGAGTCTCCAGCAGATGGCAGTAATGCACTGATAGGTGCAGTTTGCCAAAAATAGAAAGAAGAAGAAGAAGAAGAAGAAGAAGAAGAAGAGACTTGCGCGAACTTGAGGCAGCCATGTATCCCAGAATGCATTTTGCACCAATCAGCGAGCATTAATGGCGGAGGCGAAAACCCGCATAATTTTCAAAATATTACTGTTATTGCGTCATGAAATGAAGTTTTAAGAGTATTTCAGGCGAGAATGTCGAGACGTGAGTTCCAGGCGAACACCGGGTGCTCAGTGGTCGTGTATCCCGCAGAGACAGCCTCACCACGGCTATAACTTCTGACGTTTGCCGCTGGTCCTCACGTCTCTGTAGTGGTTAAGCAAGAGATATAATTCGTTTTGGGTAAATCTAACAGCTAATTTTTGGTCTCGTAAATCTATTATTTATTCCAGGACATATCGTTTTGCTTGAGGACAAAGTTATGCTTCATAAATTACTTATGTATCAATCATAATTCAACGCTGAATTTTTAGCATGCATTTGACTGAATTGTTTGCTTTTGTCCTCATTTCCGAATACATACGTCTCTTATACTTTATACTTATACTTTTATAATGGCTAATATTGTTCATTAAAACTGACATTTAACAAAAAAGGCAGAGTTGTGCTTGTCATGTTTCATTTTATTATACATAGAGTAAAGATGTATTATACACAGTGCACATATTGCCTAAATCACATATTAATATGTTTTATTTTTTTAAATGAGTACAAAAAGAGGGTTGTGGTTTATATTTTGAAGAAAACAAAGAGGCAGTGGTGTTTGATATCACTTCGTTTTATTGTTATGCGTGTAAGCGCTGCAGGAACCACATTTTTAATTATTATGTTTAATTATTAATTAATATGTTTAAATGAAACAGTAAAGAGTGCTTTTTAATATAATATTTCGTTTCACTGTAATGTTGTACATTCCCTGAACTATATTTTTGCAGCTATTAATATGTTTAAATGAAATCGAAAAGAGGCAGTGGTGGTTGATATCATATTTCGTCTCTTTGTAAATACATACAGTGAAGATAACCGGAGTAGAAAAGGCGAGCTGACTGACGTTATCAAGTACGCTGCTGTTCCATTTGCAGAATTACAGGACTTGCGTTCTCCCGTCCTCGGGAGTTCGTACTCCCAAGTCAAACTACCAAGTCCGAACTACAAAGGACACAAGTCCGAGCTTTGCGTATTTGGTATTGAGAAACGACCATTCTAAACGAAGGTTGCCAACCAGTCTCAGCAGAGTGGTCTGTGGGAGTGCATAGCAGACACTCAGAAAAATATTTCAGCCCTTAACTTAATTCAATTACGTACAAAATTTCAATGCATTTAGATTACATAGTTTTAACTTAAACAAATCAGTTAAACTTAATGTGATTCAAATGCATCAGTCTTACGTAAATGAATCAGGTAAAGTTGATGTAATAGTTCCCAGTGTTAAACAAACCCTGCTCAGTGTTCATGTGTTTCCACACTACAGAGTGTTCAAGTAGCATTGACACAGTGTTGGAGTTAAGGAGATCATTATGTCATGATTGACCAATAATGATGAACACCTGTTGTTTACAAGCAGAATCATCGAAGGAAAGAGAAACACAAGAATCAGCCACAGCCAAAGAGAAAATGAACTTAAATAAATGAAGACATTAAATTTGACTTGACGTTTGACTTGATTTCTGTCATATATCCACAAATATTATTTCAGAACATCTAAACAGAGGTTTAGATATTTTATTTTATTATTTTTTTTTTTTTAAGTTTCAATTAACCTCACCATCATGGCGATCAGGGTTTACTTTAGTTGGACTCTTGACTTTTGACTTTTTTTATTTTAACTTTTTTGGCTGCTGTAATTATGTGTATGAAGCACATTTATTATAGCAAAATAAAAAAGCCAAAAAGAAGTCTGATTAGGTGTTCTTGGTTAGTTTTTAATTGTTTGTTAAATCATTATCATCCAGTGTCATGATGCACTGATTTTATGCAGTGGTTAGTCTATTATTTTCATAATGTTTACAATAGGTGTATGAGCTATTATGGATGTTCATCATATACACTAAACCTTGAAATCTGCAGCGTCAGTTTGACACACACAGACATCAAGAATCAGCATTTGAATATCAACAATGGTGACATTCAACAGCTGCGTGCTGGGTAACAGCAGATTATAAAACTCACCCATGACTCCCAGCATGAAGCTGTTGAATGTCACCATTGTTGAGATTCATATGCTTATTCTTGATGTCTGTGTGTGTCTACGTAAGACTGGAGATCTTAAAGTAGTAATAGTTACAGTTCATAGAACTACTGTAAATATCATGAAACTTACAGGTAAACCACTGAATGATACCAGCATATCAGGCCACTGGATGACTATTACAACATCAATAATAATTAACCAAGAACACTGTGTCAATGCTACTTGAACACTCTGTAGTGTGGAAACACATGAACACTGAGCAGGGTTTGTTTAACACTGGGAACTATTACATCAACTTTACCTGATTCATTTACGTAAGACTGATGCATTTGAATCACATTAAGTTTAACTGAATATTATATGCTTACTTGAGTCCTCCTACAAGAAAGGGCATTCCCCTTATTGAGTGAAGAGGAAGTGGCTTGTGAACTCTGCAGTCTTGTTTGCAGTAGAAGCTGTCCAAAGCTTTGACACAGCATACCCAAAAATATTGAAAGTATAGTTTTACAGGTAAGAACTTTACTTCCTTCACTCTGTTACATAAAATATCTTTTTGTCTTTCAATTATTGTAACACTGAATTTTATGATCTTTAATCTGACCATTTCATGGTGCCATTAAAGGTTACTGTGCTGTTTAGAGCAATGTGCGGGGTGGTGAGTGGGGTATTAGTTGAAACGCACTGTCTCAGTTATAACCGCTGTTGAACCCTATTGTGTGGAACGAACTGATAAAAAGCCATAACTGCTTCTGAAACCACAGTTAGTTAATAGGAGTCAGCTGATTCATGAATATGTGAACTGTAGTTAGTGAACGAGTGAATGTTAATTTGTTTTTATGACTGTACAGATGAACTGTTTTTTAGTTTTTGTGATTTGTTTTTTAATGAACAATTCTTAATTCTGAGATTAAAACTACTCTAACCAATCTTAGTTTTCAGTGAAAAACTATTGTTATAACTTTAAACTTTATACACTGTTAGAAAAAATAATGGTAACACTTTATTTTGATAGTCCACTTTAGACATTCTACTAACAGTAAGTAACTTTGCAACTGCACGTCAGCTGGTCATTAGAGTATTACACTGTAAAAAAAAAAAATGTTGCCAATACTGAAAAAATCAAGGCAACACATTGCATTCAGATTTTTATGTTTTCCCAATGATTGGTGTCAAATCCAGGTGCCATGAGTAAAAGTCCTCCCCAGTATTTTGTTCCAATCACCTGGATTTGCTAATTAGCACAGTTTTTCAGCCAGGAGGTCCGAGATTGGACCAAGTCGTTCCTTTTAAGTCTCAAGCAAGTCTCAAGTAAAATCCCAAGCCCCTAAAGAGTTAAAGTTGATGAGATAACTGAATGATGATTGTGTTAGTGATGAACATCTGCTGTTAACAAGCAGCATCGTTGAAGAAAAGAGAAACACAAGAACTACAACTGACTCATCTCTGACTTTCATCTCTCAAATCTGATTAAACATCTCCACAAATAGCATCACCAGCTTCACTCATTACTAACCAGAATGACTTTATTTCATGTCTGTAGAATCTCTTACTGAGAATTCTAAGAGGTTTAGATGTTGATGTTTTATTGGCCAAGAAAAGAAGAGAAAGAAAAAAAACACAGTGCCACCATCATTGCGGTCAAGTGTGGTTTTTAGTTTGTCTCTTGACTCTTGGAGTAATCTCTGCTGTTTTACAGCGAGCATTTGTGCATTGCTGAGTCACAAGCTTGCAGCAGCAGATTAGCTCACGCTCGCACCATATACAACTAATTTAGATCAGCAACATGAAATACTCTCTTGCTGAATGACATTTAGCGATCGTAGAACTGCAACAAAAAAAATCCTATTAAACGAATGTCACTGTAACGCTTCAATGTTGGAAGAAAAAACTACGACAGCTCAGGCTTTCAGACATGAACACTTATCATACGCTCCTCAACAGTGGTGACAATAATTCTTCATACTGCAGTGCATTACTATGCTGTTACCCAGCATGCATTGCAGCATGAAGCGTTTTGTTGATTGTCACCATTGTTGAGATTCATATGCTGGTTCTTGATGTCTGTGCGTCTAAATACTACAGATGTTTATATGCATTATACAGATTTTAAATGAATTCACTGTGACTTATTGAAGATCACTATGCTGTAGTTTTGCAGATTTGATAATGCAAAACCTTACCTTACAAAAGAAAATTATTTTGGGGGTGTTCAGGTATGCTTACGATGATCACCTAGCACCGCTTAGCTGCTCACCATACAGCTCTGATCTCACTGCTTTACAAGACCATACGCATTATAACAGAGATAGCTCTAACCCACGAGTCAATGGTGAAGAGCTCAACTAAAGCAAATACTGATCTCCACAATGGTGGCATCATTTTAACCAATAAAACATCAACATCTGATCCTCTGTAATAACAGCAGATGTTCATCACTAACACAATCATCATTCAGTTATCTCATCAACTTTAACTCTTTAGGGGCTTGGGATTTTACTTGAGACTTGCTTGAGACTTAAAAGGAATGACTTGGTCCAATCTCGGACCTCCTGGCTGAAAAACTGTGCTAATTAGCAAATCCAGGTGATTGGAACAAAATACTGGGGAGGACTTTTACTCATGGCACCTGGATTTGACACCAATCGTTGGGAAAACATAAAAATGTGAATGCAATGTGTTGCCTTGATTTTTTCAGTATTGGCAACATTTTTTTTTTTACAGTGTAGTAGACTGTCTGCTTAATATCTTCTAACACTCTTCTAAACTTTGCAAGTATATGTCAACTTATTCTACTAACCCTAAACCTAACCTAACAGAGTTAGTAGACATGTAGTTACAAATGAATGAGAATTAGTTGACATGTAGTTGCAAAGTTACTTATAGTTAGTAGTGTCTAAAATGGACTATCAAAATAAAGTGTAACCAAAATAATCCAATCAGATTGCAAGCTTGTTCTCTTTCTTTAAAGACAATCAACTGAATAGTAGGCACACCGCTAGTTTAGAATCAATAGTACTCAGTGTATCTATCCTGACAATAGACCTACACTGATAGACAGTTCCTGAATTGACAATGCGGATGTTCTAAAGAACATCCTGTGCATATAAAGATAAGAAACATCATTTGATGAGACTCTTGAGACCCTCACAGAAACCTCTTCTGCCTCATTGCTTTCAGAAACTGAGAAAGTGTGGTTATGCAAATGTAATTAATATGCCAAAATCCATGGTTACTACACTTTTACTACAATAAAATCATGGTTAATATTCATAAGAAATGACAAGCGGAACAATTTACTTGTGTTCACTCTTTTTCACAATTTTTTACACACTCATTTTTTACAATCATGTTTGTCATTCTTGAAACTGTATATGTGGTCCACATAGACAAACAAAACTTTTCTTAAAATTCTGAATAGATTATGTAGAGAAACCGAGCAAAGGGCACTGTCAGGAAATGACTGAGATGGTTTATCTAAAACCAGGAAGTAACCGTGCATTAATGCAGCCTTCACATGCTATTGGAAATGTCATATTTCCCACTTGTGAAGTAGTGATTACAAGCTTGTCGCTTTCAAATGCTTTGTAATCAGAAAGAATAAACTGCAATATTCCATTGGTTGATAACCAATCACTTGCTGACGATTCTGAAATTTCGGCCAAAGACATGTTTATTTCACTGTTTCTAAAACATACAACATGTTTTGAATGATTGTTCATACACATAAATTGGCACTACTTTAACGACAAGACAATGTGATGTAGCTGTCATGTTGAAAAAAAAAAAAACTAACAAAGAACAGCACTGAACACAGCAATCATTGTTCCCTCCACCCGCCTAACTCTGAAACTCAAGTATCAAAATAATCTCAGTGTTTTACAGCAAATACAGCTTGAGAGGCCACTCCTGTCCAGTTTCTGATTAGGAAACTCGTATTTACGATAATTCCAAATTCAAGAAAAGGCAGCATTAGTCTATTCAAATCTTTACTTTCAAAAAGATTTCAAAATGCTTCCAGTTTTCTATGCTTTCTAAAGCCAACGTCAAATTTTGTTTTGACAAAATTTGTATTTAATCTAGATACATTTGGAATTTTACAGCACACAGCTTACAGAAATTCACTGCCAGTTTCCAAATAGTTTAAGTAAAAATAATTAAAGGAGAAGTCCACTTCCAGAACAACAATTTACAAATAATTTACTCACACCCTTATTATGAAAGATGTTCATGTCTTTTTGTCTTCAGTCTTAAAGAAATTATGGTTTTTGAGGAAAACATTTCAGGATTTTTCTTCATATAATGGGCTTCAATTGTGCCCCTGATTTTGAACTTTCAAAACGTAGTTTTGAATGCAGCTTCAAAAGGCTCTAAACGATCCCAGCCAAGGAAGAAGGGTCTTATCTAGCAAAACGATCGGTCATTTTTTTCGAAAAAATAAAAAATTATATACTTTTTAAGCACAAAAGCTCGTGTAGCACAGGCTCTGAGAAGCGCGTTCACGTCACTATATACTATTGAATCGCGTCGAAAGGCCACGCAGAGCGTAGGCAGAGCCACAGACCCAGTGTTTACAAAGCAAACATGCAAAGACTAAGAAAGTGCAAGTAAGTCAAACGCTGTTTACAAACAAAAAGCTACAACAATGTCGGACGACTCTGAAGTTGTAGGAGATAATAAGATGGAGTTTTTCGCCATTCTCTACCTTTTTGAGCCGGAATACACAGATGATGAACTTCTAGTGATCACAGATGATGTGATTCATACTAGTGATGGGAAGTTCGGATAATTTTACAGACTCGGACCTTTGAGTCTCGTTCAGCAAAATGAACAAATCTTTATTCGAGTCGAAAACTAATAGGATGTTGTGCATGCACGACTGAACGAATCACTCCCCGAGAAGACTCGTTCTTCCCAAGTCACATTAAAGATTGATTCAAAATGAACGAATCATTCAAGAACGCACATCCCAGAGCCTGTGCTACACAAGCTTTCGTGCTTAAAAAGTATA